>JAQSVV010000030.1:3000000-3545609 GCA_036375495.1 Agrotis segetum
GTAAGGCTCGGCTATAAATTGCATTTAACTTTAATAATTTGAGAGTTTTTGATCGGAAAAGCAGCTTTATCATAAATATAATTATGTATAAACTAGCACTTTGCCCGCGACTTCGTCTGCGCGTGTTTTTAACTTCGAACTCAGTGAATTTAATGCCCGGTCAGCCTCGTTATAGGATACTTTTGAAAAATCTAAAAATGGTCCAGTCCTGATTTTCCCATGTTCACCCCGTTAGGGGTTGATTTTAAAATATCTAGATGAATACACATCCTTTATTTGATTGAGAGATTATTTAGGCTAAGTTTTGAGTTTATCGAAGCAAGCAGTAAAATCCTTTCCTCAAAACTTAAACACCCTTTTTCACCAATTTAGGGGGTAATTTTCGAAAAACTTATAAAAATCTAATAATGACTTTCTTTTTTATTTATTTATACTCGTATTCGTACCAAGTTTCAAGTTTATAAACCCAAGGAATAAGATTTTACATACAAAGGTTTTCACCCCTTTTCACCCCCTTAGAGGTAGATTTTCGTAAAATCCTTGCGTAATGCTCACTTAAATTATAAACTGCAACTACCCTCCGAAATTCAGGTTTCTACGTTTAATGGTTAATATGCTCCCCTTAAAACTTGAATACCCCTTTTCACCAACTTGAGGGGTGATTTTCGAAAAATCCAAAAACACGTGTTTGATTAATTCTTATCTAGTATATAAATACTGATTTTCAAATTCATCAGCTCACGCGTTATGATTTTCCCATACAAACTTTAACAACCCCTAGAATACCAATGGAGGGTAGTTTTAAAAAAATTGTGGTGCCAATCTTATTTATTTACTAATGTTCTTATTCGTGGTAAGTTTCAAGTTTATAAACCCAAGGAATAAGATTTTTCATACAAAAGTTTTCACCCCTTTTCACCCCCTTAGAGGAGGATTTTCGCAAAATCCCGTCTTATTGCCAATCTACATGGTAGACTGCAAATGCTGTCCAAAATTCAAGTTTCTGCGTTAAGCGGTTAAGGCTGTAGTCGTGTCAAAAGAAAAACCACTGTTCTTTTATACAGGGTGGAATTTTGTAATGCCACCTGGAGGGAAAGTACCCTTAATACTGCAGATAGAAAATTTTACTCAAAGGAAACATTCCTTTATTTTTGAATAGAAAGCAAACTGCATTCAAAGATTTTCGAAAATTCTCTTCTCCCACCCAGGAATCGAACCAGCTAAAATCTGAAAGAATTATACCCGTACTTTTAGTGCACCGATCGTTAGGGTCAATTATAACGATGAAATCTCTCTAACAAACATGATAAATTAAATGAAAAGAAAACCAGGAAATCTTAAATTAAAGCTCTCGTAACATGTAACAATTAAGGTTTCTTGGTTAAATTCCCGGGTGTGGGAGAAGAGAATTTTCGAAAATCTTTGAATGCAGTTTGCTTTCTATTAAAAAATAAAGGAATGTTTCCTTTGAGTAAAATTTTCTATCTGCAGTATTAAGGGTACTTTCCCTCCAGGTGGCATTACAAAATTCCACCGATATGGACAAAGAAACCATAATATTACATGTTACGAGAGCTTTAATTTTCTGGTTTTCCTTTCATTTGATTTATCATGTTTATTAGAGAGATTTCATCGTTATAATTGACCATAACGATCGGTGCAATAAAAGTACAGGGTATAATTTTTTCAGATTTTAGCCGGTTCGATTCCCGGGTGAGAGAAGAGAATTTTCGAAAATCTTTGAATGCAGTTTGCTTTCTAATCAAAAATAAAGGAATGTTTTCTTTGAGTAAAATGTTCTATCTGCAGTATTAAGAGTACTTTCCCTCCAGGTGGCATTACAAAATTCCACCCTGTATATATAGATAATAGTCCGCGCCGAGACTCAAACCACGCCTCGCCACGCTTTTTTTTTAGCGTGTTAAAATCATCAAATGAGTCCTCCCACCCCGGGCAGGAAGCAGGGACTGTCAGACTTGTACTGACTAAAATCCACGTAGTCCTTCAATAGCCCTTCATGTTCCGGGGTCACGGTAAGGAAATAAATCCCGCGACCCCGGCAGGCTTTGGCCCTCTGAGAAGGGGCCCCGTCATTTTTGCTGATGCTCTTTGAGGCGCGCGTGGAACACGACGCGCCGTCGTCGACCCGGGCATGGTCCATGGTCTGACAGCGAGTTGCCCTTTACTCGCTATCCACATGCCCGTTGCCCGCCTCGCCACGCTTGCGGAAAATTCTTTTCGCGTCAAGTTTACTCATTTGAACTTCAGTCGCCTAGTCGTGGCGCTGACTCTAGGAATATATTATGTAAGGTTGACTTCTGTAACCATTGTCTAAATTTGTGTTTTTTTTTAGATAACTACGGCACACATACACACTGAAGCGCGGTGAGCGTGTGAGGTTCTTTTTTTACAACATCTACATTAATTCTCTACCTAAGAATAGAATGATTTATGGCCCAGAATGGTAATAGAATTACAGCCGGAACGTTAAGGTACTTTGTCCATTAAAAGACGTAGGCACCTAACTCGAGACATCAAAGGAGACATCGAAGGAGACGGGAAGAAAATAAAAAATGTTTCCGTAATGGCCATTACTTTTTATCGACGAGTTATTTAATAAGTCGCATTTACGGGACTTGTTTTATTCGCATCCAATTTCAATTTCGTTGTAATACCATAATGTTCTTTATTTTATCGTTTTAAAATCATGAAATGAGACTTCCTGCCCGTCAGTTTGAAAACAACAAACTCGGACTTACTAAACTCCAGGATGTCCCTTAATAGCCCTTTACATTCTAGAGTCATGGTTACCCGATAAGAGTCCCTACGGTCGAGCATAAAAGAGCGGAACTTACTTACTTTGATTACACTTTTATATTTTGGATCCAATATTTTTTTATTTTGTTTTCATTTCATATCAATGCACCAAATAACTACTACTGTATAAGTGTACAGTGCCGTGGCATGAAACATATTGTTGAATTTTTTTTTGAAATTCTGCCCTGGGATATAAAACTATTTTTGAAGTAAACAAAATATTTTCACAGTTAGCATTCATTGAGCGTCGGTTTTTATTGAAACCGTTCTTTTTTTGTGCAAATAGTTGAAACAATTGATAAATAAAAGCACTCTCTTGGATTATCAACGTATAGCTAAACGCTGAATATCTAACCACAATGAAGATTAAACATCTGTTGACCATTAAAAAACCGGCCAAGTGCGTGTCGGGCCACGCACAGTGTAGGGTTCCGTTGTTGCCCATCAAAATACTTATGCGAACTAACTAAACTGATTCGCTGAATTTAATTTTAAAAAGTAGAATTTTCAAAATCGGTCCAGGAGTCTGAGAAATCGGGGATAATACATAAAAAAAAAGATTACGACGCATTTAGAACCTCCTCCTTTTTTTGAAGTTAGTTAAAAATAGTTGACGATTAAAACCTACCTATCCCCAAAAAACATACCTATAAAAGCTGTAAAAATAAAGTTGACAAACTTACATTTGCAGTTGTCTCCGATACATTTTGTTTAAGAAAATGTGATATCCAAGTACATTTTATAAGTTGGTCGACTATTACTCGTAAAGTTGTAAAGCCTACTTAGTCATGATAATTTTCTTTTAAATTTCGTTATATATACTACTATTGTGAATTTTTTCACACCCCGAAACATAACCGTTTAGCTGGTAGAGGGGGGGGACACTCGAGTCGAGCAAAATTTAGCACTTTAAAGCTTAATACATATTTCACAAACGAATTTTTTTATCAAAAAAACTGTTAATGGAAACTCACATTATTTTTAAAGACCTATTTAATGATACCCCACACTAAGGGGTACGCGAGAAACAAAAAAAACATTCCCACTTTCCGTGTACAGGAGGTACCCCAAAAAAAATTTTTTTTGGACATTTTATTTTACCACTTTTTCGGCACAACAAATCCGTATATTTACACCAAATTACATCAGCTCTCTAGTACTGTGCGTCTCTGAGCTAAACTGCGGACAGACGGACGGACGGACGGACGGACATGGCGAAACTATAAGGGTTCCTTGTTGACTACGGAACCCTAAAAACTGACAACGCCAAGCAACATTTCACGTTGATATAAGGGTCGTTATGCAGTTACACTTGTTTTAGACAACCGTTAAACAGATGTTTATATTTTTGTGTAAAGACGGTGTGAGTTGCAACTTAATTCCATTTAAATTAGGTGCTTTTTTGTGTAAATGAAAACAGTTTACTAGGAAATAAAATACAACTTACCGCAGCAAGTAAAAAGTCGAAATTGCAGACAGTGAGGTCCTTTAACTTCGAGAAGTCTCCAGCCAATAACAGATGAAGCCAGGACTCTTCCACATGTCTCTGGGTGAAAGCAGCAGCTGTTCTAGTAGCTGAATGGAACGGCGTCGAATCCAGGAGGGCATCATCGTCGTTCTCCACGCAACCTATGAGCACACGAACTGTTTCTGGGTTTAGCAGTGTTCACATAAAACATTGTAGGAGAAAACACATATGACATTGATTTGAACTTCAATAGTCATAATACCGAGTACCAGGGTGTCAACCAGGGTGTGTGCCAGTAAACGCCATTGTGGCGCCATTCTGACTAATAATTAGCAGAATCGACACCCTGATCCCGGTGTTTGGAAAAGATCAATTTAAGAGTGCCCCTCAACATCTTCATCGAACCGCTTTACTATTTGTAAAACTTTAATATCACATAGTGTATTAATGCTTTTACACGTATTTACTCGCAAACCGTAATCGTATTCAATTTCCATTTCACGATACCATTAAATAAAATATCCATTATCAGAACTAATCCATCAATGGGCACAAAAGTGTCCCTCATGGGTCTTTGTGTACAAAATTCATTATATTACTCGTACCTATGTTAAAATTTGACATTTTCAAAGCTCTACGTAAACAACAAAATGTGTTGTTATTCCGAAAACAATTCACTCGTGAAATACAACGTGAAATATCCACTTTGGATGTAAAGGTTGGTTTTCATCATCTCGGATATCTAAAGGAGTTTTCTTTGTGTGAAGACGCAATAGAAGATGTACGGAATTCAATCAAAAGGAATTGAATGGCAGTTTCACGTTTTCGTGTATTTTGGGGACACGTTTTCGTTCAAACTGATATAGTATTGTGCACCTTGCCTTTGTTCTGTTCTGTAAACATATCTATAGATAGAACACTCTTTATTATGTGTACCATACAAATTGTCAGTTTATGAAGGTAGACATTTTACATAGGGTGACACAATGGATATCTTCTCTAAAAGTGTCATTTTCAGACAACCTTTTTATAGATTTCAGGAAGATGGAGAGACACCTATTAAACAGCCATGTTTTCGTACAACCTTGCTTATAATATAACTTATCAAAATTTCAACGGAAAAGGCATTTCTAAGATTCCAGGAACAAGAATTGGAATTTAATATAAAATAATTGGCGTATTAGCGCGCGTCGTCGACGATGTCAACGAGATTATTAAAACGAGCTTACGTGGTTCATTTGCTTAGGATCAGCATCCTTATGGAATTTTGTACGCATTACTGAAGAAGGTACGCCAGGGGAGGTAGTACCAATGAAGATATTTTAATTTTAGAAGAATTTTGTAATGAATGCACTGGTACAAAGTCAAATTAAACTTAAATTCTGAATGACGGTACCAAAAGCATGAAAAGTTATGTCAGTTAATCTGCACATAGCGAAATGAAAATCCAGTTATAGTTTCAGTTTACGAATTGTAATGCAGTTTGGCCCGAGTATATTCCCTTGTGACACGCTTAGGACCAAGCTCAAAATGTCAAAGCAATGACGCATTGTGTGTCTAATAATGTGATTAATAGCATTAATAATCTTATTACAGTAGATATTTCAGAATAAATCTTATTTCAGTCCGTGTACTGTGGATTTGTTTGTATAAGAATCAAATCAGTAAAGTGGATTGAATGTCTTTCCCAGTTCGTTAGATTAATAGTCAGAAATACGGATAGATATCGACTCACTGTTTCATGATCAATTTTATTCTGGTATCGTTCATAAAAATTGGTCAAACTGTAAATAAATAAAAACTTAAAAAAAAAAATGTGACCGCCTTCAAAAACAACCACAAAAAGGGTAAAATGACCTACAAAACTTTTCTTTCGGAAGTCGGTGGCAAAAGAGACAATGAAATAATAAAAAAAGTCACCAGTAGTCAAAGTTTTTATTTTACTCTTTTTAGTTTAAATATTCAACCTTCAGCACTAAAATTTAGTAATCCGTAGCACCGGTAATAACATCGTTAACATCTTTTTCATTAATTCCCTATCTCAAAAACTACTGAACCGATTTTGATGAAATTTGCAGTATTCCCTAAATTGAACGATACCTAGTACAACAAAAAAAGAATTACTTAAATCGGACTTGTAGTTCCGGAGATATGCGAACACAAGCATATTTTTCTTACTTGAGGTGTTGTACCTTCCATCATCAGCTCAGCTACATGAGATGATGATTTCCATACGCAAGTACTTGAATTACATCATAAGATTTGCAAAAAACTATGTGTCAGCCAATAAAATTTGAGGGTTGCCCTCGATTTCTCCAAGTTCCAATCATCAAATCCTGAAACGGTGACGATGGGACCACACGGGAAGCACCAGCTTTCGAATAAAAAAAGAATCATAAAATCGGTTCACCCAGTCGCAAGTTATGAGGTAACAAACATAAAAAAAAAAAAAAAATACAGTCGAATTGATAACCTCCTCCTTTTTTTGAAGTCGGTTAAGAAAGCAGTTTTATTACTGCCATGCGCTTTGAAGCATCATATCTTGAATTCAAGGGATATTTTTTTTATATTTCTCACACCGTATAAAACAAGACAACAGAACTCAACCCACCAGGTTCCTGAGCTTCAGAAGTATCCGTGTCATCAGCTTCATTTAAGAAGTTGGCGAAGTGTAACGCAGCCAGATCCGAGTGGGCATCCCTCAGGGCAGCTTGTGATCTTACGTAGCGTCGTCGAGCACGCGAGCTTGCAGCCGCTGCCCGCCAACGCCATGTACACCGGCCCGATACTACGTTCTCTGATATTAGGTTTTCTGTGGAAGATTTAGTTGGTTAATAAACACTGTTTTTTTTCAATAAGTATCCGACGTAAAAGGGAAGTCATTATCAGCCGAAATACCGGAAGGGGGTTGCCCGCGTCTCTCATGTTGTCAGTCCACTGAGACCTGCCTACGTTTCGACCTGCCGTCAGGTCCCCACAAAAATATTTTCTTCCCCATCGGTCATTTGTTTTACGAGCCATGTGGATGGTCAGCGTCATTTCAAATTATATTTTTTAAAGATATTTTTTTCTGGAATACGAATCGCTGCACTTAACCCAAATTAAAATTGGACAAGGCAAGAGACAGATGATGAAGGATTAAAGAAATCAAACAATTTAGGAATAAATACTTACTCTTTTGGATTTAAGAAAAAATCAAGGAATGGAAGATGAATAATGAAATTTGATTTTAGAAAAGGAAATGGCTGTATAGATGACGGCATACAACGTTATTTCGAAGAAGTATCTATTCTGCGCAAATGGTTAAGGATACGAAAACAAAATTAAATTGACAAAATTATACGTAGGTATGGATAATGACGTTTATTTGGTTGGCTGCCCTTCATATGCGTGACAGTAAACGGTAAAAGTTGCTATTTCGTTAGTCGGCTACGAGCATACATAAAAGGCGAATAGGCTAGGCTAGGATAATAAGCAAGTTTTATAACTTTATCATATCCACATAAAAACACAACAAAACTCGAATGAAGACAATAAAAAATAACAAGCTATTTATATTTATGTATTTCGAATCGACATCGTTTCATAATCCGACAGCTTTGCAGATGAAATAAATAATAACGATGAGAAAATTATTGGGACGAATGTTATTAGTGATGTAGGACACATAAACATAATATTGCTCCCGTAAACCCTCAAGGATTACGCAGAATTGAACGTACCTACTCACTTAGCAGTGTTGCATGTAACGTACCAGATAATATATTGTACGAGTATCAACCTGCAAGTGGGGACGGCTCGTCCTAGCACACTGAAAACCGCCTTTGTTTTCGCAGTGATACCGCCACTGGGCATCACTGGGAGCTTATAGTGAACGGTTCGCAGCGGGCTCGGCACTCGTGCCTACGTAATCACTTGATACCGTATCTGATACGTTACAAGCAAAGCTGCTAAGTGAGTACCCAGCTTTTTAGTTCACCCAGTTTCTGCAAGTTATGTTTAATAGGGGGAGAGCATAAAGCCACCAACTGGGCAAAAAAACATTTACACACTTAGAAATTCATGATGGAAATACTTAATGACACTTAACTAGATGTGGCAATAATTCTTCTGGGTTTACATGCTCAATCCAGCTGGTTTGAGATCTCTAATAAAATAAATAACAACGAAGCAGTACCATAGAACACGTATCTACAATGTTATATGATTGTGGTACTTAGCTAATAGTCGGTGGAGTGGTAATTGAATAAAATGACAAAGTTGTTGAATGTTTGTGAAATCACAGTTTATGAACACACCTACGAACTTTGCGGTTATGAAGTAGAAGTTATGAAATCGATAATTTTTCAAATCAATCATTGATTCCTGCCAAGGAATATTGAAATATTATTTTCAAATATCCAACGATTCATTTTAATTGTCCTCGAGACTCCTTTCAGTATTTCGCACTATTGCTCATTATTATCATCATTACACACAGTTTCGGATTTGACCATGTAAGTAGGTACCTACTCCCAGTTGTAATAATTATTATTATCATAATTATGTAACAAAGGTTACATAATTATGCAGGGGAGGGTTAATTTTGCTTCCAAAAATAATAATTATGATACAATAATGGCTCTATCAGAGGATTAAGTTATGCCAATGAAGCTGGAACCCAATATTCGTGCGATTAAATGTTACTATTATTGGAGAAACAATGACGGCATTATCGATATTTTCCCAACACGTTCTCGCAACGTATAATATTCAAAATTGTGGTTCGCAAAATTCGGGTTTTTTTTAAATTAATGATGTATTTTATCTCTTAATTATTATTTTATAAATCAAACGCTTCATAAGTTGATATTATATACAATTTTCTTTTAAATAACTATTAAAAATTTCAAATTCTGTACATTTAAATATCAAAACACTTCGTCCTGAACATATTTTCATAGAGTTGAAATAGCTATGAATGGAAAGATGTTTGTATTCATAACACACTTTTGTATTCATAGTAGCATTTTCTGGTGAAAGCTTTTCATTGTAGTGAAATAATGATACATTCCAAGGCTATAATCTACTGCAAAATAGTGACTCTACCCACCATTATTATGTCAAAGAAAGTCAGACTAAATGCAAGTAGTAAGGCGGTAGACCTATTTCTGGAATTTGGACCTTTGCCTACTCTGAAGTGAAAAGTAAAACATGCAAGCCATTTCAAAAATTCTCCTTTGGAGATCGCATCGCGTTCGGCCTTTACCTTCCTTTACAGAAAACGCATGCTATCAGATCGAGTCGCCGAGACGGCTCGCGCTCTGTTAGTAAATGCTTTTATAGCACATCCGTGGTAGCTCAGATGTATCGGCCCTGAATTATTAGGTCGTGGATTTGGACCCAGGCAGGCATAATACTACTACGAGAAAGTGTAATTTATTTCATCACCACTGACCACTCACCACTCTAAAGACGGTGAAGGAAAATATTGTGAGGAAACTGAAATGGCCTGGAACCAAAACTTCGAAGAAAATCATATTGTGGCATCTACCAATCCGCACTGGGCCCGCATGGTGAGTTATAGCCCACTTTCTCTTACAGAGAGGAGTCCTGCGTACCAGCGTTACCCGCTGATGATAATGATGATGATTCTTATCGGATAAGTATAGGTTTAACTTAAATCATAAGAGTTGAAAACATTAAATCAATAAGACTGAAACGATTGTAACTTAATAACCACTAATTATACTTACTCATCATACATTTGGCGACACAAATGGTAGAGAAGTTGAAGTTGGCTTCCTTCAGTGTTATAACTGTTTCGCTGTCGGTCGGCATCAGCAGTTCTAATAGTTCTAGCTCAGTCAGCCCGAACTCCGAACAAGTTATGTAACCTACGGATAACAGAACATTGTGAGAGACAGTCTTGGCGTACGTTACACGTATAAGATAAGAATTTGGTTTGTAGCTATGAAGTTTTTTATTTTTGCGCAAATATTAAAACATATGTATTTCGAAAATGAAAAGTTTATTAAACTAAGTTGGTATATTAATAAAGGTGTGACCGTATGTCAGAATTTAAACTTACATCATCTGAAACTGTGAAGACTTTTTTTGACAATAATGAATTTTTATTTACTAATATTGTCATTCAAATATTATAAGTCCTATGACATTACCACGATAAAAAAAAGTTATAAAATATTATCAATTCATCATTCTACCAAATATTATTAACATTCTCTCCGAACCAATTTTATCTAAGCTACTTCGTATCTATTTTCACTCGACTATCAATCTTAAAACTACAGAGTAGATACTCACTTGCCAATTTACTAAACGCTTTAGAACCGAAGACCACTTCTAAGTTATCGAAGGCACCATCAATATAGTCTCCGTAGCTATTATTCTCCGCCGTCTCCTCTATCGCGTCCAACAAATAGTAACAGTTCTGAACTTTGAACTTTTCCTTCTGAGCTGGCGTCAGCTGCAATTGCTCCAAAGATACCGCACTAGTACACACTAGGAACACATTTCTTGGCAACGACATCGGCAACCAAGACAACCCCGTCACTATATCACACTCCAAAGGATTCACTCTATGAACATTATCGATAAATATCAACAAAATCTCATTTTCCATCTCCTCACATTTCCTAAGCAAACTTTGGAACCAATTGTTAATATAAAGAGGATCAAAACTCGCGTCTTTTGGCAAGTAACCTTCGGGAATGTTTAAAATTATCGATATCTGTTGACACATCACTCGTAGCAGTTCCAAGTTGTAGGCCGATCTCGGTGTGGAAGCAGAAAATCTTACTATCCTCAAAACAGGCTTCGGGAAAATTTCTTCGCATTTGAAGTAAAGGTGTGTCAATAAGGTGCTTTTTCCTGAGGCATCTGGGCCGTATATTAAAGCCGGTGGATGCCGAGTTCGATTTTCGTAATTTTCCTTAGCGTTATTTAAAATACTTTTGGCTGCTTCTTCAATTTGCTTAACGTTAACCTTATACAAACGATTATGTTCTATACATATCCTAAGATGAGTGATGTGTTCCAGAAATACTTCCTGAAAGTTAAAAGTAATATCAATAAATTATTCATACGAGGAAAATTGTCATATGGAGGCAGTAAAGTTATTTCAACATTTGAGAGTTGAAACTTGTAAGTCTGTTATTTGATGTCTTCTCGGAGAATTTAAATGAATATTTGTTCTGGAAGTTATTTCAAAGGCTTGACAGTCAAATATAATAATGTAAGTTACCTGTACAGTCTTTTTTCTTCCCTTCCCCTGATCGGGCTCGGTGCTAAGGCTCTCGTCGATCAGCGAGCTGATCACAACTTGTACCTTCTCCCTGAAAGGAGCTAACTTCTCTTCGTTGTCAGAAGCGCCGTCTGTTCTTGACGAATCTGCTGACAATGACCTACGGAGAGACTTATATTTTAGAAAATTTGCACACTTGTTGTCACTAAACAGAGATGGACTATAGTTCACCCATATTAAGTTTAACTCCTGTTAGTTAAATTTGGTTTTAAGGAAAATTTTCAGGCTTCTATGAGAAATTCTTCGAATAACATTTTGCTTGACCTGGGAAGCGAACCCAACACCTGTTTAGCTGTATCGCTTCCAACTACTAAACCACCAAGAAAATTACAAAGAATAAGTTATAAAATAATATTCTCCGGAAAAGCTAGACTTTTCCATTTACATTTTGATACATTTGAAAAACATTCGGCATTTACTAGACTTAAGTAAATTAAATTGTATATATTGCTTTGTAACTTTATCTAAGACATTGGCAATAACGCTTGCCAAAAAGCTATCGAGTGTCCGCATTTGAAAACCTAGTAAAAATACTGTTGAAATGGTCTTTTCTATTCGTATACCGAGACATTATTTTATTTTACTTTTCATTTTTGTTGCGTAGTTATGAACTTCAAAACCCATACCAGTATTTTAGGGAAAATAGTGAAGGACATCTTGGAACATCGTGATCAACAGCTTATGTGTCAAACGACGTAGGGTAAAGGGAGATTATTTGGTGAGACAGGCAACTCAGTAATAGAGTCTTAAAAGTCTCTCAAAACGTTACATATGCATGCTGTAATGCAAAATGATGTGTCACTACATCTTGTCCACTTTAGTGGTGAACTAGTTGCATCATTTCGCATTACTACATGCATAGGTAACGTTTTGAGGGACTTTTAAGACTCGTATCACTGAGTTGCCTGTCTCACCAAATAATCTTCGTTTACCTTATACTAAAATATAGAAAAAAAACACTGAGCTTGCGTGGTGGTGGATTATGGCTCACTTTTTTCCCAATAAAAAGAAGCCTACCACAAAATTATCTTATTTAACCCAAAGGTTGACTGGAAGAGAATGCCTTGTGGCACTTAAGTAGCACCTAATTACACTAATTGCTTCCACAATTAGTGTACTTAGGTGGTAAATCCGCCTATGTACAACTGTTTGTACATGAAGTTTAAATAAATAAAATAAAGAATACCTGCGTCCCAAAACTTGATAAATCAAAGGGTAATTATCAGTTCATTCACCTTCATAATAATTATCATTCTCATATCAGATACATTTTAAAAGCTTTTTGTGAACAAGACAACGAAGAAAAAATATTATTACAGAATTCATAATTTGAAAGCCCGGCACTTCATTATTTCATTAATTCTCCTATTTACGAGAAAGGTTAAAAGTTCAGTCTTCAGTCTTGTGCTATTAAATTTAATTTTGTTTGATGAATAATGGCCCATGTTTGACTTAAAATTTCAATGCACCTTAATTTTAGTGAACTTGAAATTCATTTTAAGTGATAGCTAAGACTTTTATTTTGTTTTGTTTAATTATGTTCATAGAGTGCTGATAGTGAGGTTGTTAGTGAATTTAATGACAAACTTAGTCATGTTATACATATCTATGAAGATTTTATTTACATTATTTTTCTGCTTAATCCTGATGAATTTGTACAATAATTACCTAATTGAAATTCAAGGTCATGTTATTATTTTTTTTTGTTTTCTTTTTCGTTTCAATTTTGATTGCTCATAATTACTATAAAACGGTATTGATGCAAGTACTTATTGCATGTCTTAAATAAATAAAAATTACCGTCTCGATTTCTTAAATTGGTACCTATTATAAAGCTGAAGAGTTTGTTTGGTTGAACGCGCTAATCTCAGGAACTACTGGTACGAATTGAATATTTTTAGGGTTCCGTAGTCAACAAGGAACCCTTATAGTTTCGCCATGTCCGTCCGTCCGTCCGTCCGTCCGTCCGTCCGTCCGTCCGTCCGTCCGTCCGTCTGTCCGCAGTTTAGCTCAGAGACGCAGAGTACTAGAGAGCTGTAATTTGGTGTAAATATACGGATTTGTTGTGCCGAAAAAGTGGTAAAATAAAATCTCGTAAAATATTTTTTTTTAGGGTACCTCCAGTACTTACACATAAAGTGAGGATTTTTTTTTTCTCGCGTACCCCTTATTGTGGGGTTTCATTAAATAGGCCTTTAAAAAATAATGATAGTTTCCATTATCAACTTTTTGATAAAAAAATTCGTTTGTGAAATATTAAGCTTTTAAGTGCTAAATTTTGCTCGATTCGAGTGTCCCCCCCCTCTACCAGCTAAACGGTTATGTTTGGGGGTGTGAAAAAATTCACAATGGTAGTATATATAACGAAGTTTAAAAGAAAATTATCATGACTAAGTAGGCTTTACAACTTTACGAGTAATAGTCGACCAACTTATAAAATGTACTTGGTATCATATTTTCTTAAACAAAATGTATCGGAGACAACTGCAAATGTAAGTTTGTCAACTTTATTTTTACAGCTTTTATAGGTATGTTTTTTGGGGATAGGTTGGTTTTTATCGTCAACTTTTTTAAACTAAATTCAAAAAAAGGAGGAGGTTCTAAATTCGTTGTAATCTTTTTCCTTATGTATTTTCCCCGATTTCTCAAAGACTCATGGACCGATTTTGAAAATGATTCTTTTTAAAATTAAAATCAGTTTAGTTAGTTCGCATAAGTATTTTGATGGGCAACAACGGAACCCTACACTGTGCGTGGCCCGACACGCACTTGGCCGGTTTTTTTTTGTTGGAAGAACCGAACAGCGGGTGAAACCGCGAGATTCAGTTAGTATAGAATAATCAGCGGTATGGGCTATATTTTCGGGACCGGGAGTTAGTGAATTCCTAATATTCGGGATTATTTCATGGCACTACTTAGGTATGTTTATTCAACATCACAATATCAAAGTGTGAAGAAAGGAAAAAAAAATCAACCATTTTTCCACCAGTCACACATCAAGGAAAAATCAACTATTAATAGCAGAGTTAAGGTCTGTTTTTCGAGAAATGTATTTTTCTTTTATCCTCTTTGACATAACTTGACTCGTAATATTATGTATGTACGTGAAATAGAACCTTAACAGCGACAAAGACAGACAATACAAAAAGACAGGAAAACTTTTTGTTAGATTGACTTTTGTTATCTTAATCAGAAGCCATATAATCAAGGTCAAAGGTCTTGAGGAATTTATGATGGATCATGATGAGGAAAAAAGTATGTTTCTTGGAATTTGTTAGGGAAGAATTGGATAAAACAAATGTTTTTTAGGAAATAATGGCCACTTCGTTTACTCACTTAATCATAGATGAAGATTCAATTTTTTTTTTGTTGTTATCTTTAACTACTTGTGTACTAATTAAGTCTATCAAGTGCATATTATTTTAAAACGATTTGTTTTTTTTTAATCTTTTAATTTTATCACCCTTGGAATGGAATTGTCATAAGCTTTTAATAACTTACATAGATCTTATAGACCTTTTTACTTGACTTAGAAATTGGTGTTTAAATTAATGACGTCATCAAAATGGCGGCTGTAGTTCCAATTTTGCCCGTCAGAACAGCTAAGTTGGTGGCACTATATTCATTTTTTACTTTCATCATACTTAATGATAGAATGTTTATTTGGCTACATTGCCACCAGGTCTTCACACGACATGGTAGGTTATGATAGGATACAGACCTGTCTTTTTTTAGGGTGGTAAACGGCCATGGACGGTCCAGACTAGACAGTTTTGTTGTGTTACTGAGGTGGCTCCATAAGCTTAATACTTTTTAAATGTATACTTACTCTAACGTAATTATGTGTGTTTCAGGCAACGCGTCTTTCATTTTTTTTCTTAATTCTTTTAACCTGGTGTGCGCCAACACTGTTAATTTTGAGTCATCTGGCTCCAGATCTGGTACGTCCCTCACTACAGCCACCACCCCTTTTGGATGGATACCGTTTGAAAGGAGTTCTGAAAAGAAAGAAACTTTGTTAGTATCAAAAGGTTTTTTTGGTTGCTAGAACCTTAGCAGTGACGGCCCAGTAGTAACGGCCCTAACTTACAAATTGCAGGTCGTGGTTTCGAACCCAGCTAGGCGCATTACGTTATTATTTTGTGAATTTTTATTTTTAATAATGCTTAATTGGTGAAGGAAAATATCGTGAAGAAACAGGCATGTCCTAGAACCAAAAATTCGGAGACGTCATGTGACTATTGAAATCTACCAACCCGCATTTGGCCCGCGATGGTGGATTACTGCCAGCCTTCTTTATCTCACAAAGATACAGTCTGTATGAACTGTGTCCTAGCAGTGGAAACATTGTAAACTGATTAAAATTATGGCAATAGACTGATATTATAGTATCAAAGATTTCCAGAATTGCCGTTATATTGCAGAGAACCTACCAGACACAAAACCAGTAACGTTAAAATTCGGTTTCTTTGATCTTCAATATTCTTAATCAGAAAATTTAAGAGAAAGAAGAAAAAACATTGCGCCGGCTGGTTATATTTACGGGACAAGAACTGAAAGATCATGAAGTTTATTGCGAGAAAAAGGCAATGTTGAAAACGTAGTTAAATTAAAATATGCATTATTTGAAATATTAACCTGCATCTTTTCTAAACAACTAACTGGATATTTGTGTATTTGATAAAAAAAAAACAATTGAGTCAACATCATCATAACTATAAAATATTGACACAAAAACTAACAAATGTCATTGCTATCATCATTCGTAAATAACATTTACATTTCGATGCGCAAATAACACAGCCATTGTTTTCAACAGCACTACTGGAAACTAAAAGTTTGATAAAAAACCACAGAAATATTAAAAACAGGAGAAGTGGCAAGGGGGCGTGTCCGCTACCGTATAGTTCTGAGCGCTACGCTCAGAAAATGAAAAAATGGCCGTCACCGCGAGTTAGTTTGTTGTCAACCGCGTTCGTGAAAAAAACGATTATGCCGTCTTGTTCGGTACTTTTGTGCAAAAATAGAAACCAAAACAAATATTTTAGAAGTCATGGCATCGGGTTTCACATGTAATTACAAGTATTTTACAATATTTGTCTTAAAAATCACGAAAAACAACAAGCAGTAAAATATATCTGACTTGTACTACTGTACTTTTGTTTTCCTACATTACTCCGACTGTATTATTTTTGCAATAAATACATTGCTCTTTTACAACCACATCATTGCATCACAGAGTGACTGAACAAGCAATGTAAAACTGACATAACGATACCTCAATCAGCCGTAATGTCGCATGGTACGGCCGCTGCTCAGGGTCCGCGTATTTTAGTGCGAGCTAGTGACGTGCTCTTGGAGATCCGACAGACTATCGACAAAAAAGTCGAATGCTAATTGTTATTTTAATATTTCAGTTTTTTTTTTGAATTTTTTTATCTTGTAATAAGGCTGGAAGGCCGATGTGGTTCATGCATTTTTACAAATTTTTATTATTTTACAGAGTATTATATAAATGCGAAACCGAAGATGGTTAAGTAAATTAATTAATGTTTAGTTTAGTAATCAATGGACTAAATTAATAGTAATCTATACAATAAAGATAATAAAACGGTTTCATAATCGTTTTTTATTAATTTTATTTCCAAACCTTTATAATTTATCGATATATTTATCGTGAACTCTTCGATTTAGTCAAACACTGTCGAGTCCGCCCCCGTGTCCCGACGACACACAGTGATAATTGTTTTAGTGTGAGTAAATTACACGGAAAAAGTACGCTGTGGTTTAAAGAATAAGGTTTATATTTAAATGACAGAGTTTTCGACGGCGCGTGTGTGCACTTGTTCGTAGTATTGTTTTGATATACTACATGCGTAATATTATCTTGATGGTGGGGCAGTTGTGGCTTCACCGGTTTTCTATACATTTTAAACTCCACGCCATATCTCCTTCTATAATATATCTATGTAAAAAACATTTCCAGTTCCGAGTCAGGAGTAGTACAGACAACAAAATAGTTTGTTAGCAAACAAAATAAAGAACTTTGGCTAGTATAATAATGATTCAGAGGAGACGTGTAGAGTTTGGATTGTAACTATGAGAAATGGTATGAAAGATTTAATGTTGTGAATGAGTTAACTCCTTCCGTCTCTTCCCATCATGCTGTGACCTCTGACGAGGGAAAGGGATAAAAACAGGGAGAAAAAGAAGATTGTAAGATGGTCGTAAGAGAGTAAGATGGCCGCTGCCTTGCAAAGAAAAAAGCAAACAATTGTACATACACCACTGTTTCCGATTTATGTACATAGAACGCCACGTTTTAAGAATTGGGTGGTTTGGTAACACATTAAGAGTCTGACAGTTCGTTCCGCTCAGCTAATGTGGGAGGACTCATTTGATGACTCTCATCATCATCATCATCATCGGCCGGAAGACGTCCACTGCTGAACATAGGCCTTCTTGGTAAAAGGCTTATGTTCAGCAGTGGACGTCTTCCAACTAATTTATTTGTTATATGACTCTGTATTTGGTACTAACCAAAAAATAGAGAGTCAGATAACAGATAAATTAGTTGTATGAATTAAAAATTGAATTCGACTAAAAGTTGTGAATGTGAGGATCTTTGTGGGTCACGCTTTCTATTTATCTTCCGGTTCATTTTTGATTGTCTGACAGTTTGAGTTATTTATGTGGCCTACCCAAATGTCCTTTCTTTGGTACTGTTCGTCGTAACGTTGAGCTCTTTGAGTTATGAGTCGAGCTTCACGATAACTGACAAATGCTTGCACTGACTGGACAGGTCCACTCAAATTTGTATGGCTCTTTCTTTAAAAGACCATTTCGGACACAAACCTGCAGGGTCCTCGCATGACTTAAATAACCAATTTAATGTCTGGACTTTAAACAAGACGATGACCTCTGAGTTTGTTTCGGATGTTTCTTCTCAGAATAGTCAGTACGAAACACCGGCTTCATCTAGCTATAAAAAAGTGTTTTGACTTGTAAAAGTGTTTGTGAAAACCTATTTGCAAAATAAATATCATTTATCATTATCATTTAACCAAAGACGTAGATTATAAAATCAACCATTTTAGTGATTAATAATTTTACGATGAAGATTTCAGACGCATTTCTAAAGTATCTAAGATTCTTTGGTACAATAACAATTAGGAGTTTCCTCGAAAATTAAATTGGAGTTTGTCATAATGTTGAGCAGTGATAATGAATTTTCAGAACATTAATTTATCCTTGTTTATCGTTGACAATTAATATACCTTGTTCTCCTTTCATTTCTGTTTTTATGAGAAATGAAGAATATTTCCTTAAGATTTTCATTAGATGAATATCAATATAGAAAAATATCCTAAAATGATGCAATGCGGCTAGGTTTTGAAAGCTGTCAGAAAGATAAATGGTAGGGTGTTCGACTTCTCTTATTTATGGTAATTTGGAAATACGATTTTTCTATTCGAGGAATTTCGCCCCCATTGTGGGTGCGTTTACAAAAAAATTAAACTGTCATACACAAACACTAGGTGTTTGTGTATGGGAGTTTTTTTAACCCGTAACAACTTATACAGGGTGTAATCGAAATCATGGGCAATATTTTAATCTAAGGCTCTACTCACGATGCTGATTGCATTACGGCTAATAAATCGCAAATCAAAAATATTATCAATGCAATTATGGACACCTTTAAAAATTAAGTAGGTCGCATTGCAAAGGCTTATTATTGCAAATAAGCACTAAAAGTAATAAAAATTAATCATAAACCCCAAAAATCTTAAAGTATCGAAATTTTAAAGCAAATTACAACGTGCGCGGAACGAAAAGTAAACAAACATCAAATAATATTAAGCGAAGATACTTGCATTAATAATGTTTTTGAGTTCCGTAATACGATTAGTATCGTTAGTAATGCCCAAGTTTAAAATATTGCTCATTAATAAAATTTCACCCTGTAGACTATACAAAATGATTGTGCCATGTGAGAAATTCAACTCGTGGCAGCAGTGCGCCAACTGTGTTGCTAATATTGTCGAGGTATAGCATTTATCTGGTTTAATTATTAATGGAAAGTAAAAAAAGCAATTGTAAAAAAAAGGTTAGTTTACCTAAGGCCAATTCGCATTGTAATTCGACAGGACTTCGGAGCAAGTCAGCTACTTCAGCGCCATTCGCTAGCGCTTCCAGCGCTACAGCGTTGAAAGCCTTTTGCACCTCGAAGAGACGACTTCGTTGTTCCTCGCGATCCATTAGGTCACTGAACCTGTGGAATTATACTCGTATTAATGTTAGTGGCATAATATTAAAGTATAGGCATAATTAGCCTATAATGTTCCTGTCGCTGGGACACGGTCATCATCATCATCATCATCAGCCTATAATGTTCCCACTGCTGGGACGCACGCCTCCTCTCTGTGAGAGGGAGCTGGCCATAATCCACCACGCGGGTCCAGTGCGGTTTGGTAGATTACTCATGTCTTCGAATTTTTGGTTCTAGGACATGCCGGTTTCCCCACGATGTTTTCCTTCGCCGTTTTAAGAGCAGTGGTGTTGAAATAAATTACACAAAGTAATGCGCCTGGCGGGGTTCGAATCCACGACTACAATTTGTAAGTCGGGACCGATTCCACTGGGCCACCACTGCTCTCTGCTCTCAGGAAAAAGTGCGAGCTGGTAAAGAAGTTCCTGAGTTTCAATGAAATAAAGAAATCCCTCAACTTTAAAATATCAAGTAAGTACAGAGTACAGATAAGCTCATTATTTTCTACAAAGAATGAAATGACAAAGCTGATTACTTATTACCTTCAAAGACATTATTACCTCAGAAATGGTAAGCTTTGTAATGAATTCAATATCATGAACAAAGGAAAATAAATAGACCACCTATTGTGGGAAGAAAATGCCTTATTAACGCATTTATTTTTATCCTCTATTGTAATACTAAAGCCTTAGTATCTACGTGAGTTGGTCTTCAGAATGGTCCATTTCCCCCGCGTCCATTGCTCCTTCATAACCTTATATTTTGGGTTCCCTTGTCGCGCAATAAAATAAAACCTGTGGGAACCACTTGAAGGTGTAGCAATATTTATGTGGACGGAACCCTCGGGGCTAAACAATAAATTATATATTTTACGATCCCGTTGAGTAATCGGAGCTCGTGCTAAGGAACCGACCGTAAATTGTTACGACCTAAATAGATGGAACGTGATAAAGGATGATTCAAAAAACTTGCTTTGTTAATTATTGAATAGCAGTCAACGAACAATTGTGGGGAACAATCGGAAGTTTTTGATAAAGTACTAGCTTTTATAAGTAGAAGTTTGTAGATAAAGAAAAATTTAGCTTTTCGTTAACAATAATTGTAATTTTGTTGAGAAAGTTTTTCACATTAAGCAAAGGATGTTGCATTAAAATTGCAAATAATAATTTGGAAAACCATAAAACCTTTACAAAATATTTATTAATTTCATCGTAGATTTATTGAGAGGGTTTTTGTTTCGCCAATTAAATAAATGTTTAATTTTTAGGGCTCCATAATCGTTAACACTTTATTATAAGCCCAGTTTTAACTTTATTTAACGCACTTATTTTATTTATTTAATTATTCCCACTCTATGGATTTCACCTGTATCGTGAGTGTGTTTACAAACATAGAAACAAACATGCACATACACCCAGACCCAGAACAACTACTTGCAGATCATACAAATATTTTGTTCCGTGAAGGAATCAAACCCGAGACACGCAGCGCAGCAGTCGATCGGTCAGCCACTGTACCAGTCGAGCGGATAACATTTAGAGCTACTCAGAACTACATATGCAGTTCAAAAAAAATTGCCATACTTATTTATGTTACCTTTTTTTATTAACGTGGTAAAATCATCAAATGAGTCTTTGGCCCTCTGAGAGGGGGGCCCCGTCATTATGCTAACGCTCTTTGAGGCGCGCGTGGGACACAACGCGCCGTCGACCCGGGCATGGTCCATGGTGGGGCAGCAAGTTGCCCTTTACTCGCTGCCCTATTTAAGTTACCTAAATAAATATTGTTTTTTTCTAAAATTCTTTTCTACATACCACTTGTCCTCTCCTTCGAGATGGTAGCTACCATCTCCGTTCAGCCTGTAGCAAGCCCGAACAAGCGCCGACTGGGCCGAGTCTGACTTGACCAGCTCATCGAAGGTGGCCTCCGGGATCTTGAAGGGAAGAACTGGCTGGTACGACGATGCATCACCACCAATGAGGCACTAGGAGAAAAATAAAAGGTTGTAAAATGCCAGGATTATTCCGGCGAGTGAAAGTGACAGAGCTATACAAATCGTCTAGCGCCATCTCGTTCACTTACTGGAACAAGGCTGGTTTAAAGAATTTGTAATGCCCCCCAAATCGTGAAACTGTTTAAACGCTGTTTACGTATTACTTAACCTTTTAACCAGCAAAAATTCTTTGTACTTTTTTGTATTAGGTAATAAATTATAATGAAAAATAAAAACTAAAACACTTTAAAAACCTACATAATGAAAACAATTTCTTTTAAAAATTTTTCAAAGCGTTTAATTTCCATTTTCATTATAAGTTTTTAATTGTTCACAGCACTTTATAATTTTAAAAAGTGTGATGTAAAAAATTCTCAGTAAAACGAGCTAGCACAAATTACTGATTCAAATTAAATTACTGGGGAGAACGGACATTATATAATCAAAGGGGAGAACCATTAATTTTCTATGAGTTTAATGGATACTAGGTACCTAAAATGTCTAGGTTTATTTAAAAGTTCCAAATGCAATTACATACCTTCTTTGAAAAGATTTTAAATATTTGATAACACATTTAACATTGGAGGAATGTTCGTAATTTATTTATTATGTTTCTTCCTATAAAAATTGATTTAAAAGTCTCGTTGTCCATTTTAATGATGAAAGTGCTGGAACTGATAAAAGTGTTACATAGGTGAAAATAAAATATTTTTTGCAAAGGTGTTAGAATCAGTCCCACTGTTTTGTTTAAAAATGTAATTACAATGAAAATATCGTTTTATATTTAAAAAGTAAATGACCAAGCAAATTAATTCAACCTTTTGTTTTTTTAGTATCAATTTGAAGGATTCCAATTTTGAACTTTTTGTTATGTTCAAAATTAGAATTCGAACGAAAAAAAAAGCTTGGTTATAGATTGCCAGTTTGAATTTTTGTTCTTTTTTTTTTCATTTAACTTACCAGAAAATAACCGGCTTTCGATGTATGGTTGCAGCATTGTATTTCTTCGAGGTAGTGGTGAAGTAACGCCGGATTGGCTTCGTCTCCACCGTCGGTACCATAGTGCATGTCCACGAACTCGATCTACGAAAGAAAAAAGAAGAAATTAATTGTGTGAAGCGTAGTCTAGTCTCACGAGACTGTCTGAAAATGGCATCGGCCCTGGAACGTAAAGGCCATGTAGGGTGGTTTTCAGTCTGTAATAGTCTGACAGTCACTTCATTAAAAGTACAGGAGTAGTAATATTGAAGGGACTTAATTGATGATTACCCGAAAAAAAATGAAATAGCCTAGATTAGACAAACTAGCAATAGGTTACAATTGTCTTTTAAATACACATATTATAAAAAAAAACACCATTAAAAATATCCCTTGCTTCATAATTATCATAATTATTATTAAAACATTTTAAGTACTTATTCATAGTGATAAAATATCCAATGTAATAACCTAAATAATTCAGCCACTGATCACCGATGACCGAAACTGAGGTTTATTGTAGGTAATTTTAGGTCTATGGTTTCCATGAGGTACTTTTTTCCAAGTGTTATGAAATTTAAAATTCGACTTTACTTCTAACAACATACGATCGCTTGTCAAATATTACATAATTTTTATTGATTTGTAAAGAGGTTTACTTACATGAATAAAAGTAATCAATGGCTGGCCGAATAAACAGATAAAAAGTTGCAAAAGCCAATTGCTCATTAAAGAAAGTATAAAAGAAAAGTAAAAACTTAATGGCATTTCCTAATTTTTTTACCACAACTGGCCAGGACGTAAGTTTAAAATAGTTTTGTTAGGCATAGATAATTATTATACTCGACAAGATTTTTACTTGAATTTCTTATTTATTGTCTACACAAATTCTATCATTTTTAGGGTTCCGTAGTCAACAAGGAACCCTTATAGTTTCGCCATGTCCGTCCGTCCGTCCGTCCGTCCGTCCGTCCGTCCGTCCGTCCGTCCGTCCGTCCGTCCGTCTGTCCGCAGTTTAGCTCAGAGACGCACAGTACTAGAGAGCTGTAATTTGGTGTAAATATATGGATTTGTTGTGCCGAAAAAGTGGTAAAATAAAATCTCGTAAAATATTTTTTTTTAGGGTACCTCCAGTACTTACACGTAAAGTGAGGATTTTTTTTTTCTCGCGTACCCCTTAGTGTGGGGTATCATTAAATAGGCCTTTAAAAAATAATGATAGTTTCCATTAACAGTTTTTTGATAAAAAAATTCGTTTGTGAAATATTAAGGTTTAAAGTGCTAAATTTTGCTCGATTCGAGTGTCCCCCCCCTCTACAAGCTAAACGGTTATGTTTGGGGTTGTGAAAAAATTCACAATAGTAGTACATATAACGAAGTTTAAAAGAAAATTATCATGACTAAGTAGGCTTTACAACTTTACGAGTAATAGTCGACCAACTTATAAAATGTACTTAATATCATATTTTCTTAAACAAAATGTATCGGAGACAACTGCAAATGTAAGTTTGTCAACTTTATTTTTACAGCTTTTATAGGTATGTTTTTTGGGGATAGGTAGGTTTTTATCGTCAACTATTTTTAACTAAATTCAAAAAAAGGAGGAGGTTCTAAATTCGTTGTAATCTTTTTTCTTATGTATTTTCCCCAATTTCTCAGACTCCTGGACCGATTTTGAAAAATTCAGCGAATCAGTTTAGTTAGTTCGCATAAGTATTTTGATGGGCAACTACGGAACCCTACACTGTGCGTGGCCCGACACGCACTTGGCCGGTTTTTTATTCATTGCATTGTCCTATAGAGATTTATCATGTATGAGTTTACTACTTTATTTTATATCTTTACATATCTCTTGCTCTGTAAGTACACCCTTACACCCCTGAATGCCGGGGTGTATGACTATCATTACAGCATAGGTTTTGGAATTTGAAAAAAGAACTGTCATACTCATACTGCACGAAGAATATTTTTAAAAAGTTTATTTTTTTTTTCTCGGTATCGATTAATTACTCGAATTGGAATCTAGACAATTTATTTTATAAAGATTTTATTTTAAATAATTATGGAACTATTTGTTTCCACATCGTATGTTAGATGAAATCGATTTAAAATTCAAACTGGCCAGCAAGATTTGACGCGCTTGCGTGCGTGAAAAAAAAAAGGCAGTCTACTAGTAGGCGCGAAAGCATCGCGAAAATAATTAATTTTCTTGTTTGAGTTCTTTTTCAAAAGTTTTAAACATGTCTAGTGACGAAGACATACTAGATCTAACGCCCGATTTTATTAAAGAAAGGGCAAAAACAGTTGTCGAAAATATATTACCGCCGAACTCGAAAGAAAGATATGTAAAGGCATACGACGAATTTATGAAATGGCGGTCAGAAAAAAAAGTGAAATCTCTTTCTGAAAGTGTTTTTATATCATATTTTGATGAATTATCTAAGAGGCTACAACCTTCCAGTTTATGGTGCTTTTATTCCATGCTAAAATCTACAATGATGACAAAACATGACGTGAATTTGAAAGATTTTTCTAAACTTACTGCTTTCTTGAAAAGGCAGTCTGACGGCTTTAAAAGCAAGAAATCGAAGGTATTTACTGCAGAAGAAGTACAGAAATTCTTAAATGAAGCTCCGGATGAAATTTATTTAGCAATAAAGGTACCTACGTATTTACTTGCCCTTTTTAATAAGTTACCAAAATATTTCACAAAAATACTATGCGAATTTGGTGCCTTTAATACAACTTATGCCTTTTTTACAGGTTGTTCTAATTTTTGGGATATCGGGAGCCTGCAGAACCGTGGAATTGACAAACTTGACAATAGAAAATGTAGAAAAACATAACAAATTACTACTCATAAAACTGCCTAACACGAAAACTAAAATTGACCGGTCATTTGTTGTGCATGAAGAATTTGCAAATTATGTTGAAAAATGTCAAGCTCTTCGGCCTGAAAACGTGGATACAAATTACAGTAAAGGAAAATGCCACAGACAAGTAATAGGAAAAATAAAAATTTACAGGCATGCCAAAGCAAATAGCCACATATTTAAAACTGAGTAACGTAGAGTTATACACCGGGCATTGCTTTCGCAGAACATCAGCGACTCTATTGGCTGATTCGGGAGCCAACCTCACTCTGTTAAAAAGGCACGGCGGCTGGAAGTCCAGCAAAGTGGCCGAAGGTTATATCGAAGATTCGATGGCAAACAAAAGCAAAATTACTTCTAAAATAACAGAAAATATAAACTTAAAATCACCACGTCAAAGCACATCATCTGAGCCATTTTTTAATGAAGAAAATAGTACCAGTCAACTGCCGCCATTTACGATGCAAGAACCTCAAGTCACTCAAACTCAAGTCTTATCATCACAAACTCATATTCAAACTATAAATATACCTAAAAAGAACGTGACCATATCTCTTACAAATTGTAATAATTTTACTATTAATTTTAATTAAATACACATTTTTTTCTTCTTAATAAATGTTCATTGAAACCTGCTGTCTTGTTGTTTACTTACCTCACAATCGATATGTAAAGCAGAGTATTTATCTCGGGCGTAAGCATCAATTGCATACTCGGGTTAATTAGCGCCTTCGCTTCACTCAGGCGCCAAAAACCTCGTATGCAATTGATGTCATACAGCCCTTGGTTAATAATCTACTATTATACACAATAGGTACATAAGTCTATAAATAGTCACTGTTGTACATGGTAACTTATTGTGATAATTAACTGGTAGCTCAAAAACTGAATTTAATTAATCTGACCCTATGGACAGAATAATGAAAGCTAACTGAAAACCAGAGCTCGGAAAACGGTTTATTTTCCGAAACGTTTTCGCTTTAAATGATTAAGAACTTAAATCTGTTTCGGTTACGTTCGAACGGAACGAAAAATAAAACAGTTCAGTAGAAGAATAATATTTTATCGTTCTTGGTTATTAAAACGTTTTATACCGTTTTTAACCATTTTTTTGGCATCAAGACGTAGGTATAAATTTTAATAAAGTAAAAATTTTGTTGATATTACACGCCCGCGTGGCATGATTTCTTTTGATTTTTTTCCTGTTATAACTTTAATAAGAATAATTTAATTTGATATATTTTTTTAGGTTTTTTTTTCTCATTTCATTCTAGCGTTCCCATTTCGTTTTCGTTCCGAACAAAATTAGGTGCAAAGAACTGTTCTAAACGTTAGCAAAACGCTATTTTGAAACACTTTTCCGAGCCCTGCTGAAAAAACATGCAAAAGAAAGTGTCAGTTGAATTAAAAACTTCCGCTTTTTGACGTTAATAAAAATTTATAGTGTCCATGTTCACTACAAATTCCTAAGCTTTTTATCAAGGGCAAAATTCATGGGTCAGTGCGCATAAAATTTGAAATGGCAAAAACACACAGTTTTTTTAATAACTGATTCTACTGAATTTATTGATTTGTAAAGAGGTTTACTTACATGAATAAAAATAAATCAATGGCAGGCCGAAAAAGCAGAGGAAAATTTGCAAAAGCCAATTGCCCATTAAAGAAAGTATAAAAGAGAAGTAAAAACTTAATGGCATTTCCTTATTTTTATACCACAACCGGCCAGGATACATCCTGGCCGGTATGTTTAAAATAGGTTTGTTAGGTGTGGAAAATTATTGTTATACTCGACAAGATTTTTACTTGAATTTCTTATTGCCTACAAAAATTCTATCATTTTATTCATTGCATTGTCATAAAATGTGATAAATAACTGGTAGCTCAAAAACTGAATTTAATTAATCTGACTGTATGGACAGAATACTGTAAGATATTTGAAAACACATGCAAAAGAGGGTTACACAGTTTTTTTATTAACTGATTCGTTTTTCATTCCCGTACGCAAAATATTTATAGGTAAAAATGGGAATGAAAAGTTTCACATTTTTTACATATTGAATGAAAATTAAAACAAATTCGTCTGTTTTCTATAATATAGAGTAGAATTTTTAAACGGTTATCTTTTAGTTTTTAACACAAACGGCTGTTCATCATCATCATCATCAGCCGGAGGACGTCCACAGCTGAACATAGGCCTCCCACACAACACAAATTCCTGTTGGAATGACAAAAATAATTGTTTTGAATATACTTAGAAGAAAAAAAATCAAATTTTAGTGAAACCTTGGTTCTCAGATTTTGGAAACAACATAAACGTAATAAATTATAATATGTTACAACTGAGAACTATAGTTGATGACGCCAAATTGTGACGTCACCTCTTTTAAACACTTGTAAGCAATTATATTGCTTGTAAGCTTTTAGATAAACAATAATCATTAGTAAATTAGTCTAACGAGATAATAAAGATAATATACACTATTAAAAAATAATCAGCACAGAAGATTTTATTGCTCAACGTAATTTTCAAGTGACTTTTGACCATAGACACTGTCTATTCTTCTTAGCTAAACCGCAGTAAACAGACTACATCAATTTTAAACCATTTACAGCTTGCCAACTACAAATAATATTGCTAATAACACCAGCATTATCCCAAACAAACATTCACCGCCATTTGATACCATAAAAGCTAATCCCTAACCTAACAAACCTCTTTTGATGTAACAACTTAACATCCTACATTTAACCCAGTCTTAAGAGTAAAGTGCTGCACATTTGAAGAAAGCCTTTAAACCGGAGCGTTGCGAAGTTTCTCCGGTTCGTTACAAACCGCATCCTACATTAGTTTCAACTTAACAAACTTTAGTTAAAGGTTACGTAGCGTTTAAGTTTTATTGATTTAGTTTGATTGCGTTTTAGATACACCGGAATTTCAAAGGAAATCTTAGATTTAAAGGATTTTAAAGAAGCTTTGACAATTTCCTTTAATAATTTCCTAATTCCTTTCTTCTAGTTCTACTAATAGATACATTATTTATTTATATGTAAACTGTAGTTGTAATTATATAGACAGATAAAATAATTATAATTTAGTGCAATTAACTTTTATGGCTAGTCCTATGAGCTAATTAACTGCCTGTGGTTATTAAAAATTTATTTTCACATTTTGTACCGAAATCAAATCTTTAAAAAATATGTGAACGCAGAATAATAATTTCTTGATCATTTGGGATGTTTCTATCTATCTCGCACACGTTTCTAATGGCAAGGAATTCCAATAATTTCATTATTATTGTACCACATAATACATAATTTCGTAGCGTCGCACTCAATTTAATTACAGTTGACTCCAGTCTCAGTAGGTAGCATTAATTATGTGTAGTCCGGTCAATTTAGACCAAAAAATGTGAGTGAAGTTACATAAAGTCCCAGCAAGCTGAATTTCTGTGATATTTCTGTGATTTCAAAACATAATTATAAACAATGTCTAGAAGTTCCCCATCATTCCCCTGTAAGGAAAAAAAAAAATTCAAGGTCAAAGGTAAAAAAAATGAGTTTTTCGCGATTTTCAGCAAAACGGTACGTTTTATCATAAAAGTACAGTCGAACTCTAAATTCCTGGGTCAATTTCTGAAAGCAATAGCCTGACGCTTCGCGGTGACTTACGACCTTTTATTATAAGTTGTTTCTATACAAATCAAAGGAACTTACGGTATACTTCATAATTTCAACCTTTTCCTACAAGTAATGCTGGCGCAGTGGTTAACGTGCTCGGATATTTCCATCACTGCTGGCGAAGGATCGATCCTCACTTTTTTCTAATTACTTTTATTTTATTTAATAATTTTAAATAGTTGCGATATTCTTTTTGTTATTTTTCATGCATTTTTTTGTAGAAATTTGATAAATAAAATTGTTTTTTTTAGTAATTACTAATACTAGTCATTAGTGTTGTGTGTCGACCGTTATCATCATAATTATAAGTATAATAAAGTTTTGTAGGTAGATCAGGGAAATAAAACAAAAGTTACAAAAGTAAATTATTTCGATTTGTGAGGTAGACATAACTATGTTAGTTCGTTTCGAGTCTCATTATAGAACGTTGTTGATTCCTGGATATTTTGTGTGACGATTGTTTACATCTATGTTACGCTGTTTTAATGTTATTGTTTTGTAGTGAAATATTAACAGTGGAAATAATATAATCACTGAGGGCGAATATTATAGCCGTGCATAAATATGGATGAAACAATACAAATATCAAATTAAACCGGACTAAGTGTGAGTATTAATATTTAATTTTTAAGTGTTTCACATGTTAATATCTTATTTATTAGTTAAGATTCCCTACAATAGGTTTGTTTAAAAGATAGTTAAACGTGTTATTTACTTATAGTTTTTACTTTTAGTAAAATAAATTGTCAGTTGTATTTTGCATAAAGATAATAATAGTATTCCATGTTTTGTTCTAGTGAAATACTGTGAGTCCTGTGGAAGTGGACATGAGATATAAGGAACGGTCGAGACCAAAGTCCAACACCGACGGTTGTCAGACATCATAATAAAATTATGATGAATGAATATGAAGGAAATGGCTTCCCCAATGAGTAACTAATTCAACACGAAATGAATAACCGTTCAGTTTCACCGTGCACTCAAGACAGAAAACTTCACCAATCAGCCAAAAACCCTTTTGGTTTATAGAAATAAAAGAAACGTTTAAAAGCACGACCATATTTTTAATACTTATGGCTTTTGTTGTATTCATTCTTAGTTAGCGAAAACATCATTTTATTCACAGTTCTTATTAATTTAGGGCTTAGATTTGAGGCTAAGTTTCAATCATTCTTTTCATAAAGAAAACGAAAATTAAACTGATGTCCTCAATAGGGTATATTTATGGAGAGCGGTTATTTTTTTATGGTTAAGAAAATAATAATAAAATTAATTTTTCAGATATAGAACATATTTCGATATTATTATTTTTTTTGCTAAATCGCACCTAGTGGAACGCAAAAAGCTTGATTTCATAGAAAAAAAATTTTGGGAACCGCAGCCCCGGAACGCAAAGAGCAACTGGCCCTTTGCGTTCCAGGACCGTGGTGCCTTCACAATCATAGCTGTAGCAGTATTTTTTATGTAGTGATAATGTTATTTATTTGCGTGCTTCTATTTCAGTAAAAGAACATTCATCCTTAAATACCTAACTTTTTTTAAACAACCTGTTTCTGGACCGTGGCCCTGGAACGCAAAGGGCAACTAGCGTTTTGCGTTCCAGGACCGAAGTGCCATGAGACGTTTGTTTGAAATAGTAACAAGGCACCGCGGCCTTGGAACGCATAGAGAAATTGGCCTGCTGAATTATTACTATTTCAATAGCTTTATTATATAGTCATATCTTTAATATTTCTTTTGTTAACATATAGACAAAATTACACATTAATTTTTTTATGGGATAACATACTAAAATGGCCGCACTTTATAAAATAAACCCTATAATTTCTTAAATATAATTAAACGTAATTTAGTCTTATAATCAGCTAATTAAATTGGATAATATTGTTTTATCTTCACTTCTAATTTTTTAATTGACTTATTTTATTACTGATAGCTGTTGGGCTAAGTGGAGCTATATCAATGAGATCTGAGTCTTATAATGTGTTTAGCTATTGTTTAGTTTTTTTTTGAAATCATGATCTTATTAATCAATGTCTTGTTATTTATTCATGTTAATTTACAATTTGTCATGCTTATTATTTATTTAAAAAAAGTTAAATATTAGTTTAATGTTTTTTTGTTGGTCTTGGTGGAAATAAAAAAAGTCATGCTGAATTAAAATGTTTATTTTGTTTTATTTATTTATGTAATTAACAAACTTATAAATTATATTTTAGATATCACATTCATACGAATCTGACAATCCCTCAGTCAACAGTCAACTCATTTGATGAACTTCAACATGACATTGCAAAAATATTCGTTCTTTCCTCAATATTGATATTCGCCGGCATTATGAGAATACTTAAATATATCGCTATCTATATAATCACACGTCACTAACCAACAACCACAATCTAACGACAACTTGATTTCGATCAAGTTAAATATTCCTAAAACTTGGTCTACCTCACAGAAATTGTGAACAAGCGATTCTAATCATATTTCTGTCCCATTACAATATTTCACAATTGAGTAAAACTTACAAAAAGAATATCACTGCGAGGGGATCGAACTCGTGCCTTGCTGTTCACCGCACATTATGTAGTGGAACGCTTAACCATTAGGCCAACTGAACAAGTATTATATATGTTGAAATTATGAATCCTATACAATCAGAAATTAATGATGAATGTGTTTCTTAAAAATAGAAGGTCGTAAGTCAAACAAAACGTCAAGCTATTTCCTTAAAAGTGTGTTTGACCACTTTTGAACCGCTACTGTACCTCAGACGAAAATTGTAGATCATAAAATTATCTATAAAAATGTGTTAATACTTTTTTTCTTACGAGCCACCGTTTCAGAGATATAACGATTCAAAAAGTTATAAAAGTTGTTATCGTCTTATGCATCTAATGAGGTAGTGTACTTAGCGCGTTTTTTTAACGTGGTTTCCCCAGTAGGCCTACTCCACGGGTCAGTTGTGATCCTGTTTATTGTAAAACTATTGCAAAATAACGGAAATTTTCAAAGATTGGGAAAGATAAAAGCGATGTAAATGAAAAAAAAAAAGTGTTGAAGTTTATTCGTCTCATTCGTAAGTTTCAAATTCTTGTTCTTCTTCTTGATCTTCTTCTCCTGCTTCTTCTTCATCTTCATTTTGGATGCAAGTATATTGAACACAGGGACAGGCACGCTTTTATCTTTCCCAATCTTTGAAAATTTCCGTTATTTTGCAATAGTTTTACAATAAACAGGATCACAACTGACCCGTGGAGTAGGCCTACTGGGGAAACCACGTTAAAAAAAACGCGCTAAGTACACTACCTCATTAGATGCATTTGACGATAACAACTTTTATAACTTTTTGAATCGTTATATCTCTGAAACGGTGGCTCGTAAGAAAAAAGTGTTAACACATTTTTATAGATAATTTTATGATCTACAATTTTCGTCTGAGGTACTTTTATGATAAAACTTACCGTTTTGCTGAAAATCGCGAGAAACTCATTTTTTTTTACCTTTGACCTTGAATATTTTTTTTTCCTTACAGGGGAATAATGGGGAACTTTTAGACATTGTTTATAATTATGTTTTGAACAACTTCACAGAAATTCAGCTTGCTGGGACTTTATGTAACTTCGAATGTCTAAATTGACCGGACTAGTGGTTCACATTCAGTTGCATTAATTCAACCGTCAAAGTTTCAGATGTACTTGAATGCATGTTTCCTTGTAGCCCATAATACATGCTAGTAACTTACATAAAGTGTGTCAGTAACTTGCATGCCATTGATCTGTTTCTGATTGGTGATATAATGGCATGCTTAATAATTACTATACGTCCCGATTATGTACAGTCGACAAAGTTGAATCATGAGTACTTACCATAAGCTTATATTCCTATAGATATTCAAATGCAATTAGACCTACATTCGCGTAAACAAACATATCTATGGTAACGACTTTGATCTTTGTTAATTTGACGGATTGAAACGATGTATTGTCAAAATGGGTCATGATTCAACTTTGTCGATTGTACGTCGTACGCTGTTAACACCGAGCTACCGCGGTCTTTTTTTACAACTCTGGCAAGGCGTTAGCAACTTGTTGAAAAATTCGATGCTTGTTAGACCGCAGTAGCACGGTGGTAAGAGCATCCGAAGTACTGCAAATTATAAATTAATGTTTGATTTGCTTGCTTTCCTGTTTTCTGTGCTTCATAATCCTAATTCTCCTATTTATCTCCGGGAGCGGTTTGAGTTTCTTGTCCCTAGAGGAAAGCCTTGTCGCTCATCCTCATCTTTTCTCCTTCGTGTCCCTTCTCATACTTCGAGTCGTTATGATGGATCTTTTACTGTGCGTGCTGTTCGCCTTTGGAATTCTCTTCCTCACTCCTGACGCAATAGCCCGTCGTTGGGAGTTTTTAGGAGAAGAATTAGAGAGCATTTCCTGTCATCATGACTTATAGCTATGTAAGTAAGTATTATTTTATATATTATATTGTATGTATTATGTTTATACACGTATTTGTTTATTTAAGTATGCATTAAATATTATTGCTAAATGTTTGTACACCGTATATCCTCACTAAAATAATAATCACTCTATCGCTCTAAGGTTTGCTGTTAGAAAACCCAATTCTGGGTTAAGATCGCCTTTGTACATAACTTACCCTTATGTGAAGTGTTATTTTAATTATATGTGTGTACAATAAAGAATAAGAATAAGAAATTTCAATAGCCGTAATTAAGCCCTTGTTTACAACATCTTATTCGAATGTTATATCAATAACACAATTTATTAAGCATTAATCAATTATCGGTAAACCTGACCAGAATGTAGGGCGAAGGTTAATACGAGACGTCTAATTCTACTCGATTAATTAATTCTGATCGGGTAATCGAATACAACCACATTGAAGATGATCGTTAACTACACCTGGGCGGCCATTTTAGTTTCACATTTTGCTTATAAAATAAAATGGCGGCTGTAATTTGTTGCAGTAGCTGTTAGTTCAATAAGCTGTTGCCTGATTTATGAGACATTTTTACGAGCGGTCATTAAATAGGTATAATATTATTACATATAAAATGATGTAAAAATATTGTGTTTGCTTTTAATGGGCCTTTGATCTAAAAGGGCTTTTTTATGCAGTGGGTATTCCTCTTGGGATCGTAGTGCTCTCTAAAGTACTAGAATCAAAATATTTGTAATACACAGCACACAGGTAAGATTCCTACCTACCGGCCGGACTCGGCGGCATTTTACAATGTTGTAAAGAACATTGAAATCTATCAACAGTACCTAAATACAGTTCATATTTGCTTGCAAAATGATCAAAATGATCGGCATTCCGTGACACGTAGCGACCGACGTGTCCCGTAAGTTGCAGCAAATATGAACTGTATTTACTGTTGACAGATTCCAATGTTCTTTACCGCATTGTAAAATGCCGCCGAGTCCGGCCGGTTGGTGGGAATCTTACCTTAGTGACCATGTCAGTCTAAAAACTTAATTATATGAACCTTAGTAGACTTAGTAGACCGTCTATTCTTTTCTATTAACTAATATTGTTCAATAAATCCTAGAAAGGTTGATCAGAGGTTTGCCTGTTTATTTAGTTGTATGAGATAAGTTATTGTTAGGATGGGCTCACCCACCCATGGGCCATGGATTGCCATCAACTTTGCACAACTCCAGAGTCCATAGATGCTCGACGCCTTGCTCAGCAGTCACTTATGAGACCGTTATACGAAACAGTCGGAAGAGAAAGTCAACCAAGCTAATTTTCTTCTGCAGTAGCTATAACTATGTCTCTCTATACTTTAATTGCTAAATTTTTAAATTGTGATTAAACAACCAGTACTACGATTTTACCATTCTAAAAGCCATGAAACGTGAATGTTAAAATTATATTTCAAAAGTACTTGAACGGCACGTTTTCTTGTGTGAAAGTGCGAGTGTCAATGAATATTTTATGATAGCCTCCGTGTTTTAGTCCTACTTTCAAGTTAAAATTCGACGAGCAAAAGGTTTTCGGAAGAGCACTTAAGGGTTAAGACTTGCAAGGTGGAAAAGGATAAATTAAGAGAGTGGGATCTCAGGAGTGGATGAATATTAAAACGTAATGGCGGTTAGACATATTGAGAACTTTCTATTTTTAGTAGAGAGAGGTGAATTCAATGTATGATATTTAATGTGTTATTGTTTGTTTTTCCCAATAAATAAATAAAATAAAATAAAAAATCAAAAAGTGGGTTTACCCAGAGAAATAACGGGTAGAATTTTAACTCTGCGTTGTCAATTTATTTTCTGTGTCTTTCAACCAAAGTCAAAGTCAAATCATTTATTCCAATTAGGCCATCAAAGAGGCACTTTTGAACGTCGATTTTAGGAAGGGATGGGATTGATTCCACACCCATTCGCTAAGGTAGGTTGTATGGAGAAGAATGCGCAAGAAACTCCATACTTACTTACTCTTTTTTTAACCATAGTGCGTTGTTACAAGCCTATGTTCAGGATGGTGTTGATACGGAATATGTTAGCTGGTAGCTACCGGGGTCGTGGGACTTACGATCTACCCTGACCCCGAAACGTAAAGGCCTATTGAAGGTCTAATCCTATCTACCCTGCCCTGGAAGGGAGGACTCATTTGATGAATTTACCACACTAAAAACAGTTCGTAGCTAGAAGTCAGGAAGTAAGTCCTTATTGTTGCGCGTGTCATATAAATGTATTAAGGGCCACTCAAAATACCGTTAGTTATTAATGGACGTTTATACATAATAATTATAATATAATATAATAATATAATATTCCACAACTATCACACAACGCCATCTAGTCCCAAGCTAAGCAGAGCTTGTGTTATGGGTACTAGATAACTGATAAACATACTTATATATTTCTAAATCCTACTATACTATTATAAAGGCGAAAGTTTGTAAGTATGGATGTATGGATGTATGGATGTATGGATGTTTGTTACTCTTTCACGCAAAAACCACTGAACGGATTTGGCTAAAATTTGGTACACAGATAGTTTATAACCTGGATTAACATATAAGATAGCTTTTATCCCGATTTTATGTTCCCGTGGGATAATTTTCGAGTTGTAGCGGGTGAAGCCGCTGGCAACAGCTAGTACATACATATTATAGATGAATTACACCCAGACACAGAACAAATGATCGTGCTCATCACACAAACATTTGTCCTGGGTGAGAATCGAACCCACGACCTCCGGCATAGCAGTCAGGGTCACTAACCACTAGACCAACAGGCCAGTCATACAAACATTTAAAGGCTATTATCGCGAAAATCAAGGGGAAATGCCGGCTGTTAGTTAAAGAGTATGATAGAAAGGAGACTAATATTATTGAAGAGTTTTTTTCTTAACGTGTTTGTTCGGATATTTTTTTCTGCTATAATATTAATCTAGTTAGGAAAAGTTTGGAAAGACTTGATGGCTTGGCTGTTTGCCAAGAACTTGGCGGTAGTAGAAAAGTGTCACATGAAGAGGCCCGTCGACTATTGTTTGTACATACCTCACGGATGTTCATTTTTTACTGACACTAGGCGAAATCTTTATTAATTGCCTTATATTATGTTTTTTTACTGCACTTGCACTGTACTGAATATCGTCTGTATAAGGGGTGCGTTTACATGCATGAACCCACTACACGTAATAATACACCAGCCAATATCTGTAACTGTAAGTATTACAAATATTTGTCCTATGCGGGAATCGAACCCACAAGAAACAGCGCAGCAGCTAGTTTCTCAGCTACTGCGCCAACCTACCTTGCCGTTACTCATTAAGGTATTATCTCATGTCAGTGAAAACTGTGTAAAGAAAAGCTCCTTATTTCATCCCAATATTAAATAATTATTCAGTTTCCCTCTTCAGAATTGAGACACAATAACAAAGCAACAAAACCACGGTCTTGTCAAAAGGTCTTACGGGTAATTTGAAATGAAATTTTTATTTATCTTTCATCTCAAATATTTTATTTGACTTTTATATTTTATGGACATTGGCTTTTAAGCTATTGTCAAACAGACAGGCGAAGCGAATGCGATCCGAAGCGTTTTTATTTGTAATGTATGGAATTGTTTGAAACCAGTCACATAGAATGAAAGTTTTAAACAATTCCATTCCTTTCTGTTTGACAATAGCTTAAAACTACACGTAACCGATGTTTTCTATGATCAATTAGAGTTTTATCTATATCTATCTATATCTATATATATAAAAGAACAGGGGTTTTTCTTTTGACACGACTACAGCCGAAACCGCTAAACGCAGAAACTTGAATTTTGGACAGCATTTGCAGTCTACTATGTAGATTGGCAATAAGACGGGATTTTGCGAAAATCCTCCTCTAAGGGGGTGAAAAGGGGTGAAAACGTTTGTATGAAAAATCTTATTCCTTGGGTTTATAAACTTGAAACTTACCACGGATGAGAACACACGTAAGTAAATAAGATTAGCACCATTATTTTTTTTAAACTACCCTCCATTGCTAATCTAGGGGTTGTTAAAGTTTGTATGGAAAAATCATAACGCGTGAGCTGAAGAATTTGAAAATCAGTATTTATATACTAGATAAGAATTAATCAAATACGTGTTTTTGGATTTTTCGAAAATCGCCCCCCAAGTTGGTGAAAAGGGGTATTCAAGTTTTAAGGGGAGGATATTAAACCACTAAACGTAGAAACCTGAATTTTGGATGATAGTGGCAGTTTATAATGTAAGTAAGTATTAAAAAAGGATTTTGCGAAAATCTACCTCTAAGGGGGTGAAAAGGGATGAAAACCTTTGTATGCAAAATCTTATTCTTTGGGTTTATAAACTTGAAACTTGGTACGAATGTGAGTGTAAGTAAATAAAAAAGATGAACACTATTTTTTTTTCAAAGCTACCCTACATTCTTGGGTTTTGCGAAAATCACCTCCTAAATTTTGAAAAGGGTTGGTTAAGTTTTAAGCGAAGGATAAGGAGGGTGAGCGGGAATTAAATTCACTGAGTTCGAAGTTAGAAAGACGCGCAGACGAAGTCGCGGGCAAAGTGCTAGTTATATATAAAAGAACAGGGGTTTTTCTTTTGACTCGACTACAGCCGAAACCGCTTAACGCAGAAACTTGAATTTTGGACACCATTTGCAGTCTACCATGTAGATTGGCAATAAGACGGGATTTTCCGAAAATCCTCCTCTAAGTGGGTGAAAAGGGGTGAAAACTTTTGTATGAAAAATCTTATTCCTTGGGTTTGTAAACTTGAAACTTAGCACGAATAAGAACATTAGTAAATAAACAAGATTAGCACCACATTTTTTTTTAAACTACCCTCCATTGGTAATCTAGACGATGTTAAAGTGTGTATGGGAAAATCATAACGCGTGAGCCAATGAATTTGAAAATCTGTATTTATATACTAGATAAGAATTAATGAAACACGTGCTTTTGGATTTTTCGAAAATCACCCCCCAAGTTGGTGAAAAGGGGTATTCAAGTTTTAAAGGGAGGATATTAAACCACTAAACGTAGAACTCTGAATTTTTGATGGTAGTTGCAATTTATTATGTAGGTGAGCATTAAGAAAGGATTTTGCGAAAATCTACCTCTAAGGGGGTGAAAAGGGGTGAAAACCTACGAATGTAAAATCTTATTTCATGGGTTTATAAACTTGAAACTCGGTACGAATATGAGTATAAGTAAATAAAAAAGATAGTCATTATTCGATTTTTATAACTACCCTCCATTTTTGGGTTTAAACTCAAAACTTGACATATTAATTAACTCTCAATCGAATAAAGGATGCATATTTTTATTTATATTTCATAAATCAACCCCTAACGGGGTGAAAATCGGAAAATCAGTTTGTCTACTACGATTGATTGTTTGTATTGAATTTTTAGATTTTCTTATAAGGAGGGTGAGCGGTAATTAAATTCACTGAGTTCGAAATTAGAAACACGCGCAGACGAAGTCGCGGGCAAAGTGCTAGTTTATTATACAGATATGTAATTATTTTATTACAATGTGTGGTTTGCGTTTGCTAAACTGACTCTAAGTAGGGTTTATTAATACTCTAGTTCGTAAAGAAATTCATAAAAACAATCCTACTACGACTCATTTGTTCTACGCTCAATTTCCTCACACATTTGGGTCCACATCTGTTACCTCTCAATATTACCCGACTTTTTGCGAAGCCCAACAAACGGACAAAAAGTTCCGAACTACAACTCCATTTTCATTCAGTTGGCTAATACGAGTACTCTGCATGACAAACTTCAGGTAGCACCGTTTTGCGTCCAAAAGTTTTGGCTTCGTCCGTGTTCGCACATTTTGTGGGCATGTAGTTTAATGGAAACTTTGTGTTCAGAGCTTTGTATGTTGTAATGTGATATAATGTTGGCACTTTGTTGTAAACTGAAATAACTGCGACCGTCTGGGTGATTATGAGAAAGTTTGGTCTACAGGTGTTCAGTTCTCATACTTACCTGTGTGTGTTGATATAAAATTAAGTGTCAAATTAGTGAGTGCCGTTCGTTTTGGTAGGGGTACGATATATTTCCCGGTCGACGGCTCGTCATGTTCCGGAGGCTTTCTTGCGCTCTAAGGGGGCGCCCACTTAGAGGGCGAAAGCGATCGGGATTATGGACATATATTTATGTATACTTGTTTACTTATACTAGACGTATTGTGTTTCGCAGGGTATTTTAGAGGTAGAGTCGGATTGAGCCGGAAGGGTACAGTTGACTCCCAACAGGCCACCTATTACCGTACAGAAATTAGCCATTAACTAGTTTCTGGAATGGCCTGCTCACGTTCCACGACTCTAGAGTTTCAGTTGCCTCGAATAGTTTCTACTAAGATACTTTATTTCGCAAGACGATTTCTGGCTACCGTAGCTGTAGGCGCGGGCATGCAGGCGGCGAGTAATGGGCGACTCGCTGTCCGACCATGGACCATGCCTGGGTCGAAGGCGCGTTGTGTTCCTCGCGCGCCACAAAGAGCGTTTAAACAATGACAGGGCACCCCTTGGAGGACCAAAGTCTGCCGGGGTTACGGGTCTTGCGAATATCGTGATCCCGGACCGCAACATATCATAGTGATTTGCATCATGTGATAGCACAAGAGCTCGTATCGACAAAGGTTGCGTCCCATTTTTTTTATAAACTTCAAATCATGCCTTATCAATTATCATTTACCTCAATGTATCGATCGTCGTACGTGGACTGCAACTCTGGTCCAACCATCTCCAGAATTTGTCGCCTCTCTTCACGGAATTCTGTAAATAAATATTCATATTGTATGATCATGGTTGTATCAAAAATACTCATAGTGTCACTGTATTGTCAAAATAGTACGACCCAAAAATTGTTATCGTTAATCGATTCCCAAAAAAATATCGCTTGTTGACTTGCTACTGTAAAATTCGTGTATTTTCAGTGACACCGATCTTTCTTGAAAGATTAAATTCATTGCTAGAAATTAACATTATGCAACACATATGCAACGTGCTATAACACAATATCAGAATCTTCAGAAACCTCCTTATATCCAAACCGAAGTTGAATACTGAATTCCATGATACAATATTCCACAGTAACAAGACAGGGATGTAAGCTCCTTGTCTGTTATATCCAGTACCTTCAGTTCCTATCGTACATCGATACAGTTTCAAGTATTCCTCTGTTGGTTTCCACTCCGCAAGAAAAATATAAAAGATGAGAATATTCATGAACATGAGACATGAGGAGGTACTCTTGATGCCGAGAGGCTCTTCAACGAGTGGGATGCCGAGTCTCGTTGTTTATTTCGCGAAAGGAAATATTGTTGAGGGTAGACATGTTTTTATTTGAGGTTATTTTTTATCCACGAGAAGTGTATTAAGTTCAGGTCTGTAACACGTGTAAGGAGATATAATAATAATAATAATATTCCACAACTATCACACAACGCCATCTAGTCCCAAGCTAAGCAGAGCTTGTGTTATGGGTACTAGACAACTGATAAACATACTTATATATTTCTAAATACATACATATTATAGATAAATTACACCCAGACACAGAACAAATGATCATGCTCATCACATAAACATTTGTCCTGGGTGGGAATCGAACCCACGACCTCCGGCATAGCAGTCAGGGTCACTAACCACTAGACCAACAGGCCAGTCAAGATGGTGAAGTTTTTGTATTAAGATGGGAGTACAATTTATTAATTAAAAAATATAACAGCGTCTGCGGATGAATGAAGCGACTGACAACTATATTATATATTAAAATAATTATGTTTATGAAGTCACGCCTCAGTCGCCCCAGTTTCACACTTCTTACACACTTTTCAGTTTTGAAAATACTTATACGCACTGTTCTATTAATTCTCACAAGGATTAACGATGCTTATCAGATTCAGCAGAAGTACTTACTTGAACTCCGACACTGGTGCTTAACACACTGTATTTCAAATCTTCAAAACCCTGAACAGTTTCTCAGCATTCATTTCAAGTTTCCTTCTTAGAAGAAATAAAATATAACTCTCATTTCCTCAAGTACTCACCATTGTAGGCAGAGGCGACGAAGATCTTGACAGCACGTGGGCCCGGCCACTTGTCGCTGGATTCCGTGAACCCCTTCAGTGCGTTGAGCACTGTCGGCTCGGGTGCGCTCATGGCGCCCCGCTCCCCGCTACCTCACCCCGCGCCACTTACGTCACGCCGCCGCATTCTAGAGAGAAAAGAGACTTGCTTTAGTATAAACTTTCAGAAAAGGTATTTTAACTGGGTGCATGATCTGCAAAAAGTAAGAGTTTTCATGTTATTGAGGCATTCTCGTTTGAGCAACGTTTTTTAGGCATTCCCGTTTGAGCAACGTTTTTAAGGCACCTATGTTTAGCGCGAAAATTGTTTTCCCATTTGAGCACCTACGGTGCGGTGCCGAAGATGATGTACCATAATTCTTGTAACATTTTTAAATCGAAAATTGGCTAAGATTACCTTGGGTACTGTGTAAAACTTCGGACACATTACACATAATAATTATATTGATGTGATTGTGGTACACCACACAGACACACGACATGACGTTGCATGTTGCAGCGACATGTTGTAGCATCATTTTTCTCCAATTATGTTTCCGAACTCAACGGTCGGTGGCACTACATCTGCGATCGGCTACGAACTCGTGCCAGCACGAATCTAAGAAAGAGTGTGTGTGAGACTGTTATGTTATCATTATTAGGGCCACACTAACTGGAAACGTTAGTGTGGCCCGGCTATAATTGAGTAGATACGTTGGTAGTCGAAATTAATTAAAAAAAAAAAAAATTACAGTTTTTGTGTTGTATATTTCTAAGAATATTTTGTTATTTAGCCTTTTTAAAAAATACGAGTGAACCCTACCATCAAAATTATGATCCCGTGAAGCGACTGCTCGCGTCGTAAATCATGATTGTCAAAAACAACCCTCGTTTACAAAGATAACTTATTTTTATCTAACAAATTATAGCCATTTGAAGATATTTGTCTCAGAACGAATATTCGAGACTTTCTGTCCAAATTCTTTCTGTTCGTAATCTAATAAATTGACAATTACTGTTTAACTTTTGTAATAAAAATTATAACAACTTTGACTTCTCGTATTACAATAAAAAACTTTCACCTCGATCTTTTATTAAAATCGTCTCTTCTTGCAATGAAACCGACAGGAAGGTAATGATAATAATATTCCGCAATAATAAAATAATATAGATGCTTAAGATCTAGTTATCGTTAGCAGCTCTGCCTGCATATAAATTATTATAACTTAAATATTAACTTACGAGAATGTGTCTACTACCGATACAAACAAAAACAGTATTCTATACTTAATGTAATATTCCACAGTATAAAATATCTCTACTCCATTATAAATAGCCAGCACCCAATGTGCAAGAACGCTCTCAAAATGTTTAACAATTAAAAAATAAATCCAAAAACTGTCTTCACCAAATGCTGTTTCATCCTTATATACGAGAATTATCTCATTCGTCTATTTTAATAAAACCACGAGCCCTATTTTCACAAAATAATTTATCCCATATTATGCACGAGCATTGTAAAATTATATTCGTGAAACTTGAATTTTCAAGCCATTATTATTTTATTCTGCCTGAAAGGCAAAGGTTTCGCTTGACTTGGTGAGTATAATACGATTAAATCTGTAGACCCTGCTGACTGGACGGCAATAGTAGATTGTATGACAAGGGAGCAAAGTAATATTTTTACGGCGAGGGCGCTTTTTTGAATCCAGAGCGAAGTGAGGGATTCTACTGTAGAATCCTGAGCGTAGCGAGGGATTCTTTGGTAGAATCCCGAACGTAGCGAGGGATTCAAAGTACGCCGCCCGAGCCAAAAATATATTTTGCGCCCGAGTGATACACTCTACTTTTCATCACCCACTATGAGAAAATAAAAAGCGCCTCGTATTTTATTGTAATATTATTATACGGGTTAAAAAAAATGCAACAACTAACTTGAAATTATCTAATATTAAAACAACTAAAAACTTATACATATTTACATTTGAGACATTTTCGCAATTATGAAAATTATATAGAAGATTCCATCGAGAACGAGGCGAAAACATGTGAACGCATCGTGGAAAACATTAAATTACAACCTACAGTTAATACATCCATGCCACTGTCCGAAAAAAAAAAAAAAAAAAGGTTGCACTCCAGGAGTGCCGGTAGAAGTGAAAACTTTTTTGTTACTATGTTTTATTTTTAATTTGAATGACGTCTTACTCATTTTCGATCAGGGTCACGTGACCCTGACGCGAGTTTTGGTCACGTGACCCTGACGCGAGTTTTAAATTTTTTACCCATTACAGAAAAAGTGTACAACGCCGCTAAAGAAGTTTTCACTTCAACAATCTATAATTTTTATTCAGCCAGCGACGCGGCGTGACTATGGGTCGTCATTCCAGCCAGTCTTTATTCAAACACTATTTGCGTTTGATTTCTTTGGTGCAGAGCACTAAGATGTTCCAAATTCAAAAAGTGCGCGGCAATATTCTTTGCGGCGCACTTAGATGTTCCAAATTCAAAAAGTGCGCGGCAATGTTCTTTCCGGCGCACTTATAAAGAGGATTAAAAACTCATTTCTGCCCGCTAAACGTTCCCTATAGAAAACACCAGTTTTGGGCGCACTTAAAGGCGAACCAAGTCGTCCTTTTCGAATAGGTGGGATGAAAAAGACCATTCTTTGGCTAAAGCAAAAATAACATGGGCACCGTTTTATACAACGTGTAACGTTAATAGCGCAAAACCTCTCGTGGGGTAACTAAGCCCATGTTACTGAACAATGTTTGATCAAAAACTTTTGGAAAAAAAAATAAAAAAGGTTGCACTCCAGGAGTGCCGGTAGAAGTGAAAACTTTTTTGTTACTATGTTTTATTTTTAATTTGAATGACGTCTTACTCATTTTCGATCAGGGTCACGTGACCCTGACGCGAGTTTTGGTCACGTGACCCTGACGCGAGTTTTAAATTTTTTACCCATTACAGAAAAAGTGTACAACGCCGCTAAAGAAGTTTTCACTTCAAAAACATTTTTCATACAAAATGAGAAATTGATCGAGCCCATCAGTATGAAAAGGTTTTGCGCTATTAACGTTACACGTTGTATAATATGTACAAATGGCAAACTGATGCAAAATTTGGAATGCTATAAGGACAAGAATAATTTCATCATCATCTAAATAGCCTTTTCCCAACTATATTGGGGTTGGCTTCCAGGTGCCGGATATCAGTATTAGTAGTAACTGGGTAATACTCGTACGTTAGCCCATCAGACTTTTAGAATAAAAATATTTGTTACAAGTATATGTAGTTAACATTACCTTATCGTGTGGTAAGCTTCAGAGGAAACTAACCGTTTTTGGTATTGATGTCACTAACAATGCGAGTTAGTTTTCTGTGAAGCTGACTGTACAATTGGTGGCTTAGACAAAAATCATTTTTGCCTGTTTAGGACGCTTGTCCTGTATGAGCAATAATAATGTTAAAATATTTGCTTAAATATCTTGACATTATTGCTCATAAACTATTTTAAAATATAAGTTAAGCTAATTTTGACATTATATTGTGTCTTACAAAATAAGATACCTAATTTTTAGTTAAATTTCATGATGTGAAATTTCTGTAAGCTGCAGAAGCAATTTTGAAAAAATATCGATCTTATCGAAGAGGTTTATTTTATTAGTGCGTGTATTCTCACTACATAATAAGTGAAAAAAATAATAATAAAAAGAATAGCTCAATCGGGGTGTTACTGACGGGCATCTGCCAGATAATGAAGCCATGAGTGCTTTTTGGCGAAGTATTTGGTCGGTGCCCGTTGGTCACACTGAGGGTGATTGGATGCGTGTGGTTGAGCGAGCGTGTGACTCAATCCCAGAAATGGAAGCAATATCCATAACTTCACTTGACGTGGCCCATGCAGTCCGTCCGTTACCTAATTGGAAATCTCCAGGACCGGACGGGCTGCATAATTTTTGGATAAAATGGCTACGAAGTTCGCACGCTTAAGCAAGCGTGTCTCTAAAGATGACTGGAATTGTGAAGCTAAGCAGCTTCACAATTCCAGTCATCTTTAGAGACAGGGTCGCTACCAATGTTTTTTACCACAGGAGTTACCCACCTGCTCTATAAATCAGGTAGTACCGCGGAACCAAAAAACTATAGACCAATTACGTGTCTACCGACTATCTATAAAGTTCTAACATCCATTCTGAGAGCAAAAATTGCTTATCACATTGATTGCAGTTCAATTATGTCTGCCTCTCAGAATGGATGTAGGAATTGGTCCCGCGGTACTAAAGAGCTGCTCCTTATTGACATGGCCGTAAGCCAACAGGTTCGTCGATCCCGGAGGGATCCGTCGACGTGTTGGATAGATTATAAGAAGGCCTATGACTCTGTGCCGCATGCGTGGCTCATGAGGGTGCTGGAGTTGTATAAAATAAATGCTACACTTCGCACCTTCTTGTTGTCATAAATGCGGCAATGGAGGACGTACCTTCTCTATCCAGGACGTCGGCAGACGCCTGGGAACGACGAACCGATTAGGATTGAGCGAGGAATATTCCAGGGTGACAGTTTGAGTCCGCTTTGGTTTTGCTTAGCCCTGAATCCTCTTAGCACACTGCTGGAGGATTCGGGTCTAGGTTATCGGTTGAGGAGAGGCGGTCGGGTTATATCGCACCTCCTTTATATGGATGACCTGAAACTTTTTGCCCCCACTAATTCGCAGCTGATGGGGCTACTGAAGATCACTGAAACCTTCAGTAGCGCCATTATGATGGAATTTGGTGTGGAGAAATGTGCGGTCATGCATGTAAAGCGAGGGGAGATTGTGGAATCTGTGAGCACCCAACTCTCAGATTCCATAAACCTTAGATCCCTTTCAGCAACCGAAACCTATAAGTATTTGGGTATGTCGGAATCATTGGGCATCAATGTTGCTGGCATGAAGCAATCGTTGAAGGAGCGCTTCTTTGGCCGCCTGAACAAAGTGTTAAATAGTCTTTTATCAGGCGGAAATAAGGTGCGCGCCTTCAATAGTTGGGTCATGCCGGTTCTGATGTATTCTTTCGGCATACTCAAATGGACTCAAACGGAACTTGACGCCCTGGATAGAAAGGTCCGTACACTGCTGACTGCAAATCGGATGCATCACCCACGGTCATCGGTGATGAGACTGTATATCCCGCGGAAGTGTGGAGGCCGTGGCTTACTCAATGCTAAGACCTTGCACAACCGCGAGGTATGCAGTCTCAGGGAATACTTCCTTAAAGCCGACGTGGGGATGCATCATGATGTAGTCTCAGTGGACAAAGGCCTTACCCCGCTCTCCTTGGCCAACGAGAACTGGCGCAAACCTGTGGTATTGGATACTAATGACCGCAGGGAGGTATGGCAGAGCAAGGAGCTACACCACGGACGGTTTTATCGGGCCCTTAACGGGCCCGATGTAGACTTTTTGGCGTCTGTAGCCTGGCTACGTTTCGGTGACCTCTTCGGAGAAACCGAAGGTTTTGTCTGTGCGATTATGGATGAGGTTATCATGACGAACAATTACCGGAAATATATTGTCAAGGACGGTACGGTTGACATCTGTCGGGCATGCCACCGTCCCGGTGAGTCGATCAGACACATTATTTCCGGTTGTTCTCGTCTTGCTAACAGCGAGTACTTGCACAGACACAATCTAGTAGCTAGGATTATCCACCAGCAACTTGCCCTGCAGTACAACCTTGTGAATTCTGAAGTACCATACTATAGGTATGTGCCCGACCCAGTTCTTGAAAACGGTCATGCCATATTGTACTGGGATCAATCTATCATCACTGACAGGACTATTGTAGCCAATAAGCCTGATATAGTGGTGGTAGATCGCCGAGAGCGCCGTGCAATGATTGTTGACATCACCGTCCCTCATGACGAGAACCTCGTGAAAGCTGAAAATGATAAAAAAATCAAGTATCTTGACTTAGCTCACGAGATTGTTGACATGTGGGACGTGGACTCAGCAGTCATTGTACCGATAGTCGTTACGGTCAATGGACTAATCGCGAAGAGCCTCGACCAACATCTTAAGAGGCTCTCCTTGTGCAGTTGGCTCAAGGGCTTGATGCAGAAAGCAGTTCTCTTGGACACGGCACGCATAGTGAGGAGGTTCCTCTCTCTGGAGCCCTAACCAACGGCAGCTTGGACCCTGTTCCCGATGCTGGTGGGCACCTATTTTTTATATTTTTAAATGTTTTTATTTTTTTGTAATAATATTTAAAACCGGCCAAGTGCGTGTCGGGCCACGCACAGTGTAGGGTTCCGTAGTTGCCCATCAAAATACTTATGCGAACTAACTAAACTGATTCGCTGAATTTAATTTTAAAAAGAAGAATTTTCAAAATCGGTCCAGGAGTCTTTGAGAAATCAGGGAAAATACATAAGAAAAAAGATTACGACGAATTTAAAACCTCCTCCTTTTTTTGAAGTTAGTTAAAATGTTGACGATAAAAACCTACCTATCCCCAAAAAACATACCGTAAAAACATACATATTAAAGCTGTAAAAATAAAGTTGACAAACTTACATTTGCAGTTGTCTCCGACACATTTTGTTTAAGAAATCATATTTTCCAAGTACATTTTATAAGTTGGTCCACTATTACTCGTAAAGTTGTAAAGCCTACTTGGTCATGATAATTTTCTTTTAAACTTCGTTATATATACTACTATTGTGAATTTTTTCACACCCCCAAACATAACCGTTTAGCTGGTAGAGGGGGGGACACTCGAATCGAGCAAAATTTAGCACTTTAAAGCTTAATATTTCACAAACGAATTTTTTTATCAAAAAACTGTTAATGGAAACTATCATTATTTTTTAAAGGCCTATTTAATGATACCCCACACTAAGGGGTACGCGAGAAAAAAAAAATCCTCACTTTACGTGTAAGTACAGGAGGTACCCTAAAAAAAAATATTTCACGAGATTTTATTTTACCACTTTTTCGGCACAACAAATCCGTATATTTACACCAAATTACAGCTCTCTAGTACTGTGCGTCTCTGAGCTAAACTGCGGACAGACGGACGGACGGACGGACGGACGGACGGACGGACGGACGGACGGACGGACGGACATGGCGAAACTATAAGGGTTCATTGTTGACTACGGAACCCTAAAAATGTATAAAATGTAATAAAAAATGAATAAAGAAAAGAATAGAAAGGCAATAGAACTATAGTTATCAATCTCAGTAAGTTCAGATACCATTTTCTTTCAGATTTCTTTTCCACCTTCAGAGTAAGGGTCTGTTATTAAGGTTAGGGGGACAGACTTCGGACGCTTTCTCGTCTCAGATTGAACGGAACACAATAGGGCACTAACTAATCAAAAGCTGCTAGCTTGAAATCTTTTAAAACTGGTCTTCACGAAATGAAGAATGAAAATGCGAGATTTTATAACTGAGATTTTAAAATGCGAATGGACGTACGTAGATCTAAGGTACTTTTAAAAGGGTTTTATTTGTGTATGCTATTCTTTTGTGGTGTGAACTAAGCTTAAATGAATTATGTAACAAAGGTCCCGTCTACAGACGCCACAATATTTGTGACTGTTATGCAAATTGAGTTTCTAAGTCCTGTCGTAACATTTCAATTATCTAATCTTTTTTTTTTCAAAATTTTGCCCAATCCTAAGATTTTATCCTGTATCGTGGGTTCACAAACTATTACTATATTTAAATTCCCATAACTACATTAAAATTCAGACCCAAAACAACTACATCAGTCAAAGACTCATGAGTCAGTGTGATTCATCGTATCGTGTTAGTGTTCGTCAATACAATCTAAGTCCCATTTACGTTTAATAATTATGGTTAATTGTAAACTAAAAGATATTCGTAGGTATTTCTTAAAGGTAAGCGACATTTAAGGAAAATCTTTTATCGAAGGCTCCGTACGTGATTTAAGCTCCGAAAAATGTCTACGCTATTTTATACACAAAATTTCGCTACATTCACCGTTTACGTGAATAAATAGATTACGCAGCATCAATGGCAGCTCATTGGCAGATACGTGAGCGCCCAATTAAGGCGGAATGTGTCGAACTGAAGAGTGCAAATGTCATTAGTCGGCGCTACAGAACCAATGGAAAGTGGAAATGTCGTTAGGATAAATTACTGATGTTACTGAACGCAATTTCCTAATCTATACATGTTTGTTATGTAGGTATTTTGAGTATGTATTTGGTAAATGTGTCTCAGATAGCTGTTTGGAGTTATAAGGATTTATTAACAGCGATGAGCGAATGTTATTGTCGTACGAGTATGTGCTACAGAAAACATGATAAAAATAAGAATTAGAGACGTCTGTTTCCGAGTCTTCGATCGTAAAATGACGTGTGGAGGGCCCATTTGATGTTGATTATAACAAAGTTTTATTAGATTTTTCTTGGTTAACACTTTCGCGCGCGGCGCTCACTTTTTTGAAACTTGTGATAGAGCACTGTTTTCCCCCATACATTTTTATTGACGTTTATAAACGTTCATGCGTACCTGTATTTATTTGAGTAATTAACAATTATAAGAACATCATTATACGTCGACGTATGGTGACGTTCCGCAAAATGTATTTTAATGTATTTAAAAAAAAAAAAAACACAACGTCTCGATACGTCGACGTGCAGTTAATTTCGGGAAAAAAAATATCCTTAAAAACGTATTTTTGTTGGTTGTTGGTTGATGGTTGGTCCTTTTTTGGTCACACGCTGAATTATCAGTCACCTTTTTTATTACTTTTCTTTCATCTCGCTCGTTTTGTTTTGTTCATCTAAAACAATGGAATTTCTATATTAGACCTAAAATATGTCGCTCAAATATGAAAACAGTTATTGTATTCAATATAATACGTACTCTATTATTTAAATCCAGTAAAAAATATGTCATAACTTACGATTTAGAAGTTTCGTAACTCGCGCGTACGCGCGCGTCGCGTAACGGAGCACAGTCCGACTGACAGTATGGCGACGCGTACTCCAGTTGACGACTATGGACGTTCTGCGTTAGTGGGTAGGTGTCTTTTTAGGTGTGAAAAGCACCCACAAAACCCTTAAAATGTCAGTGCTGCGTGACACTACAAAATCAAGATTTTGATATGTTGTGGCACTGTGACGTCACTATACGAATATTATAGGAGAAACGGACGATTCTTTACGTTCTGGCTGATAGAGAAATATAAAATTTGACGTATCGATACGTTGTGCGACATCGTATCTCGGTTTTTTGACGTATCCATACGTCGTGAACGCGAAAGTGTTAAGCAGCGGTTGCCAAGTCCAATCCTTGGATGGGTGACCGTATTAGTTAGTGGCCCGAGAAGTCAGATAACCATGTCTTACAAAGGGTATCATAATGTTAAGTAAAAAACAGATTGTAGAGATCAAAAATAGGCAATCGCTCTATGTAAAATACTGAAATTCAGCTATTAAATGGTAGAAAATTAGGTACTTAATTACGGGGATAAAATTGAGGCAAATATTTTATATCCTTTTTAAAAAAAGTACTTGGACGTAGGAGTATGAACTTGATACAATTATTTATAATGGAGAAAGCATTTTAAAGCAATCTTGCTTAGAGAATTATGGCCAAAAACTCTACCACTGATAGACCACTAGATAACATGCAATGGTACCATTTTCCAACATATAATTCTAAACAAGCACTCATGTAATATCCAACATTTGGCACATTAATTCAGTTTGGACAATACGGAGACTAGAATTTAGTGGCACAATATAACACAAACGCAATGTACTCGTATTTCTAGAACACAAACTGATTTGCATTTTGATAAATAATTAATGTGGATACCCACGTCAGCCGCTGTACGGCAAGATTATACGCTGAATACAGTGCTGTAATTGCAATTTGCGTATGTATTTGCTAGCATTAAGTAGATATCCCGTTCATGTGTTCGTTGTGCAAGTTAATTGCTGCAGTAATTGGTACATACGTATTAGGCGTCTAGAACTTAATATTAAATTTTATCAAATAATGGAGTTGGGGTAAGCAGGTTTATGTGGCAGTGAACAGGCCACATAGCATGAGGAACTGAAGGCCGATGGGGCCGTAAGGTTCTCGAATGTAGACCACGCACCGGGAAGCGCAGTGTAGGACGCCCCACACACAAAAGTGTACAGATGATCTTATGAAGACCACAGGACCACGCTGGATGCAAGTCACTTCCAACCGTTCCTATTGGAAGTCTGTAGGGAAGGTCTATGTTCAGCAGTGGACTTCTTTCGGCTGATATGATGATGTTGATGATGAAGGGGATGGGTAGGTAAAGCGACTGCGCATCTTTAAAAACCTCATAATAAGCAGTTGCTCTTTGCGTAGTCTATATCTGGGCCAAGTAAGAGACCACTGGAAGCCAGGAAAATATCTCTAGATACGCAAAATTTTTATGATTCTAAATTAATATTTATGTAAGTAGATAAAATAATTTCACATTGTGGTTTAGTTTACCTTTAGTTTTAATTAATGTAATTATCCGAAAGCGCAATTTGAAACAACTAACAACGGATTTAATGAATACGCTTGCGAAACCCAACTGTTTGGAATGTTTCGCATCTAATTTAAATTAGTATTTTACGTTCGAAACTGGGAAATGAAATTCGGTATCAGAGTTTTGACGTTGACCGCTGATTAATTAATTATAATATTTTTGTTTGTTGAAATAAATGGAAATAACAGTAAAATGGACAGTGATGTGACTATTTTATGACGTATTAATCAAACAACATGATTAGAACGATACTTTTCTGCACTGTATTAAATAAAACTGAAAAATAGTTCTTTTTATTACTTGGTTGTTTGAAGTGCTAAGCACTAGAAATACTAAGTAATTCATTTTATCTAGGGTAAAGTACCCAACTGCTGACCTCCCACCAACTATTGACCGCATAACAGTTTTTATCAAAAATAGTAATAAATCTTCTTGCAGTGCTGCATAAAGAATACAGAAAATGAAATATAATTTATCTTGTAATATATTGGCGTTACAGAAAATTTAAATAAAGCAATAATGCGTCCGTAAACCTATGATAACAAAATACACTCCTAAAATCATCAATAAATTTAACAATTTGCTAAGCTGACGGTTGTTTTCAATGTCATTTTATTTCAGTTTTACACGATACATTCCTTTGAGTTTGGTATTTTTTCGTTATTTAAGACAGACACAATGCTTTTCCACATGATTTTCAAGTTTTAATGAGCGTTAACTTGTTAAAATGATGAGGTCAATATCTGGTACACTCAAATGTATGAATAACCATTTTTTTAACATGGCATGTCAATAGCTGGTAATTTACCAAATGTACGAGAATACCAGTTACTGACACCACGGTGTGTACGTATAGTTCATTTTTAATGGTGAGGTAGCTTAACTTTAATGCATCTGTATTAAGCCCATGGGCGTTGGCACCCCTAAAGGTGTGTATCTGCATAATCACAAACATAAAAAATACCTTACGTAGTAACCTGACTACCTAGCATAATTTGAGTGAGGTACTTAAATTTTCGTCTGTCACATTCTGGATCCTCCTGAATATTTTAGACTTTTAGACTTACTAATATTATAGGAAAAGTGAACGGCTGAATGGATTTTGACACAATTTGGCAAGCAGATTATTTTAAAACCTGGTTAAGTGGGTGTGCCTGGACGCAGGATACTTTTTATGTCGGTATATGGTCCCGTGGGACAATTGGAGAATATAACACGAGCAATGCCTTAGCCACAGGTTGGTTTAATGCATAAAATGACAAAATATACCCTAACCTGCATGTTTAGGCAAAGTGTGAGTTAGTTTTTTGATTGTATCTATGTTCTCTTCATTTGTGAGGCCTTTTACATAAGTTTAAAAAGTTAAAACCGTCTTATGTAATTAGGAAAATATTAATTCAAAGGTTTTGAAACTCACTTTGTAGAACTAAAGCCGTGTTCTTTCAATTTATATTTTGCCGGCGTGTATTTTTATATCTGCTGTATAATACAGAACAGTGAAATTAAAATCTACTAATAAAGAAGAAAAATTGGACAAAAAGTGATAAAAACTACAACAAAAAGTGATAAAAACTACAAAATTTCAAAATTAAGTGCAAGAATATTATTGACGGCGTTTGAAGACTGAAGACCTAAATAGTGTGAAAAAATAAAATGAGAAGGGCTATAAGACTAGCTTTGTTTGTTTTTTTTTGTCAAATAAAACCTCGTATCACGTTCATAATAAAAATTATTTGAGTTTATTCTTATACTACAGGAGGTCAAAAATTGGTCATTTGCATGATAAAAATTTGGTACAAGCATGTTAATAACTGGTCAAATGGCCTGTTCTTGCTAAACTCGAGAAAAAAAACACTTTTTACCTTTGTATGACTTTTTTTTTTTTTTTTTTTTAGCGTGGTAAAATCATCAAATGAGTCCTCCAACCCCGGGCAGGGCGGGAGGGACTGTCAGACTTCTACTGACTAAAATCCACGGTGTCCTTCATAGCCTGTTACGTTCCGGGGTTACGGTGAGGGAATAATCCCGCGACCCCGGCAGGCTTTGGCCCTCTGAGAGGGGGGCCCCGTCATTATGCTGACGCTCTTTGAGGCGCGCGTGGGACACAACGCGCCGTCGACCCGGGACCTTTGTATGACTGGAAATAATGTTTTAGTTACATTTTCCAATGTTTATTTTATCTCCCAAAAACATTAATTTCCACTTGCAACTCGTACATTAGTTTATTTTGCGAAAGAAGCAAGGAAAACCGCTTAAGGGGTCAATAGTTGGGTGTTTTACCCTACTCTCATATCGTAAAATAAAGACGTACTTTATACCATAGAGTAACGAAATGAAATTAAAAAAAAAAAAATTATAACACTATTTCTCTAACAAAATAATGTTATATTAAAATTGGTCTCACACTATGCTACGATCTTTTGGAGCGGGCAGTGGGTAAAACTGTAGGGTAAAGCTAATAAAGCAAAATTATCTAGCCAGGTCAGAAGTTTTGGTACCTCAGGTCCTATTGCCAAAATAGAATTACCTACTAATAATGGTAGCCATACACCATACTGCCTATTTGTCAATTCGGCATAAAACTGCCAATTTGCTCAAATAGAATTGAACGTGTATGGGGGTGGAATGCCAATTTGATGGCATGACATGCCAATTTTGATAGGTCATCAAATCGTTTTTGACACAACGTCAAATCGGCAGCAGTGATGCCATCTTAGCAACTTCATAGATAGTTAGCTAATTTTATAAAGGTGCTAGAAAAAAAGCTAAAAAGTGTAACTTGTGGCTAAACTTTTTAGCTACTTTTCTACAGGGACGGTTAGACCACGTTCACACGGCGATTATTTTCCCGTATACCGTACACGAGATTTTATCGAATAGAGTTGACCAGTTTTAGGACAACTTTGCACGGTACACGGTAAAATATTATATTTCTCAAACACGGGATTTTCCCGTATGAACGCCGTTTAAACTATTTTTAAGTTTTCATTTGTGAACTGTTATTACTGCTCTATTCGATAAAATCTTGTATACAGTATACGGGAAAATAATCGCCATGTGAACGTGGCCTTACGCGGAAAACTGAGGCTTTTCGCACATGGCTCGCATGTACACTCGTAAAAAAAAGAGTTATTCATTTTATTTTAAACCAAAATACGATTGAAAACTTGAGAGGTGTCAAGGGACCACGAAAGCAAGTTAAAAAAAGGTTCATGCTATTTTCGACCTTATTGACATTTATGCAAACACCTGATTTTAATGAAGGAGCAATGTTAACGAATGAGAATGTGAGAAAAACAAACTAAATTTTAAATGTCGATAAGGTCGAAAATCGCTTGCACCACTTTTTTTAACTTGCAATCCTTAAGCAAATGTTTTCCGACCTTCAAGCGATTTTCGACCTTATTGACAACGATGCAAACACCGGATTTTAATGAAGAAGCAATGTTAACGAATGAGAATGTGAGAAAAACAAACTAAATTTTTAATGTCGATAAGGTCGAAAATCGCTTGCACCACTTTTTTTAACTTGCAATCCTTAAGCAAATGTTTTCCGACCTTCAAGCGATTTTCGACCTTATTGACAACGATGCAAACACCGGATTTTAATGAAGAAGCAATGTTAACGAATGAGAATGTGAGAAAAACAAACTAAATTTTAAATGTCGATAAGGTCGAAAATCGCTTGCACCACTTTTTTAACTTGCAATCCTTAAGCAAATGTTTTCCGACCTTCAAGCGATTTTCGACCTTATTGACAACGATGCAAACACCGGATTTTAATGAAGAAGCAATGTTAACGAATGAGAATGTGAGAAAAACAAACTAAATTTTTAATGTCGATAAGGTCGAAAATCGCTTGCACCACTTTTTTTTAACTTGCTATCCTTAAGCAAGTATTTTCCGACCTTCAAGCGATTTTCGACCTTATTGACAATGATGCAAACACCGGATTTTAATGAAGGAGCAATGTTAACGAATAAGAATGTGAGAAAAACAAACTAAATTTTTAATGTTGCACTTTTTTTAATCTAATTCGATAGTCTCATGATGAAATGAAAAGGTGCTAGAAATTGTAGCTGTCGTCACCGAATAATAGCCAGATCTAGTTGCTGAGTTGGCATCACTGGTGCAGATTTGAAGTTGTGACAAATCTATCGTATCGATAGGCAGGATGGTGTATGGTGTATATGGACGAACTGCCGATTTGAAACAATTGCAAGCCGCAAATCTATCGTATCGATAGGCAGGATGGTGTATGCCTACTATAAGTTCTCAAGTTTAAATATTCTCAATTCAAAAACTAAATAAAATGGTTAGTACTCGTATCTACACTTAATATACTTACGTCCTACGTACTATGTATATCTCACTTATGAATTCATGCGTAAAACATTGTTTGAACTACGTGTTACCAACGTTTGTATAGCACCTTTGTTCATACTTGAATTTAATACCACGTATAATATTCTCAGAAGATATAAACTATCTTACGTACTAAAATATCACATTTCTAGCAGTAATGTAATATTGTAGCAGACATTTTTGAGTTAACAGAGGTTTCTGAGGTCATAAGACAAGTTTTGTGTATGTTTTATTTACACAGTTATTGAAGTATTTACGGCGTTTATTGTATAGAAAAATAGGGGCCACGTGCTTCGCTACTTTACAAAATGATCCACCATTTATTGAATTTATTTGTTACAAAAAATGTGATAAATGAAGAACCGCTCTACCGATTTTGTACAAACCTCACATAAACCGTATAAGCATTTGGTTTGGATAGGTGAGCCCGTTCTTGTTGAGTTATAAAATTACAACGTAAAGTGGCATTGATTTTTAGGGTTCCGTAGCCAAATGGCAGAAAACGGAACCCTTATAGATTAGTCATGTCTGTCTGTCCGTCCGTATGTCATAGCTACTTTTTATCGAAAGTGTATAAGTTTTTTTTCTAAGCTGAACAGTTTGCGCGAGTGAAACTTCCAACGTGGTAAAATGTGTCCCCCCCTCCCCCCCTGTAACTTCTAAACTAAGAGAATGATAAAACTAAAAAAATATATAATTATGATGTACATTGACATGCAAACTTCAATGTTCAGGTTTGAGCGAGATCGAGTGATTAGTTTTTCTTTTAATAAGTCATAAATCGTAAACCGCAATTTACCTTGCAAAGTTACAGCCAACTACAAGAACTTTTATATTATGTTACTTTTGCTACGGAACCCATTATGGGCGAGTCCGACTAGCACTTGGCCGGTTTTTTTAATATACTTATAGATTGAAAAGGCGCTTTTAGTCTACGAAAGAAGTGCTTTTTCTCGTTTTCTTTACTCTTCAAAAATGTGAAAAGTCATACTAAGGCTTCTGATCGGCCAAACGTACAGAATGATAATATAGAATTACGAAATATTTGAGTAGATAGGTGTTTTCAGTATGAAATCTGAAGCTGTGACCTTTAAGCTATTGTCAAACAGACAGGCGTGACGAACGCGAAGCGAGGCGTTTTTGTTTGTAATGTATGGAATTGTTTGAAGCCTGTCACATAGAATATCGGATCGCTTTCGCATTTTTATATGACATGATTCGGTTCGGTTCGCTATCGCCTGTCTGTTTGACAAAGGCCTTAATTTGCCACGAAACACATTCTTGACATTTCTTTGCACTATTTGATTCTTTTTTGTGGAACATTACTGTGATTTTTTTTAAGGCTCTAGTGGAAGGGAGTATCAGACTTGTCCTGATTAAAAGTCCATCGTGTTCCTTCAATTGATCTTTACGTTCCAGGTTCACGGTTACTCGTTTAGATAGTTTCGACAAAGTTCTGACGCAAAGCTAAATGTGTTTGAAATAACTTTCTGGCGCCAAAACGCATTTTTCACCAGCTTTTGCCAGCCTTTTGTCTTGGAACATGAAAAGGCACATCGAAAATCGCTAAACCATGGTGTAAAAATTAACACATTCCTCGCCTCTGCTAAGTTTTTCCCCATCAAGTTTTATGCAAAAAATGTAAGCGTGTCCAAGGATCACCTATCTCTGTACCAAATTTCATGAAAATTGGTTCAGCGATTTAGGTATGCACGAGTTACAAACAAAAGTCTAAACAATGCTGAATAACAGAACCGGGTCAGAACAGCCTCTTGTTTATTGATTCATCGTAGTCTACGAATATATTAAATTGTGTTCCACTTCAATTGAATTAATATTCATCGCGAACAAACTCTTGGGCTAAAAGTGTCAGACGGTTCGTGTTCCCAGTAAATAATTGATACAGTTCTGTATTTTTATATTTTTATCTTAGATTTTACACGAGTTTGGCATTAAGAAGATACCTTTGAGACTAAGTGGTTGGAATATTTACTACCTTACATCAAATGTTTATCTTTCTTGTGGTAAGAGTGGTATGTTTAGTCAATTTTATTTGTGGATAAATAGCATTTTAGGTGAACTTATGAGACGCAAGGATATAACATATTTTTGTATTTATTTCATCGACACCCTTTCAATAGCTTGTTTGTGAGCCCAGGGAAATCGCGAAACACCGTTGATTTTCGGTTTTCGGATTTATTAGTCAACTCTCAAATGTTCATATAAACGTCTATGAACGAGAAAATCAACGGTATTTCCCGGTTTCCCTGGGCTCACAAAAAAAACTGTAGGTATAATAAAGCGAAAATCGACAGGACAGGATTTTTCAAATTATTGAAGGTGGGGAAGGAAGGGTCAGCGTAAGACACTGTGAGAGTCGTATTGACTAAAATTCAAGGTGTTTCTTCAGCAGTCCTTTACGTTTCAGAGTCACAGACAGTCCTGCGATCACTTCACATGCCTAAGATAGATAAACATAACAAAGCAATGACACCTGACTCCTAGGCCCATAAAGAAAGGTTTACTACTATTATCAACATTCCGTAACTCGAACAGTGTTATCATAATGAATTAACTTAGTTACACTTACTTAAGTAAGAATGGAAGCTGGTGGGCTCAAATATCGAGGTATATAGTGTATTAAAGAAACTAGGTGTTCTTGGCTACCTAGTACCTACTTGCTCTAATGGGAATTTTAATCAATATACAACGTGTAACGTTAATACCGCAAAATCTCTTGTGGTGTAACTCAGCCCATGTTACTAAACAATGTTTGTTCCAAGACTTTTAAAAATTCCCAAAAACAAAATTGCTTTTTCATATTATATGAGAAATTGATCGGGCCCATCCGGTATGAAGAATTTTTTTTTTTGCGAATTTCCACAAGTCTTGGAATAAACATTGTTCAGTAACATGGGCTGAATTACCCCACGAGACGTTTTGATATTAACGTTACACTTTGTACACATAATAAGAGAAGTAGTAGTGTAGTCTTGGGGATACATAAGAGTATTGAGGAAGATTGTTGGCAAATAAAATAAAATTAAAATATGTATCTATAAAAACAATTCTGGAGATAACTAGGAGAAATATATATAAAAAAAGCCAAATAGATCAGTATCTATTTGCCATTTTTTTTTATATTTCTCCTTATTCTTTCTCATTTTTTTTTGTGATGTATCATTATACATCACAAAAATTATACAAACACACTTGTTCGCGCTTAGTTCCTGTACAGAAATTCGTTATAAGTCAGTCGAAATGATATAGACGTAGAAGCGAATATGTCACATATAATGAAAGCGCCAAAAAGTGCTTCGGTCATGAAAAAGAGCAAACATACAAACAACCTAATAAACACGCGCCCACATTAACATTCATAATAGAAAGAATAAATAATCCCACTCTAGAATCAGCAACTCGGCATTTTCTACCAAAATACCAAAAGAAAAAGGTCCCTCAAAGGTTTTTCCCCACTTTCCCCCACATCTATCATCGCACCACTGTGACGGAACCCAATTTCCTCTTTATATCACTTAGGAAAAGATAATCCCGCTTTGTTTTTCTTTCATTTGTAGATCAAGATCTTAGTACCCATAAAACATGGCGATGGAATAATTCAGAGTGGAAACTGTGAATAGAATTGAATACAATGCGTCTCATCTGGAGTGAATTATTCATTGAAGGAATAAAATCTTGTGTTTGTATTCAAGCCCTTTATAGTAGTCTGAAATGGGGGCGTTGTAATGTACTGCCATGGAGGTGGGAGAAATGGAATGCTAGGATAAGGTCCACAGGATTGAAATGGACCATAGCAGATTTTCAAGATGTCGCCGAACTGTCAAAACGGGTAATCGTGACCCTGGAACTTAAAGGAAAATTGAAAGTCTGACAACCAGTCTTACCATGGAGTATCGTATTACCCAGTTACTGGGTTGTGTAGGCAGATGATGATCTAGGGCAAAATACACATATTAAGATCTTTAGTATAAAAACTTCGCCTTTGTTACATGAGACCTAATGGCAGTTGCGCACTGAAGAAAATAGACGTGATATTGTTAGAAAATAAAAGTGAATTTGAAATCATAGGCCATAAGACTAATTGGGATAAATAGGTACTAATAGGTATCTGGCATAGTACCAAGACTTTTACGTCACAGGTCGATGCACTTAGTTTTACGAGTTCATTAGTTTGACATTAGTGCTCCATGTATTTCTACTCCATGCTATTTTATACGATACAATACGAAATAATAACGTGTCGGTATTTATGTCATCGTTTTATGTCATCTTTTATCCAAATGCGGTAGAGCTAAAGAGAAATGTTTTATTTCCTTAGTGATACAGGCATTTGGTACGGATAAAGTCGTTATTTCCTTGAATACTTATTTCCGCATTTAATTTGCTTCATCCATGAGAGCTTTTGAAAATGTTTACTTTAGATTTGTAAAAGTTTTCAAAATCGCATTTTGATTATATTTTTTTATATTTAATTATACTTTTGTTTCGATTAATAATGCACAAGCAACAATTGGCAATTGGACCATGAAATGCTCTTATTACTTTTTTTGGTCCCCAGTTGTCATTTTTAATTCTAACTGACTAAATAACTGACTGACGACCAGACAACCAGTCTTACCAAGGGGTATCACAGTGAATTCTGAAGGTCAGACAGGCAGCCACTCCATGTAAAATATTGATATTCAACTGGATTCTGTTCGTCTGGAAGCCGATTCCAAAGTAGGTGAGAAAAGGATGGCATATGTTGAAATCTCTGTCAATATTCTGAACTTGAATACCACTAGGTTATAAATAAAGTCTATCAATATTAAAGAGCGAAAGCAAGACACATTTCTCAACCATTTCATTTCCAATGGCATCAAGAGGAAATTGTATTTCGAAATCTGTTTCATAATAATAGCTGGAATATTGTGGAATGAAGGATCGCCGAAGGCTAGTCTATTATTCGTTTAATACAGCTTTAGGAGTAATATTGAAATTTTCAACGTTCAATGTCAGTTTTAGGTTCGGACCACGCAATTACTTTTGGTTAGTGTAGATTAAAACTTTTGTCATTTAGTGCCGATATAACCATAAAGGTTATATCTGTGATTGTGAACCAGTCTTGACGAGGGTTATCGTATTACCCAGTTACTGGGTTGTGGACAAAAAGTTAGGAGTACATTCACGAGCAATAACATGTAGTATACGCTTAGCTCAATTCAAAAGCGATTTTCTCTTAGTTATGTAATTTACCTTTTACATTTTCATAAACCTTCTATTTTGGAAGTTATGCTATTACGAAACAGGTCCTATATTAAAGTAGAAACCAGTATTTTCGCGTTTGAATGTTGTTAGGTTGCTCGTGACTGTACTATGTAAAATATTAATAATACTAAAGCATCTTGTTTGACTAGAAGTTTCCCCTAAAATAGTTGCAAAAAAGCCAGGTAGATGATGGTGTTTTAATTTTTTTTCCATTTTTTTTAAAGTTTGATAGAAATCGCGTGTTACTTCAAATGTATATATTTTATTGCATTTAGCGCAAAATATGCTTAACGCAAGTAATTTATGTTTTTGCAAATGCAAGCCTTAGTCTGCTTTTTTTAGCCAGACTAAGGCTAATATAGGTACTTTAAAAATCTGCGTAAGAGTAAAGTACACTTGGCCTCAAAATGCTTCCCTGTGGAACGCCCACAAAATCATCCGTTCTTTAGAGCGATACTATAATACGAAGGTAAAGTACTCATAGCCTTGGGCGTCCTTCACCTGAAGGGGCAGGTCACATGTTCTATTTTCGCCCGAGACCCCTACCTCACTATAATATTCCAACTTACAGTTACAGTGAAAATATTTTCATACGTTGACCTACGTTCTGTGCCCTTTTTGCTATAACCCTTTTGGTGTTTATTGAAGCAGCTTTATTTTATTCGGCAAGAGTTATTTCTATGATTGCTTAGCTAGCTATGAAATATTCACGTATCTCTTCTATTGTTTTACGCTTTCTAGTTCACTAGTTTCAAAACAGGCTTGCGACTTTACATAAAATTATCAATTTCTTTGAATATATATTTTTCTTATGTTTTGCAATAACTGCTATTACTGGAGCGGTCTAATAGTAATTTTTAGTTTATTAATTTTTACTTTTATTATCAGTTCTTTTTTATATCTTTCCAGTTGCTTCGACTTTTTTTTATAAATTCACCTTTAAAAGGTAGCAATCTATTCTATCTTGAAATTACATCACAAAACCCAGGCACAATTATCCACAATACATTAGCACTTTTATTTAAGTATTCATTGAAGTGTAGCATGTTTAGAAGTTTAATGGGTAGAGTTAGTTAGATAAATTGAAATATCCTAGGCCTACCAATCTCAAAAGGTAAACAGAACCTTTATTAGATCATTTTGCTCTATTGCTAAGGCTTTTTACAATTGATATGAATAAAAATTGATAAACGATAGACTTTAGACCATCTTTAGACAAATTACATAAATCAAGACTTCTAGAATTCGATACATTAGTCTGTTTAGATAATGTTTTATAACAAAACGTACTGCAATATTATTCTATTTCACTTACAACATTTGTATAGATCGACGATATACCTAGTATTACCACGAACTTATAATACGCAGTTCCACAGTAACGCTTTTGAAGCCAAACCTGAAACGAGGGAGTGGCGTGGCGCGCTGAGCGGTGACCTGTAGCATTGTACGCATAATACCTTTACGACTCGCGTAATATTATCACGTTTGAAACTCATACATTTAGTCACATGTGGGTGATGGGGGCGAGTGCATGAATTTCTATTCATCTTGAGTCAGTGTTTTTTTTTTTTTGCTTGGTACAAACCCATCACACTATTCCCAAACCACTGCAACTCCTGAAAGCCAGAATCAACAGTGGCAACCACCAGAAAAACGCCGAGATAGTAAATCGAGGTGTCCCGAAGAAAATGAATTTATTTATTATTTTTGTCCTCCAACTCCAATCCTTTTTATCCTGCAACGAAATTAATCGGAAAAGAATAATCGAGGAATAAGAAAAATATGTTTCCACGTTTTGTTAGTGACCTGTTTTCATGTTTTTGCGTTTGGTAAACCCAAAAATATCTTGCAAATATGGATGTGTATACTGTGTCTCTTTGCTGGCCATTGCTGAGACTATTAAGCAAACGATTATACACAGACATAGTATACATATGCATAGATATGTATAGGTCTAATCTCACCAAAATACAGTCATTAAACAGTGTTCCCGATACGATTTCCAGGTCAAACCTTAAATGGGAATGACTCTACGCCTGTGGCGGCTGACGGTAAACCCACACGGCACCTGTAGCTCTGCACGCATATCGATCTTAATATTGTGTTAGTGAGCCGTTCTCACGCCATTTACGATGTAACGTTGTTTTGTTACATTTTCGGGGTGCAATCTCGTTAAATCGTATATTGTTTGGTAAGGGAAAGTGGAATGGGGAGGTGCTGCGAAACATACCTACAATACAGCCCTCATTTTCTATATTCGGTCTTCGTTGCACGAAATTAAACAAGGGTCGTATGAAATTATGATCGATCGTTGATTGAATTTGATATTTTAGGTCGGTAGGTAAATCTGAAGGTCTGGTGAGGCGTGAACTATCTTTCACGGTCAATTAGGTAAATTAAGCACCTCGATAGCAAAGGAGGTAATTTAGCGAAAAAATATTTAATTTTAAAAATTAAACTGACAGTTTTGACGATTATCCTTTGGCTACAGAAAATAATACCAAGGACACAGATAAATATAATCAAGGACAGAAATTTCAGGTTCATTGACCCGTTTTCTATGTTTGATTTAATTAAAATGGACGTTACGGCTTCAAACTTTCAGCATAAATGCTAATAATATAATATTGAGGTCATTAACCCGATAACTTTTTATCAGTTAGAACCTTCTTACCTACCTTATTGTTTCTATTTCAAGAATCGAGCATGCGCTTATAATTGTGGTAGTATACCCAACAATGATTTCAGGCAATTTTAAGCGTCCATTCCACATATATGGGACCAGAACATTATTTATTTTAATAGCTAATGTTTTAGCGGGAGTAATAAGTCAGTTGAAGAAATTTAGCGTGTTAGCGCCTTGTCATATCCGTAGAATGGGCTATTAAAGTTGTTTATGAAGACAACAATTCAGCAGTTTGATAGACTGTTATACTGTTCTTCTAAAGGCTGAGGAAGCTACGATAAAAGATATTTAATTAAGTGTTTTACATGACGATAATTGGGTACATATTTGAATATCGAAGATTAAAATATCTACGCTTACAATGTCGATGTTCAGAATATCGAAAATAAAAATATCGATTGTAACAAAATATCGAAAAATGTTACATCTACGCTTAAAACGTCGAAGATTAAAATGTCGACTGATTTAAATGTCGAATGAATCAAAATATCGAAAGACGTTATGTCGAAATTCAAAATATCAACGTTTAATAAATCGCAGTTCATAATATTATCTACGTTAAAATACCTACTAGTTGAAATATCGAAAAAAAAAACCACCTACCAAGGTAAGTCGACGGAGCCCCGCTTCGCGGGGCTCCTATTTCTGTTTGCAAGGCTTAAAGTAACCTAACACGAAGAGGATGGCGGGGTCTTTCAGACCCCGCCATCCTCTTCGAACCTAACCTGTCTGAATCGGGGTGCCCCAAGTCGCTCTTGCGTCCTTAGTCAAATTACTGATTAGTACCCAACAAGGTAGCTGGACGGACTTCGGATGCTAGAGCGAGCGAAGCGAGCTCGGAACTTGGGGCACCCCGACTCGGACAGGTTAGGTTCGAAGGCGGATGGCGGGGTTTGAAAGACCCCGCCATCCTCTTCGTGTTAGGTTACTTTAAACCTTGCAAACAGAAATAGGAGCCCCGCGAAGCGGGGCTTCGTCGACTTACCTTGTTAGGTTCGATATTTCGGACATTCGATAATCTGTACTTCGATATTTAGATCTTTCGATGTAACTTTTGTAGATATTTAGATTTTAGATATATTGGACGTAGATCATTTAATCATTCGATATTTTAAACTTTCGATATTTTAAGTTTCGATTTTATGGTCATTCGATATTTTCATTTTCGATATTTTGAACATCGATATTTTAAGCGTAGATATTTTAATCTTCGATATTCAAATATGTACCCCGATAATTGCGTAAGTGCTACAAATACCGAAACAACCTTTCCCAAATTCAAAAGTTTTTAGATTTAAACATGATTCTACTTCTTTTGTGGTAAGATAAAGCAAATTGGGGAAGGTTGATGTATCGGAGGCATCTGTACGCATCACAGAGTCCATGTAGAATTGTCTTCCCTCTTCTTCCAAAATGTCTTCCTTTTATCGGTAAGACCGCCTTTTATGACACCCTAAATAATGTAATAATTTAATTTCTATAATGTTAATGATTTTGTTTTAGTCTACAAAATAATTAGGAGTAGATATCTATTTCCCTGATTGTTATTCTGGATCATAAATTTTCACTTTATATTGGTCATATCCCATATTTTACGGTTATTACTACACCAAAATCTTATGTAGCCTTGGATTGTTAATATTAGGCCACGATCAAATAATTATTTAGGTAGGTACTTAAAAGGCGATCCCGTTGTTAGACCTGTTATACAAAATAAAATTATTGAAATGTTACGGTACTACCATCAAAGATATAAAGTACCTACCCGTATCAATCAAAGTTCTAGTTATGCGAACATCAAATTGATAAAGGTATTTATTATAAAGGTATCCTACCTCAGTTGACCTAATAAATCTGAGTGAGTGCGATGTTTGTTTCAGGAATGTTTTCAGGCAAACAAAACGTGTACTTTATTTGTTTTGTGGAGCAAGGCCGACTTCACAGTCTATTCACATTTTTTATTACACGACAAACATGCCTTGTTTACGTAGAATTTCCTCATGTTATGAAAGTGTGAAAAATACGGGACGGCTATTAACATCAATTTAATGGATTCAGACAAATACGACTTTTGAAAATAAGAGAATAGGGTGTAAAATTCCTTAACCTTAGGTGAAAAGGCAAGATGCGCCGGCCAGGCGGGTGTTCTATGAAATGCAGAAATTGTATGAAATCCGGTGTGTCGTATACGCTATGTGTGATGTACCGGTGGTCACCGTGGTCATCATTCAATTCAGAAAACAGCGCGTGATGTGACAGGTATCCGTTTCGACCGCGCGGCCACGACGTTTTTTTTAAATAAAAACCATCCCAAGTTTTTGTAAAAAAATGTAAAAGTCGATACCCAAAAACCATAAATTTGTCAAAGCAATGGTTAAAAAGTTATAAGGGTTTGAACGTGGCCGCGCCATCGAAACTTTCCGAACCGCGCGGCCATGGAGATCTTTAAAACTAAGAGTCGCAGAGACCTGAAATTTTGGGAAATAGTAGATTGAATTTGTAAACCAAATGTAAAAATATAGAAAAAAATCCTGTGTTTATATTTTAGGAGCTGCAAGGCTAAAACCTCATGGCCGCGCCATTGAAACGGTGACGAACACGTTATCGCCGATATCTCGCTGAAAAAACATCTCAGACGTTTGAAGTTCTTTGTAAAATATAGATTTTAGTTTGTCGAAACATGTAAAAATACAACAAAAAATCCTAGGATTATATTTTAGGAGCTATAAGACTAAAACCCCATGGCCGCGCCATCGAAACGTTGAAAATTTAGTTTTTCGCCAATATCTCGCTGAAAAAGCATCGCAGAGGTCTGAATTTTTTTGTAAAACCTAGATTTGAATATGTCGAAACTACCAAAAATACAAAAAAAAATCCTAGGTTTATGTTTCAGGAGCTGTTGAACAAAATCTCTAATACATCTTTAATATCTCGATTAGGGTGACCACGGATTATTATTTACAGAGAACTTTCCACCTATTTTTATATTAGTAATGATATTATCTCAAGGATTCGAATTTAAATGAAACAATAAGGTACGTACAAAAATAATGTTATTTCTTTAAAAATCACAGATTGTTCGCTTACACTAGGACATACATTTCTTTAAAAATCACATAAATCACAGATTGTTGGTTTACACAAGGACATCCATTTCTTTAAAAATCACATAAATCACAGATTGTTGGCTTACACTAGGACATACTTTTCTTTACTGTCCTAGTGTAAGCGAACAATCTGTGATTTTTAAAGAAATAACATTATTTTTGTACGGTACCTTATTGTTTCATTTAAATTCGAATCCTTGAGATAATATCATTTCTAATATAAAAATAGGTGGAAAGTTCTCTGTAAATAATAATCCGTGGTCACCCTAATCGAGATATTAAAGATGTATTAGAGATTTTGTTCAACAGCTCCTGAAACATAAACCTAGGATTTTTTTTTTGTATTTTTGGTAGTTTCGACATATTCAAATCTAGGTTTTACAAAAAAATTCAGACCTCTGCGATGCTTTTTCAGCGAGATATTGGCGAAAAACTAAATTTTCAACGTTTCGATGGCGCGGCCATGGGGTTTTAGTCTTATAGCTCCTAAAATATAATCCTAGGATTTTTTGTTGTATTTTTACATGTTTCGACAAACTAAAATCTATATTTTACAAAGAACTTCAAACGTCTGAGATGTTTTTTCAGCGAGATATCGGCGATAACGTGTTCGTCACCGTTTCAATGGCGCGGCCATGAGGTTTTAGCCTTGCAGCTCCTAAAATATAAACACAGGATTTTTTTCTATATTTTTACATTTGGTTTACAAATTCAATCTACTATTTCCCAAAATTTCAGGTCTCTGCGACTCTTAGTTTTAAAGATCTCCATGGCCGCGCGGTTCGGAAAGTTTCGATGGCGCGGCCACGTTCAAACCCTTATAACTTTTTAACCATTGCTTTGACAAATTTATGGTTTTTGGGAATCGACTTTTACATTTTTTTACAAAAACTTGGGATGAGTTTTATTTAAAAAAAACGTCGTGGCCGCGCGGTCGAAACGGACATTGTGACAGAGATATGAAATAACCACAAAACTAAGCAAGACTCAAGACTTAACCACTTCCCTGTCCGATGAATCACATGTGACTCACGACTATTGTTTAGCTATTGTGTCTGCTGCGCGGACAGTGAAAGTGTTAAGTATTCACTGACGCGTGGTGTCTAAGAACCTCTATAGATTTGTATTGCGATAGTCACTTGGATACCAAAGCTGTAAGAAATCGGAAACTTGCGTCGCCTTTTGTACAAAGGGGATTACGAGGGCCACGAGTGAAGTAATTTGTCTAGTTTAATATGCATCACAACCTTTAGTTTATAAATATCTAACAAAACCACTGATGAACATTTGCATACAACCTTTATGAAAGTATTTATTTTATGCTCTGACCCGCATGTTTGTATTGTTAAGGCATAACAAAATAGTGAAATAACAAACTCTAAATGTATTTTTGACACGAACTCTGTTCAAAGTAGGACAAATTCCTAACGCGTTTTTTTCTATAGAAAGTGTGTCTTCATATACCTTAACTAAACTTTTTACAAGATAGAGAAAATAGGATAATACGAGTACGTATCCTATTTATCGCGTCAAAGTATTCGTCCGCATCGCTGTTATCCTGACACGCTTCTAGAAGATTGTCAGCATTACTAAGAACGATTAATGGCAATTAAATCCTAATCTTTAACCATAGAAAGAGCCAGTCCTCAAAATCATCAAATAAGTTCACGTTCCAGGGCTACTCGCTGTCCGACCATGGACAATGGCCGAGTCGACAGTGCGTTGTGTTCCACGCGCGCCTCAAAGAGTGTCAACATAATGACGGGAGCTCCCAGAGGCGTCTCTAGCCCTTGTGGCGCCCGTGTGCAACCAGTACCCTGGCGCCCTCTAGTCTAGTAGGAGCGGGGCCAAAATGGAATACTAAGGGACTACTCATGGCGCGATGCGACGCGACGCGATTCGTGCGATATCGAGTCGATTGCCGATTTAAGTCGCACTTTTTTACTAATGGAGCGATGCGATGCAATTCGACCGTACATTCAAAAATCCACCTTACTGCTACGACATAAAGGCGCTGCAAACCAAAGACAAAAGAAGTCGCACGTGACGAGTAGTTGCGCAATCGAATTTCGAACGCAGAATCATGTGCATTGTCATTAGCACGTAACGTAAGTACATGCAAATTGATATCGAGGAGATCTGTGAGCGATATCGTCAATCCGTGCGACTCCATTGGGCGTTTTTCCATAAAACGGCACGGCCACGGCGATGGTGACGGTGCCGGCAGCACTCAACGCCGGGCCGGCGCCGGCGCCGGTAAGTGCAAAAGCGAGCGTTGTCACACATTTTTGCTGGATCGGATTGCATCAATGGATGCAATCCGATATCGCGTCGCACCATGAGTAAAGTCCCTAACAGTATTTCCAAACGGAAATTCGGATGCAAATGGTGCAATTTTAAATGATGCGGGAAGCAAAAGTTATTTTAGGAAGAAAGGGGTTAGGTATAGTATAAAAATCACGACTTGATTTTGCGTCTCTGGGAATTTTAATTTGAACTTTACAGCATTCCAATACAGCCGAGTTAGCAATGATTGTCGACGTGTTGTCAATTGAATCAAAATAAACATGCCGATGCCGCCGGCACGCGCCTTTGGTAGTGATGCGACATTACGCCAATTTAATCTTTTATAATCTGTTTTAAGGCTGAATTCACGTTGAAACAAAAGTTATTGTGTGTTTTAAATAGAATAAGAAAAGGAGTAGCCGTACTTTGCTACCACGCGCCCGGCGTCGGCGTCGGCCATAACACGAGCGCAGGACCTTTGATAGCGCCGCCGGCCGGCATCGACGCATCTTTGGAGGTATCGTGTTAGGTAAGATTCCCGCCAACCGGCCGGAATCGGGGGCAATTTACAATGCGGTAAAGAAAATTGAAATCTATCAACAGTATTTATACAGTTCATATTTGCAAGCAACATAAGGGACACGTCGCTACGTGTCGCGGAATGCCGACGGAGATAACTTTGCAAGCAATCATGAACTGTATTTACTGTTGATAGATTTCAATGTTCTTTACCGCATCTTAAATTGCCGCCTATTCCGGCCGGTTGGTGGGAATCTTACCTTAGGGGGCGCTCGGCGCCCCCTTAGACCCGGCGCCCGCGTGCACCGCACACCCTGCACTATAGGTTAAGACGCCTTTGGGGGCTCCGTTGACACTCTTTGAGGCGCGCCTTTAGAGGGCCAAAGCCTGTCGGGGTCGCGGGATATCGAATTGCCGTGACCTTGGAACGTAAAGGACTATTGAAGGACACCGTGGATTTTATTTAGTAGGAGTCTGACAGTCCCTCCCGTCCTGCCTTGGATGGAAGGACTAATTTAATGATTTTTCCACTTACAAAAAATCCCTCAAAATCATCAATAAAATTTAGCCTTCTTCTAGGTGGAGCTGGAGAGACTGTCAGTCTCTTACTGACTTAAACCTACGGTGTTCCTCCAGTTTTTTTGTCCCCTGTTTCGAAAGTCCCGTGACCCCAATACGCCCCTTACAACCCCACGTTATCAGCTCAGTTCATCCCACAGCTCACCTCTTTAAAGGCGAACCCTACCTAAGTACACACCTCACGCTCGTTTAGATTCGGGCCAACAACTAATTCGTGCCTCCGTCGTTAAACCCTCCCTGAGGTCCGCTTGCACTCCACTAGACCGCAATGTGCCTAATTACTGCGGTAATACACGTTTTAGTGCGAATTTCTGCGAATTAGTGCCACTGTTAGTCTCTTATCTAGGTCTGTGGATTGTATTTTTGGTTGAGCGAGTTTTTTGTGGCATGTGAGTTATGGTTTTTTTTTTACGTGGTAAAATCTACAAATGAGTCCTCCCACCCCGGGCAGGGCGTGAGTGACTGTCAGACTCGTACTGACTAAAATCCACGGTGTCTTTCAGTAAGACCCTATATGTTCCGGGGTCACGGTAATGAGATAAGTCCCACGACCCCGGCAGGCATGTGAGTTACGGGTTAATGTAGTTCTGTGTTAGATAGCGTTATGCACAATAATATATGCATTGGAAATGAAGTTTTTTTTTAAAAAACAACAGAAGTACAATATTTCTGCATTTAGGTAAATACTGGGCTATTATCGATCCAAGATTTTCATAAAAGAAAAAAAACTTTTACCTTCTCATGGATTTAAGACCTAGTTTTAAATCCATAAAAACGCGAACAATCTTTGCCTGTAACTAAAAGATATACAGATTATAAAGAGACTCATCAGAAATATTTCATCATGACGTGAAAACTATGTTCTAATTTAGTTGTTACCAAGCTATAACTTCTTTGCTACTCATTTTACTGATTATTTTCAACATTTCCACTTTATTTCACCCCTTCTTTTTTACCATAAGTAATTACCAAAACAGCGATGCTCCATGCGAACAAACCAGTGCCATAGACAAACGTAGCCTGTTGCACATCTGTCGACATGCCAATTTATAGCCACAATTAAGCTGATTGAAATAGCCTGTCTGTGCCTACTCTGTGGTTCTATCGTCCTCGATCTAAGGCCCTAGCACTATTTATCCTGTTTTTACGTTTTTGAAACTTTAATTTGATGGAAAAATGGTTCCTAGTTCGTGCTATAGAGGCGCATCCCATAAGCACACTTCAAGTACGCTGCAGGTAAAATCCGGAAATCTTGTGTAAAAGCCTCGGATTTGTGAACTTTAGTATCTCTTTCACAGCACTATACTTAAGATGGAAGGGTATAAAGTTGTCGACAAGTTTAATGAGAGGACTGTGGCAAAATTCGAAGACATGTGACATCTACAAACCCGCACAAGGCCCGCATGATGGATTTCTCTTTTCTTCTCACAGAGAGGAGGTCTGTGTCTCAACAGAATTATTGTTAGGTATGTGTACTGGTGAGGTAATGATTTAATTGGTTACTATAATCTGGTTCATCATCAGCCTATAAATTTTCATTAGGATACAGGCCTCTTCTTTGTGAGAGGGAGTGATCCAGAATTCATCACGCCGCCCGGGCCCAGTGCGGGTTGGCAGATCTCACGTCTTCGAATCTTTGGTTTTAGGAAACGCGGGTTTCCTTACGATGTTTTCCTGCACTGTTTTGAGAGCAGTTTTGATGAAATAAATTACACAAAGTAAGGTGACAAGCTGAGTTCGAACCCACGACCAACAATTCGTAAGTCAAGGCCGAAACTACTGGGTCGACACAGCTCTTCATCTCCGTCCGTAACCGTATTGAAAAATCGAGAGATATACCGTCTACAGCTAGAACAACAATATTAGGAAGTGACGATCCAATATTCTCTATTCTCAATTGAAATCCTATTCTAGTCTACATTAAATAATCTAACAATGCATCCTACATAGAGAATGGTACTAGGATATCAGGAACAGTCGAGATGTTAGACAATTCTATGTGCCGTGACACAGACATCCAATACGCAGCTGAGACCAACGGATTATATAACGAGCTCAATCGAGAGCCGTTGTACATTTTGATTCTGCAAGAGGAGAAACTTATCTTGTACTAAAATTGGAGCAAGTAAACTGCAGTAAATCGGAATTTAGGAAACTCAAGCAAGTGGGATATAGTTTGACAACACATGCCTCAATCGATGTACCTAGCCTTCGTTTGTTCTTGGGATAAACTTCTCTGTTGTGTTGTAAAAAAGTATCGGAAGCATAGCCATATATACATGGTCACGGTACCGACTGGAATGTAAAAGGCCAATTGAAGTAGGTAATAAGATCCACCCAGGGAGAGAATTTGATGATTTTACCACTTGAAATAAAATAATAGAAGAAAGCCATATTAAACCTGCGTTTCTCGCAATCGGCGGCTTTTCTTGACTTTTCAGGGTACTATTTTGAACAATATGGCCATCATCGATCAATGTCATCAACAAAATATCAAACATAATTAATTTATCATTAACTTTATCAACACTGATATCAGTCTGCAAACATGTACTAAAACCATTTTAAAACATGTGCTACCCGCTTAGAACTCCTCACAGATAGGAATCCTGATTCCCAGCAGTGGGAACATCTCACACTAATTTTACGTCTTCCAGCGTACACCAATTATGGTTGTCGGTGTCAAAATCCGTGTAATCTGCGGCTTCCCTGACATTTCAGCAAATTACATAGCTAGGTAGGTAGGTATACATTTAATTAAATTTTGTACACATTCATGACGTCACTATGTGGTCTGACGTGATTTGAGCTACCAACAACCTTTTTCAGTACAGCCACGTAATCCTATAATGTAATATGTGCACGAACAACTTTGCGAGATTAAATTTTGATGTGGTCTGAAATAGTGGATTTGTTTTTAAATGTTTTATAAGGTCAGGTATATCCCTTTATGTTGTAGTTATTTAGAAAATAAAAAATATAGTACAATTTGTATTTATTTCATGCAAAAACCACTTAGGTTATAAAATAATAACGCTTGGACTGATGATTAGTGACGACAACAGAGTATTAAAAGATAATAGAGTATAAGACCTTTTTTATCAGGTAAGCTGGGTGGAACTCTTTCCACCAGAAGAGATTGTCAGACTTGATTGAATAAGACCAATTTTATTTATTGTTCCTTCAGCAGCCCTTTGCGTTCCAAAGCCGTTGCTATTTTAAGACAGTCCTAGTACGACCGTAGTAACAGTAGTTTAGAGATTGATGAGTATGTATGTGGATGGATGGAGAGGAAGAGGAAGACTATAGACTCATTTAATAAATTTGTAGCAAAAACATTTTGAATTAGATACTATTATGAATCGTATTTTCTTTCTGAGACCCTTAGAACGAGTTTGCGTTCCTCTCGACCGTAACATGCACTGATTTAGTCGACGTCAAAATAGCATGTCCGTTAGTCCACTGGTATCAGTTTACGTATTTGGGGTTGGATATAATGCGGCAAATCACCTAGACACCTACTATACTACTATATATCTTACACAGAGTGTAGGGAAAAGAACGAGAAAGGCATACTTAATTATGACATCACATGCTAAACATCCAACAATAATTCGCTACGGAATGTTGCACTCTACCGATGAATAAAGTAGTTCCTCTTTCGTACTGGGGGCTTTTTCATTTTCCATACAATTTACCACGTCATACTATTTCAAAAACGCTGTGTCCAAAAAATCTGTACAGTTCATGCTAGAACTACTGATTTCGTTTAAAAAATCATCATTCCTTGCATAAAAATGAACATACATCTGTCCATTTGAGAAATTGGAACCTTTTTTTTACCAAATAAATGTTACTAACGATTCGTATATTTCCCTTTTCCTTGTCACTTTTCTACCCTTTACAAGCTATCCACCCCGATTAAGTGAATTGCTTTAACCTTTTAATTCTATTTGTTACTTCTTTTAATATCAAAATGTCAGTCGTATTGCTGTCCTTTTTAAACGAGGATACAAACTGTTTCATGATTATTTAAGTAAGCTCGTTTTACTATTGAATAAATTGTTATTTTTGAAATAATCGATACCCAAAGAGATTTAAAAGAACCTATAGAGCGGGCATTGGGAAAATTGTCGTACAAAATTGTTGATGCCGTGCGTCAGTAGCACTATCTAAGCTTTGCATAGCAACGCGACTACTACACTGAGAGATTTTTTACCTATTGGTAAAAAATTTTGGATCACGTTCTTCGTGATGTCCCGTCTACTGCTCGTATAATAGTTTAATGCCTTTGTCGATACCAAAGAATCCATATATACTCACTATGCTAGACTGTGATTATGTGATTATATTGATTGATGTTCTTTTTAACTATACACATAAAATGAAATTTAAGTAAGGAAATGAAATAGTTACCCTGTTGCTTAATACGTCATTGACATGTTCCTGTCTCATTTTTCAACTATTCTAGTTTGAAAATGAGCAAAACTGACTGGAATAACAATTGCCACAGAGTGCGTGATACAACCTTTTACAACACCCAAGAGCCGTGAAATGTTCTATTTATAGCCCAGGAGTTCACCCTCTAGAGTGCATTGATACTAAAAACGAACTATTCGAATTGCCTCCGAAAGTTTCCCATTTAGCTAAGACCCTAGTCCCAAGAGCAAAATAATCTACAGGCAGCAATAAATACTACCTGTTATCAAGAAGGAAGCCCAAAACTTTTTCATCCCACCTATTCGAAAAGGACGACTTGGTTCGCCTAAGAAGTGAGCACAAAAGTGGTGTTTTCTATAGGAAAATTTTAGCGGTCAGTAATGAGATTTTAATCCTCTGTATAAGTGCGCCGCAAATAACTTTGCCGCGCACTTTTTGAATTTGGAACATCTTAGTGTTCATCGCCAAAGAAGTCGAACGCAAATACGAGTATTGTTTGAATAAACACTGACTGGTACGACGGTCCATAGTAACGCCGTCGCTGGCTGGAAAAAAAAGTACATTCATGCCACTGTTGCCGCGCCCATCTACATCTAAACAACGATATTCACCGTTACATTTTCTTCATATGAGCTAGATAAAAAAAAAAAACTACAACAAACTCTATTTCTAATAAATTGTAACAAAAAATTTTCATAATTACGAAAATGTCTCAAATGTAAATATAAGATTTTAGTTGATATATTATTAGATACTATTTAATTTCAATAAAATATGAGGCGCTTTTTATTTTCTCATAGTGGGTGATGAAAAGTAGAGTGTATCACTCGGGCGCAAAATATATTTTTGGCTCGGGCGACATACTTTGAATCCCTCGCTACGTTCAGGATTCAAAAAAGCGCCCTCGCCGTAAAAATATGATTTTGCTCCCTTGTCATACAATCTACTATTCCCTGAAATAAAGGTGTTCCTCATGAAGATCATTCGCCTGTAATGTAACGGTACATATTCGAGCATTACATCAGTGAGGGAGGGAAATCGAGCGTTACAATGCACACCTTGTAATGGTAAAATTGTTTAGTACGCTGATACACCTTGCAACATCAGTGCGCTCCACTTGTAATTAAATTATGTGTTCAGTTCGCCGCATACGTTACATTTCGTTACATTACATACATTACAATGCGAATGCAGTGAGTAGTATTGCAACTAAACGTAATTTGCAAATGCTGCCTGATGAGGGAGCACCTTTACGCTAAAATCGCGATAAAAGCTTTTTGCTTTTATTTTTGCAAACGAAAAATAGCTATTTTTTTCTGCACGTTATTGTCGGATCGCGTGCTTAAAGGTACTGAGTCATGCTCGTAATAACCGTGCAGGAACCGTCACGGCTGAAAACTGTTCGTGTACAGTCACGATCGTAAATATGTATGCATTAAAAACAAAATCCATGTATTTACAAAAGGTTTGTTTGTATGAACGGCAGGTGACGGGATGTTCGAACGTGAACGAGGCAATAGCATTATTGTATTCGGAATTGGATTGTTGTACGACCTGGGGGTATTACAACGTCTTCAAACAAGGTTTATTCCGGCGAGTGAAAGTGACAGAGCTATACAAGTCGTCTAGCGCCATCTCGTTCACTCAATGGAACAAGCGTGGTTTTAAGACTTTTTAATACCCCCCCAGATGCCCAAGCACAGGATTCCTGGTGTTGTGACGTAAAGGAGATATGAGCTTTGACGTTAATTAGATGGGAAAGTTCTTACGCTAGTGGCGCTCTTTTATTTTTCTATACAACATAACATAACAGTAAATCCTTGAAGTGGTAAGCTGTAAATAAAAGACAGAAATCTTGTGATGAAGGCTCACATGTATGAACGTAGACGAAGCGAAACGAGCATGTAAGGATCGCATCAGGTAACAATTTATAGTTTCTATTTATCCTAGGGGAAAAGAGAAGAACTACTTATTATTCATGATAAGAATAGGCTTGGATTAAATAATTAAAAATAATTAATATTAGAAAGTGCTTTTGAAGCATTGCAAGCATTTCATTTTTTTATTGGGTTGACCCAATAAAAAAATGAAATGCTATCAATCCCACCACACTGTTCCCAAACCGGCCAGCAGGGAAAAAGCCAGAATCAACAGTGGCAACCACAGTGAAGCTCGATGAACTTTACGGAATATGTAAAAAAAAACTTTAAAATTTTCTGAGTACAGTTGTTCGTAACTGTACAACCAGAGTTTAATCACAGTCCTGCCCTAAATACGGGGTATTAAAATGCTGGCTACGAATGTATCGCTGGCTTTATAATAACAGCAAACAATAGACTCGTGTTGTATTAATTCTTGTGTTTTTAAAATGAAAATATAAGGCGCGGTTAACACGGAATGGACATTGGACGTGGCGTGGACCTTTGATGAGAGAGGATTACGTCTTGTTAATCAATTGCTTAGCTTTGAGTGAATAGACTATATCGATGACTCTGATGTAAACTAGAATTAAAATCAAGGCTAATTTGGTCGCGGTACTGTCTAAGCAGGTAATTCTTGAACGTAAAGGGCTGTTGAAGGATTACTGCGGATTTAAGTCACTTGGAGTCTGTCAGTCTCTTCCACTTCTCCCAGGGTAGGAGAAATCATTTGATGATTTTACAATTAAGATAATGTGCATGGGCATCACTATATGATCTTCTATGAATCATAATAAAAGACACTCACATTGAATACCACCTTTTTAACTAAATCCCCAAGTTATTTTTACATAAAGATGTCATTTCACATCAGCTCACTATCAGCTCTCAGCATTAATTAATCTAAGTAGGACAGAGTAATACAAGCCAGTTGCATAAGGTTGTTTGAATAAAATAACTAGAAATAAATCGTCAAACTGAAATAAAATACTTCTGAATCATTTGACAACAAATCAACTATATCTGTGCCAAAATAACTTACAATATACTCGTAAATAAACTAGCGACACAAAATAATAATGTGACTATGCACATGCCAAAGCCGGGGCCGTCGCCGGTCGTTGGAACGCGTACGGATCATGATAAGTCCTTCTAGCATCCGCTTCACGTCCATGCTATGTCCAATCTGTGTGAACTTCCCTTTAGCTGGCCCTTTTGTTATATTCATGAAGTTATTCCTGTTTAAATGAAGCATATGTATGTACACATTTTCAATTTATTTTTACTTTTACATTATTAATTTTATTGTAACAATGCGTAATCCTTTTTTTTTAAATATCTCGTCGTGGGTGAATGCGTTTCCAAGCATAGAAAAAAAACGCCTTACACAAACACTCAGACCCGGACCAACTGCGCTAACCGTGCCGTCCTCGTGTCGACTCTAATTGAATTGAACTTCGCCTTTTTCTTCGGGAGCGATCATAATATGTTTGTTTTGGACAAGTCCAGTCCAGAATTCCCATATTTTTTTAAATACGCAGGAATGTGTAATTACCATGATTACATATTCCTGCGTATTTAAAAAAAATATAGCTAAAACAGTGATGTCTTCAATTTCCTCTATGAGACGTGATCTTACCTGGAAAAGAAAGAGAAGGTGGGCTTAGAAAAGTCATAATTATCATAATCAGCCTATAATGTTCCTAATGCTGGGACACACAGAGGAAACCTGTGTCCCAGCATTAGGAACATTATAGGCTAAGGCATTAGGAGGTAGATAAACGAAAAAAAATTTGATAAGTATAAAATTCAGAAAATAGCATGGTAACAATACAAGAACACTTTATTTTAAGATTTAATTATTTCAAATATGGGTACCTAGTACTTTTTTGATAATAATTATGCAAAGACAGAAAAACATAAAAATCTACTTAAGTACTTAGATTGATTTTCGTATATCGGTTAACCTATGTAATTTAGATTCTTGTCAGTAAATAGATATAGTTCAATATAAAAGGGCCATGGTTTTTCTCTATCTCCACATTCAATCAATATTCATCGAGTATTTGTTGGGTACTCTCCTTTATTAACTCGTTTTACCTCAACAGTTTTATTTTTCAGGTTCTGAAATCGCGTGCCTAGGTTGATTATAAACCTACAAGTTCGTGCGCTATTACTAATTCAATTATCACTATCTAGCATTTTGTATGGTCTATAATATGCTCATGAAATTACTTATCGGATTAAATTGAGAACTGAATGGAGTAAAAACGTTTAGCACTTTATTGTGCTAACAGAAAATGGATACATATTTTCGTCCATCACGTTTTGCGCACGTCCACAAATATTAGTAGGCATAATAACTTAGAAGTTAATACATCATCTTTCATGCACGTGTTCATAAGTTTCCGGGTAACTTATTCCAATGTGTATTTTTCAACGCGTATTTTTGTACTTTCTAAGTTTACCCTGATTATCACTGACAACAGTGAAGGAATATTTCGTGAGGACTGGACTTATAATAAACAAAATTTCAGTCCATAGCCATGTCAGAGGCTTAATTAACTCTGACACCTGTCTGTGGTTACACCCTCACACAAAAAAATAAAGAGCCTGCGCTTGTGGTGATACCACGAGCCATAGATGAGTATTTCATACAAAAGTCGGACACACCAGCCTGCGCCCCTTTCTTCGCGTGGCACGCGTTTTTTTGTGTATGGCATCTCGCAGGTCTGGGCTGTGGGCCTGCAAAGCTCAGGACTGGTGCCCTGAAACAGCGACCCGGGGTCAAAGCAGACCACGAAGGAGATGGCGGGACGAACTGGATGCCTTTCTTGAGAATTGGAAGGAAATGGTGCACAATCAAGACCTTTGGAGGGAATGGAAGGAGGCCTTTTCCCAGCAGTAGGACAGTACAGGCTAGTAATAATAATCTCGCAGGTCTACCTAGAAGAGGTTGTGAGCTGCTTAACCGGAATTTTCTGTGGATGCCTTGCCAGGGAAACTAAAAAACTACAAACTAAGTGACCACACGCTAAGGGCACCCCTGATGGAGGACAGCAAGGGACAGGCTGGATCTCAATGATATCATTATTTAGGGACTAATTTAAAGCTACAGGCTCAGCATCGCGGGCTGACTCTTGCAAGGGTCGTAATATTTGCGTCGTGTAATGCGAGTTTTATATAGCCAAGCGTGATGCCTTAGTCTCGTTCAATACCCACAAAATAAAATACCCAGTGTGCCTAAAAAACGTACGTTTGAAAAATACGTCTCAAACTGATTCTTATTAGTAAAAGGTACATGTAACCTTTTCAATATCAACAACAATAAGTATCAAGTTATTTCTCTTTAATTAAAAACTTTGTTTTAGTTCAAAAGCCTACGTCCTCAAAGTTACAAAACTTATAATGTCAACAGCCTGTAATAAAATGAGGAAAATAGGCATGAAGAAAAATATAAGAACAAAAGGGAGAAAAGGACACAAATAAACATAAGAGCTGAAGTAACAAAATGGATGAAAGAGCAAACGTGTTAAGATTTTCATTGGTCAATGAGCCGTGATGATTGATTTGATTTGGTGGAAGACGTTACGTATGAATAGTCGGGTATAAGGCTTTATTTCCATTTAAGCTCTTCCTTTCTCTTTCAAAATTTATTAAAGCAGATAGGCGCGACAAATATATGAATCAAATACGTATTGGAAATATTTAAAAAGTTGTTAAAAGATCGGAAGCGGGCTCAGTGGCGTATATTTTGAAAGGCCTAAGTCTAGCAGTGAGACAAATAAGGTAAAGGGATATAATTTGGTGAGACAGGCAACTCAGTGATAGAGTCTTAAAATTCTCTCAAAACGTTACCTATGTAGGCTGTAATGCGAAATGATGTGTTACTACGTCTTGTCAACTTTAGTGGTGAACTAGTTGCATCATTACGCATTACAGAATGCTTATGTAACGTTTTGAGAGACATTTAATACTCTATCACTGGGTTGCCTGTCTCACCAAATAATCTCCCTTTACCTTACAGCTCGATGTTGATCATGATGATGATGCTACTAGAAAACTGTAGGATTGTTGATTTTTTTTATTTGTTTAGCGAAAGCATCGCGTTTATGCAATTTATAACCTGACTAGTTGAAGAAGACTTTTTAAATAGAAAGTGATAAAAAAACCATTAATAATATGTTCAAACACATAAGTTAGTGTAAAACGATTACAGCCAAGATCTCACTTTAAACATAATTATTAGGGAATCCTCTATATGACAAAATATTACAACAATCAAAAGTAAACACGGAATCTTTGATAGAGATAATTAATTTTCTTCATTAAACCTTTTACGTTTGATAAAGGCATGTAATTTTCTCCTTCCTCTCTTTTTCCCGTGTTTTCGGAGGATTCTGTTTCTCAGTAAAATTCCATCACGTTTACCTTCCAGCCTTTAGGCACATTCTCTTAAATTAACTTTGCCTTTGTACTCCTAATTGTTTTAAATAATTCCAATTAAGCTCAAAGAATGAAGCAGACGTTTGGATAGGTAACTTGGATATCTTTTTTATTCATTAAGCTCTAGCCAGAACTACCTATATAAATAACTACTTTAAAATCAGCTTGTTTTTCTATTATTATAACGTTTATTCATTTACTATACTCATATTATTACATTTTTAAATATTTTAAAAAACAAACCCGTAAAAAAAACATTTAAAAATATAAAAATAGTAGTCCGCCGGTGTGGGAGCAGGGTCCAAGCTACCGGCGGTGGTTAGGGTTCCAGCGACAGGAACCTCCTGACAATACGAGCCGTATCAAGGAGTAGGTACCTGCCTTCTGAATCTGGCCCTTGATCCAACTACCCAACGAGAGCCTCGAAAGATGTTCATCGAGGCTCTTGGCCATCAGGCCATTGGCAGTCACGACGATCGGCACAATTATTATTATTATTTTGTAAATTATGCAAAAAGGTCGTTTACTGTGTGGAATTCTTTGTCTTTAGCTTATTATTGAAGAAGAATGTTGACATGGATGCGACAATTAGTTGTTAATGGATAGATAGCTACGCTATACGTGTCACGTTTTCGATTTCCGTATCAATAATTTGTATGGTCTATATACTACCTGAAGTATTTTTATTTCGGATCTCGCTGTTTTTGTATCTGACATATTAAGTAAAATAGGCTACGAGAAATTCCTGTGGTAAAAAGAATCATAATTAAATCATTCAGGGTATTAATTTTTACGTAGGTAGTTTGCTATTGATTTAGCCTGAAAATTAATACGTACTCGTACACACGTTTATTAAAGGAATTTGCTCCAAATTTTCTACCACCGTTAAAGAAGCCTAAAATATGGAAATATTTGAATGCTGACGATCTCATAATCCCTCATGTCATACGCTCTGGAATCCGGTAGCAACGCTACTCAACTTTAAGCCTGCATCGAGATAATGAGATTTGAAACTTTTTGACACGTTAGCAGATTTTCGAGAATTAATATAAAATTAGGCAACATTAGGAAGTTGATGAATTTTTCAACGCCTTGTAGAAATTATTTCGTTTGGCATTATAGAATTAAACACATACCTACTTATAATTAATTCAATAGTGTTATACTTCTTACATCTGCTGAGCGAGATTTTTTACTTATTATTCAATTTTTATTGTATTTTTAACTGTTATTATTTAACTAACGAAATTACTCGCAATTTCCGTCCACGGAAAAAAAGATTAATCAATTTATCTATTTCTTTGAAAGAGTTATTGTACTCGTCAAAAGCCAAAAAGTCAAATCATTTATTCCAATTAGGCCATCAAAGAGGCACTTTTGAACGTCGATTTTTACATTTAAAGGGAATAGGAAGGGATGGGATTGATTCTACACCCATTCGCTAAGGTAGGTTGTATGGAGAAGAATGGGCAAGAAACTCCATTAATATATCGTAACTGATTAATGTATGATTCAATTTTGTGTCTTTGAGTCCCCACATTTTTATTGTCTGTATTTTAAACACAACTTGTTCGTGAAGGAACAAAGAAAAATGCGTTTTACTTAGAACGCTTGTAATTCTGAAGTAGTGTTCAAATAGTTACATTATTATCCTAATATAATTATGTTTGGTGCGAAAATTGGAATAGGTTGATATATCTACTGACTCATGTTCTATAGGAACATCGTCAATTCCATGATGAGAATATTTTTTTGGAAATCTTTTTTTGCCTTTTGAGGTTCTGATTAACCTTTTTCTGGTTTCGAAGATAATCAGTTTCTCGGTATTCTGGTGGAGCAGAATAATAAGACTAGGCTTATACTGACTAAAAATCTACCGCTGTTTCAGTCAGTTTTTGCGCTTCAGTTCCTTTTTAAGATAGTTCCACGTGTTCTCTATAACCCTACACCTATTTTGTAATATACAACGTTCTAGGAACTAATAAAACAACGCAGGAACTGTAAATAAGCTTAAAGTTGAGGGTAAATGTAGCGTAACTTTGTGTACGGAACTTAGTTTGTTTCTACGTAGGAAGGGGCTAACTTTACGTATGGGTATTCATACAAAGTATCGTAAGAGCTTGTACTGACTGTGTACTGGTGCACTGAGAAAAACGGGTTACTTAAAATTGGCAAATTTGTAATGTACCGGCAGCCAGATACGTATAATGTGCTTTTCACATGAAAATTATAAGAGCCATACTTATAATGAAACGACACCATGTTAAGTAAGTATGCGGCATAATGCTCTGTAAAGACAATGTAAACAAGTTACTTGTAATGAGGCCGCATCATGAAATTACAGTGCCCGCATTATTAACGTTTACGTATGCGGATTAATGATGCCGCATATGTGTTAACAGAGCAGCATACGTATTTTACTTACCCGGAACCAGGAAAAATGTATGCGCTATACGAACGAAGTTATACAGCCGCATTATTTCAGTATCTAGGCTCTTTACAACAGTAACTGGTTGCCAAATCATTGTACTGACTCCGACTCATTAAGTAATGGTCCCGGTTACGTACTTAATGTACGAGCATGGGTCGGGGATATGCCGATACATTTTACGCACACTAGATAATTAATAATGTCTCCGCCTACATAATCATTTACGTATCCTGGCTCATTTTACGAACTCCGTTTACTTACTGACTGTGTTCGGTGTGTATAATCTTTATGACGTCAGCCGCATCATGAAATTACTGTGGCGCACTCTTAACATTTACGTATGCAGTTCATTGATTCCGCACAGAGCAGCATACGTAATTTACTTAACCCGTAACATAAAATATGTATGCGCTATACGTACGACGTTATACAGCCGCCTTATTTTAGTATCCAGGCTCTTTAAAACAGTAACTGCTTGCCAAATCATTGTACTGAATCCGTCTCACTAGGTAATGGTCCCGGTTACGTACTCATAATGTACGAGCAGGGTAGGGGATATGCCGATACATTTTACGCACACTGGATAATTAATAATGTCTCCGCCTACATCATCAGTTATTACGTATCCTGGCTCATTTTACGAACTCCGTTTACTTACTGACTGTGTTCGGTGCGTATAATCTTTAAGACGTCAGCCGCATCATGAAATTACTGTGGCGCACTCTTAACATTTACGTATGCAGTTCATTGATTCCGCAGAGCAGCATACGTAATTTACTTAACCCGTAACATAAAATATGTATGCGCTATACGTACGACGTTATACAGCCGCCTTATTTCAGTATCCAGGCTCTTTAAAACAGTAACTGCTTGCCAAATCATTGTACTGAATCCGTCTCACTAGGTAATGGTCCCGGTTACGTACTCATAATGTACGAGCAGGGTATGGGATATGCCGATACATTTTACGCACACTGGATAATTAATAATGTCTCCGCCTACATCATCAGTTATTACGTATCCTGGCTCATTTTACGAACTCCGTTTACTTACTGACTGTGTTCGGTGCGTATAATCTTTAAGACGTCAGCCGCATCATGAAATTACTGTGGCGCACTCTTAACATTTACGTATGCAGTTCATTGATTCCGCAGAGCAGCGTACGTAATTTACTTAACCCGTAACATAAAATATGTATGCGCTATACGTACGACGTTATACAGCCGCCTTATTTCAGTATCCAGGCTCTTTAAAACAGTAACTGCTTGCCAAATCATTGTACTGAATCCGTCTCACTAGGTAATGGTCCCGGTTACGTACTCATAATGTACGAGCAGGGTATGGGATATGCCGATACATTTTACGCACACTGGATAATTAATAATGTCTCCGCCTACATCATCAGTTATTACGTATCCTGGCTCATTTTACGAACTCCGTTTACTTACTGACTGTGTTCGGTGCGTATAATCTTTAAGACGTCAGCCGCATCATGAAATTACTGTGGCGCACTCTTAACATTTACGTATGCAGTTCATTGATTCCGCAGAGCAGCGTACGTAATTTACTTAACCCGTAACATAAAATATGTATGCGCTATACGTACGACGTTATACAGCCGCCTTATTTCAGTATCCAGGCTCTTTAAAACAGTAACTGCTTGCGAATCCAGAGCGGGAATTTCAAAGTATCACTGTACTGTACAGATTCGTTATAATGCATTTTATGCACAAGTACATTGCGCTTCTCGATAGTTTCTTTCAAGATGGCAATTGTTGCTCAGCAGTAATTGGCATCTGAACAAAATTACTATCGAGAAACGCAATGTAATGTACTTGTGCATAAAATGCTTAAAAATAATATCTAAGGGGCAGTTTAGTTAAACAAACGTTTTTATTTAACTTCTTTATTAATTTATGCTACTATGACTTATTTTACATGAATATACCTATGTGTTTATTAATTTGGGACAAAACATGTTCACAAGTCACAAGTATGTTTAGGTACTATGCAGTTCAACTAAGAACGAGAGTTGCTGACTTCATACACCCCTTATTAACACTTGCACGCTTTAAATAAAACTATTACCATATGAAAATAACTATAGGAAGATCATAAAGTTAATATACACTAATAAAAAAATGCACAAAGTATTTTATTGATAAACATTAGTGACAGTTGACAGATGGAGATCATTGGTACTCTCTTTCTTAATTGAACCGGCTTCTCTTAAACACAAATATAACATAATATTCTAAAAATAAAGAAAATACAGAAAGCATCTTTCACCATAATAACTAGTATGGATTGGACAGGTCTATTTCACATCAAAACCTATACAAAATCAAACAATTTTAGACTACATAAATGTATCATATTATTTTATACACATATCTTCAGTTTTATGAAATAATAATGTAATAAAAGAAATGGTTAGGAAGATAGATAGGTACTTATTGGTTAGGTTAGTTAAACAAGGTGTAAAATAAAAAATAAATCATTGTCAGCCTATATCTTCATACTCCTGAGAGCAGGCATGAGTGAGCGTGACCCACGCCTCCTCTCAGTTAGAGATGGGCTGTAAACCACCAAGCGGGCCCAGTGCCGGTAAATCTGCACTAAAAAGTGAACATAACCAATTCATATTATAATCACTAATTGTCCTAACTTACCACCTGACTAATAAATAAATACATTATGGTTCCTTTTATTATTTATCCATCACGCTCTTGTAAAATATTAAGGAAGGATGGACCAGCAACAGGTTCCAATATGGCAGGTTGATCTGGCAGATTAGAAATTCTTGTATCCTGAAAATAAAAGTTAAACTTATTTTAAATTCAAATCCTTAAATCTTACTAATCCTACTTCCTACTAATATTACAAACATCGAGTTTGTTTGGATGTATGGATGTTTGTTACTCTTTCATGCAAAAACCACCACTACAATTGGAATTTGGTATGTACACAAATAGTTCAATCAAAATTTAATTGCAGAAGTACTGCTCTGGTATTTATTGTATTATAGTAAAAAAGGACTTAATGATATGATTAATAACATGTGATACAGAGCAAAAGTGAGTTCAATGTATAACCTTGACCTAAAGCCATGTCATGCCAGAGGGTGGAAACATTTTCACACAGAAAGAAAAGGAAGAAATCTGTATCTCTCTCCAATGTAAGGCATTTTTTTTTTATTATATTTTCAGATGTTAAATTATTGTATGTAGGTACTTACCTTATAGGATTGAACACCAGGTACCGCTGTTCTGAACAACTTCTCATCAAAGCAAGTAGGTACTTTCAAAATGTTTACTGCAAAGCACCTTATGCTTTGAATGGAGTTCATCCTGGAATTAAAAAAAATCAAATAATTACTTATGTGTACATATTAGGTAGGTACATTAGTCTGCAGTAGATAGCTGCACAAATAAAAGGTATTCTATGGCTATGGCATTCTATGGCGATACATGGACCGCTTCAAGCTAAGACTGCAATCTTCTTCTGTGGTCGTTTTTTTTCTTTGAAAATTGATAGGTACCCAAAAACCGGTACCCGTACCGACCAATTGGTCGCCTCCACATTGCAATACAGTCTTCTACATACACACATAAAGAACTGATTGAGATGCTTCAGGCAGTCAGAGAGTAAAGCCAGACGAATACTTGAAACGAATACTAAGAGTGTATAATTAAAGTATTTAATTATGTAGGTACATACCGCAGAGCATTTTTTGAGCCAGGCTTCGGAAACCGATGTAAAGGGATGCTGGGATCTTTAGAAGGTGAAGATCCACACATGGCACAGATTCTAGTGTTTTCTTTCTGCGAAGTCATCGCGAAATTAGACACAAAATCAAACAAGAGTCTAATGGGGAAGGCAAGTGTCAAAGTGACAAGTGACAGTTTGGTCCCCAAAGAACTGTCAAATCAAAGGAATTTTCAGAAAAAAAAGATTTTTTGATTTTAAATTACTAGATTTTGTGTAATAAGCTGTAAAAATGATGGAACATACAAATTTCCGACAATTCACACTATCAAGAAATAATAGGTAGCTGCTGTGACTGCTGTGAGAATAAAAATTGTATTAAGGAAAAGCTATATAATAAACAAATATCCAGCCTTGCGAAGCTGAGACAGGCCGTTACTTGAGTTTATTAATGAAATTCTATGATTATACCATAACTAAACAATCGAAAACACTTTTCAAAATAATATCTACTTTTCATTTGGAGGTTAAGTATCAGTATTGCATCGCTCTATAAATCATGAAATGGTTCGTCTGGTGGAAGAATTATCACCTGGAACGAGTATTGTAATAGTTGTGGTGTTAAGAAATTAAATGTATTGTGATATTTCTCGAATCTAAATAGAAAAAAAGGTTAAAATTACTGACTTAAAATTTTATGAAATTTTATCAAAATAGAAAGTCAGAAGCAGCATTATATTCTTGTTATAGGAGAGGACAGGTAAAACATACCTAAACTCAAAAATTGAAACCTCAAGTACAAGTAATTGTGGATTTATTACGGTAAATTCAAATGTATTACCACTCAATTAAATCACTTTTTTCCTCTTGTAGATGCACCGTGGCGTCTTAATTCTTCTTTTAGTATAAGTACTTGCATGGACGAATAATTTTCCATATTTGTTTTGTATTTATACTTAATTTTTATAACAAATAATCTTGTTTGTTTTTTGTACAAGGTAGTCGTGGGGACCAACTATCGCAGTGCCATCTACGATTAGCTTTGAGTTGCCATCCCCATTATCAAGAGTCTCAACACCGACTCTAGGTATATCTTACAAATACGCATTTCACCAAAACACAGACACAGAGGAGCAAGCTCGATTCACGTTAACAATGATGTAGAATTAAATGCAACTCGTTTATTTATTACAAATAAACACAAGAACAAGATAAAATGGTGCGCAAGCGATGGCAGACATTTTTCTATTTTTTACATTTATTTTTCAGTGTGCACGGTAGTTCGGACGACATCTTCAGACGCACAAACATCCAGCCCACATTGAGCCCACCAGATTCTGTTCGGACGTCCGAACGCTCAAGGGCGACTCAAGGTCACGTCCGCGTCTTACGACCGACAGTTTGCACAGTGTAGTAGGTATTCAATGTACTGGCTAGTTATTAACAATAAGCCGACTAGCCGAGTCTCTTCAGCCGCGGCTGACGGACGCGTCCGATAATTTGTTCTCGCATTTAACTCACAATGACATGTCCTTGAGCAGTTAAAGAGCTTTATTCGTCTGAATTGATCGAAGGTCTGAGGGACGAATGTTTATGAATAGACTGATACACGATTGACGAGTACGAATGCAATTTTTGAAATACGATTTTTGAAGATTTCTAGTTTGATGAAGTAAAAGATAAGTTTGTGATAATATTTTAAATTAAATTAAAAAATTATTCAACCACATTTAATTTAGTAACAACGTGTGTAGGTACATGTAAATATTCGCATTTTTTCTTCTAATTTTTTTTTTTTACAAATGGACGCAAAAGATCGGCAAAAACCGCATCATTTGAATTGTTTATCAGAATTTGATGATGACGATTGTTTTATCTCGACTAGATATGAGCGCCGATGGTCAATCAGTCGGCGGCGGCGCGCCGACTTTTTGGAGTCGACGGCGGCGGCGTCGGCGGCGCGGCGTGACCTTTATTTTACTACTTTAATTAATTAATGTAAGAGAAGAAATAGAACAATATTTTACGTGTAATTAAAGATTTATTATAATTTTGACGAGACAAATTGAATTGGCAAAATAAACTAAAAAAAGAGAAAACCAAATTAACATTAAAGATTGCTGGTGGCTATATTTTTACAGTAAGCCTTGATGAGTATGCCAGAGGGGCATGGCTGTCCAGATGATTCGGGGATACCGCACGATCCAATCTCCGGATCTGACGGATTGTTGCCCTGGGATCTGGAGGCGACTACCTTCCAGGGCGGCTAGAATGGCACGTGGTGGCGCAGCGCCGTCGTATCCCCGCTGCCTCGAAAAGTTGAGGCGTGGCGGGAAGAGCTCCGGCGCGATCTCAGGGCAGTATGGAGGGACGTCCGGGCACGCCGCAATCGTGGTGGTAAGACCCCTCTTGGAGGAGTGGCTGGATAGGCGTCACGGCGTCCTGACCTACCGCATGACGCAGGTCCTCACCGGAAAAGGAAGTTTCGGGAGGAACCTGTGTCTGATAAGGAAAGAGGAAACGCCTGGGTGTCACAACTGCGAGGATCGCCCGGAGGACACAGTAGAGCATACGGTGCAAAACTGCCCCGCTTGGGTCAGAGCACCGACGCGTCCTCACGGCGGAGACCTCTCGCACCCGGCATTGGTCGCGGCCATGCTGTTTCTGCGAGGCAGTCATGCTCGCGAAAGAGGAGGCGGGCCGCTTGAGGGAGAAGACAGCGTCCTCTCCGTCCTAGCCGCAGTGGTGGACGCCCACGGCAACGGACATCGCAAGACGATCTCCGGCCACCGTAGGCGCGGTCATGCGGGCGGCGAGTACAGGGCAACTCGCTGTCCGACCACGGACCATGCCCGGGTCGCCGGCGCGTTGCGTTCCACGCGCGCCTCAAAGAGCGTCAGCATGATGACGGGGGGGGACGGGGTCCCCCCCCCGTCATCATGCTGACGCTCTTTCTCTAGAGGGCTAAAGCCTGCAGAGACATAAACGGGTTATTGAAGGACACCGTGGAAGTTACGTACGTACCTAAAGTACGAGTCTGACAGTACGGGGGGGGAAGAGTCATTTGATGATTTTACCACGTTAAAAAAAAGAAGCCTTGATGAGCGCTCATCATCATCTGCCTAGCCTTTTCCCAACTACACACATCAAAAGTGTCTAGGGATCAAGCATTTTTATGCGGATTTCTTGAGATTGAGATGTGGCTTTGTAATAAATTTATGATTTTATAAATTTATATGGATCCTTTTTGGTGCATTTCATAATTTGAATCAGGAACTGTAAATCAAATTCGAGTAAAAGATGAAAATCAGCTGTCAATATTTTCCCTATAAAAACATACAACGCATTGAAGACATTATTAGTGCTACTGTTTCCCTACTACTGATTAAAACCAACGTTATTATGGAGCGGCGACGTCATTTAAGCAGGGAAGAAATGCTCAGAGCCGTGGGAATGATAGAAGCTGGTTCCCGGCAACGTACTGTGGCTTTAGCTCTGAATACAAGTCAGAGTGTTATCAGTCGACTTTGGACACGTTACCGAAGCACTGGTACCGTGGCTGAGCGCCATGGAGGACGGTATCGCTGCACCACACGGAAACAAGACCGATACATTCAAATCTTAACTCGAAGAGCTCCAACAATAACCGCCATGATGTTAGCCGTGAGGCTTCATCACTCTTCAGGGAACTTAATTAGCGACCAAACAGTCAGAAACCGCTTGCATGAAGTGAACCTTCATTCCCGAAGACCGCTACGGGTACCACCTATAGCAATGCACAATCGTAGGATTCGATATCAATGGGCTCTTGAACACAGGAATTGGGCAGAAGAACAATGGCGTTTCGTGTGCTTTTCTGATGAGTCTCGTTTTGGTATGAGACCGGATACAAGACGTATACGACACTGGAGAACCCCTGGACGCCAACAGCGATTAAAATCCTGCCCGGAAGTCCATCCTTATAGTGGTGGAACCATCATGGTATGGGCGGGTATTTGGATCGGCGGAAGAACTGAGTTGATTTGGATCAGAGGCAACCTCAACGCTCAAATTTATGCTGAGACGATTGTATCAGACGTCATCGTTCCTCTACAAGTGCAAATCGGTCCCTTATTTCAGTTAATGCATGATAATGCACGACCGCACACCGCAAGAGTTGTAAGACAGACTCTCGCCGCAGCTAACATCAATGTCCTACCCTGGCCTGCTCAGTCGCCAGACTTGAACCCGATTGAGCATGCATGGGATATGCTACAGAGAAGAGCTCTGCCGAATATGGAGGGTATCCAGTCGCAAGAAGACCTTTTTTTGTTGTTGCAACGAACATGGGCGGCCATTCCACAGCGTGATTTGGATGAACTCATTTTGAGTATGCCAAACCGATGTTCTTGTGTTGTTAGTGTTCGCGGTAGAAACACGGATTATTAATTGTTTAAGTTACCCAATAAAATTTTAAAGAAAACTGTTATTTCAGTCTTTTTTTCGAACTTTAATGTTAGTGGTTCAAATGTCAAAAATCCCTTTATTAGGAAAATGGCAAATTTCTTTATGAATGCAAAGGTGACTTGGTTTATCGTTACTGTGACAAACGATAACACTTTATTTGATGAATCCTTAAAGAACATTTTAATTAATATCAATCAGGAGAAAAGTTATTGCAAAAATATATGTTGATCCCTAGACACTTTTGATGTGTGTATATTGGGGTCGCCTTCCAGTCGAACCAGATGCAGCTGAACATCAGTATTTTTTAAAACTGTGTTTGTTTGCTGATAACTTGGACAACATATTATCAAAGAGTATCGTTTTATAAACGTCTACGTCTAGTACCGTCATTTTGCCAGCATTTATTATCGTGCGTTCGGTTTGATCAGCGTGTTAGATTATACTGAACGCCGGCCGCTCGGGTTCGGCGCGCTCGAGTTCGGCGCGCCGGCGCCTGTGGACGGCGGCGGCGGCGCGAGGAAAATAACGGCGGCGGCGGCGCGCCGGCGCGGCGCTCATATCTAATCTCGACTCAGCGAGGAGATGCGGGCAGCTTGGCTTGGGATTTCGGTCATTTGACCGAACCGTGGTTACACAAGCTTCGCGAAATGCCTGAGGCGATGCCTAAAAAGGAAGGTGGCAGAAGTTTTAAATCTGTAATTACAAAAAGTGTCGAATGACGAAGTTCCAATGTAACCACTGTAAAAAAAAATATGTGTATGGACCACCGTGGCCTGATGTGTCTGGAATGATCAGAATGAATATATTTTTGTTTTATCTCATGAGTTTTAAATAGCTCGTTATAGAAGTTAAACAATAATAGTAGATTACGCACCAAGGGAGTAAAGCATTGCCTTTCACGGGCGTATGAATCCCGAAGCGACACTAAGGATTCTGGGGGTGAACCTCCGTAGCGCATATGTTAAGAATCCTTAGTGTAGCGAGGGATTCAAGTTAGCCCAAGACAAGGCAGCTTTACTCCCGAGGAGCGTACTCTGCTTTTCACACCTACTGCGAGGAAACAAATTCGATTTTTGAAATTTGATGTGGTACGACAACCTTCGAACGTGAAGTGGGCACCACAGCAAGCGATCAGCTGTTGAGATCACCGGCCGCCATTACTGCTTTAGCTCCTTGGTAAAAGTTTTCATAGTAATACATAGACTAAGGGACTTTACTCATGGCGCGATGCGACGCAATGCGACGCGATTTGAACGAATTCCAACTACAAGTGAAAATCAACCTTACCACTATGATATATGACATAAAACACGTTGTTATCTATGGGTTGATGAAAAACAAAACACGATGGCCATGACGACGTCAAGTCAATTGAATTACATCATTCTGCCGTGCAGGCCCTAAAACGCAGTAACAGGCTTTTTGTCATTTTTTTGTTGAATATTGAACCTAAATGTACACGTTATAAGGAACATGTAGATCTAATCAGGTATTTGATAGGATGCTCTAAACGGTTAAAAAATCAAATTTAAGAAAGCAGTAGCTTAATTTTTCATGTCTAAATACATTACAATACCGACTAAAATACAGTAATAGCAGTTACGTCTACCACGGTCCGTCACTTTACCAAGTTAAACGCAGTAAATATCGATATTACCACAAAAAATCTGTATTACACACACAAAAAAATATTGAGGAGTATAAAATAAAACGCAGTAAATAGTTTTTGTACCAAGAGTGTTAATACTGCATAGTTGATCACTAGTTTATTTCACAATGAACTACAGATTAAAATGCAGCAAAGTACTAAAAAGTGGTATTTTATTTAGTGTTATTGAAGTAACTTTATATCGTGAAAGCTAGCTAAAGAGCAGTATGTTCATTATTTACTGCAGTTTAATCAGTATTTTCAAAAGATTAAAATAACTTAACTGCTAATTAAAACGCAATATGATACTCTGTTACTGCATTATAATTGGTAACTTGAACGATATTACTAATTTTACTGCAGTCACAGGTCATATCTTACTGCGTTCTAGTCAGAATTTGTCGCTAACTCTCTCTCTCAATCAGTCGAATTCTTCTAATTTACCACGAAAACCTAAGCAAAAATCAGGGGTACTTTTCGAGCTTAGTAATTTTGTGTACAATTTTTGAACTGAAAATAATAATTATTATATTATATTATTATTATTTTCAGAAGCCTCAACGTTTACCTTTGCAATAATATTTGCATTTTATTGTACTACTGAAAATGTACATTTTCTGTTAAAAAAAAATGGCCACCATTCGCGAAGTGTTTTGGTAGGTTTTTTTAAAAGCAGTTTTGTAAAAATCATTCTTTAATTTCCCCTTAAATTATCTATACTCAGAAACCAAACACTATAAGTAATTAATGTGCCATTTAATTGAAAAATCTCATGTATCTTCGGAACCAAAAAGCTTCAAGTATACCTTACCATATTTTTATTTGTGCAATACAAATAAAAATATATAAATAAGTCTAAGCTACTCAAAAAATATAAGTTTTGCTAATGCATAGCCGCCATCTTAGATTGAAGGGGTCCAAATTTGTTTTTTTCACTTAATGCTTCAACAGTTAACTTTATGACAAAAATGTATTAAAGAAGTTTAAAGAAAAAATTCACAACAACTTTATTTGTAAGTATTCTGTACGTAACATAGAAACAAAGTTAAGGAAGAACACTCAACATTGATAAGAAATCTACACTTTTGACGAGTACCTAACTATATTTCTAACAATTTATGTATAGAATTTATGTAAAGAATTATCAAAAAGCTTCTTGACACTTATTTAATCGATTTTGTTGATAATAATTTTATTGTACATTGGAAAGTTTCAAGTAGATAAATCGAGTAAGATTAAATTATTTTCATACAAACTTTAATCCCATTTTTAAACCTCTTAGGGGATGAATTTTCAAAAATCCGCCCTAGATACGTCATTTATGGAATGCCTGTGCAAAGTTTCATGCTTCTACACCTAGCGGTTTTGGCTGGGCGTTGATACATCAGTCAGTCAGCCAGATGGTTTTTTTGTTTTGTACAGGGATTTTTTAATGTATTGCGGATATTTGTTTTCTGTGTAATGAATAAAATACATTGTCATATTGAACATTTTCTTTTTCTTAATTTAGGGGGATAAATAATTGACAATTACACTGAATTGAGTGGAAAGAACTTGATTGAATCAAAAACGCAACTTATTTTATCAGTTGTCTTTTATTTCAGACATCTTAACGTCTAATACGCATTCGTTAAAACAAGTTTCACGAGTCTAAACAAACGAAATATACGTATCTTATATATAAATACTATTTTTTGTGGAATTTTATTGACTTTAAACTTCACTTTCTTAGATATTTTTGTCATAAAGTCAACTGTTGAAGCAATATGTGAAAAAGAACGAATTTGGACCCCTTCAATCTAAGATGGTGGCTAACGCAGACACTCCTCGATATCGAAAACATAAACTTTTCATGAGTATCATAATTATGCTTAAGGAATACAAATAAAAAAATACACCACCTTTCCTACCTAAAACATACTCGTAAGTTGTGTATACTAATACTGCATGTGCAATTTGTTCAAGATTCAAATTAAAATGCAGTAAAAAAAAAGTCTTATGCTGCAAATTAGTCTGCAAAGTTGCAAAAAAAACTAAAATTTTGTGGTATCGAGTATTTTTACCGCATTTTAATCTGCATGTGAGTAACTTTTTGCGTGCAGTAACTGCTATGATTTTAGAAAATCTGATTTTAATTAAAATCTAATAAACTTAATTAACATTTGTTTTCGTAAATACCATCTTTGTTGTCACTTAGTCCTCGTAGCAATAAAAATATGCACCATACACATTAATAACATTATAAAAAACAGTGTTGAAAAGTTTTTCGCTGTTTTCTCGAAACCGCTTTTTTCCTCATACTGCACTTTAGGGAATGCACGGCAGCATTATTTCTTAGTGGCAAGGTTGATTTTCACTTGCAGTTGGAGTTCGTTCGAATCGCGTCGCATTGCGTCGCATCGCGCCATGAGTAAAGTCCTTTAGTTTTGTCTGAGGTTCCAAATTCAAATCACATTATTCCCACGGGAATAATGAAATTCAGTACAATATTATTGCCCGGCTCGAGCGGGGGGCAGTGCCAATGCCTTGCTTTACGGCCGGTTTGCATGACATATAATTTGACATATTTACGAGCAGGTTGTGCGAAAAATAATTTATTATTTTTCTTTTGTTGACAAAATCATAAATAACGATATCTTTAAAAGTTCGTCTCTGAGACGAATGTTTATGAATAGTGTTTTTCCTAGTAACTATATGTTTATGAATCTAGGGTTAAAAAATAATAAAATAACTTGTAATGAATTAAAAAATCAAACAAGTCGTCGGCTAAGAGTGTAAACCTGCTAACTCCACTTTTGACCAAAAATGACATTTTGATGCAGTCTATAAGAGAAAGTTGAGCCACACAGTCTGTAAAAGCAGCTACCCACATTCTCAACGTAAAATCGGCAAAAAAGTGTGATGCGTAAAACAGCCAAATAAACTTAAGTCAAATTGCGCTGCTAACTCCATGATTGACGCCATTTTGTATTGAGTTTTCGGCGTGACAACGTTCCGTGCAATTAAAATTTAGTTTTCAGTCAATTAACTCGATTTTTTCAAGGTTTCTTGGTTGGAATATAGTAGAGGCAAGCCTTTATTATTACTATTCATTTTTAGTTTTACGTCTAGTATTCAATAAATAAGTTTTTTTTTGGATTATCCACTTGTTATCCTCTAAAAAAGTTGGCCGTAATCCACCACGCAGGCCCAGTGCGGGTTGGCAGATGTCACATGTCTTCGAATTTTTAGTTCTAGGACATGCCGGTTTCCTCACGATGTTTTCCTTCATTTTGAGAGCAGTGATAATGTAATAAATTACACAAAGTAATGCACCTGGTGGGGTTCAAACCCACGACTTACAACTCGTAAGTCAGGACCGATACCACTGGACCACCACTGCACTGCTGTAAACTGTGTACCGTCGCCCAACACAGGTACTATGCTGGGTGACACAACCATCCGGGTCGTTACTTGTGTTTGAGCGCTCCTTGTGGGGACACACCGCTGTAAATGTGGTGAAAAAATAGTTGACTGCCTCGGACACCGTGGCCATTTTTGTAGCAGGAGTGCAGGTCGGTTAGCATGACATTCAAGCTTAAACGACATCTCGACACAGCCGTCTTAGAATCCAGAGGCTTGGCAAGCGACGATGGGGACAGACCAAATGGTATGACCATAATGCCATGGAAACTAAGTAGGTGTGGTTTGGTGTGCGATACAACATATTGTGTCGACACCCTTGCGTCATCCCATCTTTCTAGTACAGCGTGTAGTGCTGGCGCTGCTGATGCAGGTGCTGAAAACTCCAAGCAGCGCAAATACATTGGTTTAGCTAGTAGCTATTTGTTGAGCCATTAAAGGTTGAAATTCTAGAGCCATTGGGTCCGAGTGCTCACGTTTTTAAGGACATCGCCAGGCTATTAGTCGACTCTTCAGGTGATCAGAGGGCTGGCCTATTCCTATGCCAACGAATCGGCATTGCCATACAACGTGGCAATGTGGCCAGCGTTCTCGGCACTGTTCCCATTGCAGCGATGTGGACGTATTCTTTGACGCCCTTTGAATTTATATAAAAAGAAAAACTTTTTTTGTACCTACATATTAACAATCAATTTTTATTTATAGTTTATATATAATATTAATATAGTAAATTATAATATAGTTATGTTTTGTAAATAAAGTAAAATTAACTTAACAATTAAATTAATTTTACTCTGGATATTTTTCGAAAAACCTGCTATGTCCCCAAAATTAAACATTTGCTACCAAAAAAAATCCAGCTAAGTCACAAAAACACTAATAACTTATTAAAAACCAAATTTTACTATTTTATTAATTTCTAGTAATGTAGAATATCCAAAAATACACCAACTGTATTTTTGGTTTTAACCTAAAATTGTAAAATTCAAATTTATTAAGTTTTATCTGTCTCCTGTAAAATTGGGTAAAAGTCAGTTAGCAGGTTTACACTCTTAAGGTGAACGCAGATTGAGGCGCACCGCAGTCTCCGCAGTCCCCGCATTTCGAATTCTTTGTATGAAATTCTATGAAACCTCGCACACTGAGCCGCACCGCAGTCTCCGCAGTCGCCGCACGCATTTGAGACGACCGAATTCCCCAGCCGCAGCTGATGACGTCACCAACGTCGGCTCGCACGCAGCGGACGCTGCGGCTAGCGCGGTGCGGATGACGTCATCCGCATTTTTTGTCTGCCTCGACGTCTGTAACTTTTATTGGAATTTCATAATCTTTGCAGTATTTTTCTTCAATTCTTAAAAACTACAGCTTATGTATCAATAAAAGTTCTCCTGACAATTAAATGAAGTAAAAATAATATACTTCGTAACGTTTCAATAGCTTTGTTTAAGTGATAGCATTTTAATAACTGTAAGTAAATTCTACTAAACAACTAGAAAAAAGCCCCAGCCACTAAAAGCAATATTACGCTACTAAAAGAGGAGTCAAAACCAACAATTTTAATTAGTGAAAAATCCACTAAGTTGGCAACACTACAAAATGCGTGCGGCGACTGCGGAGACTGCGGTGCGGCTCAGTGTGCGAGGCCATTAACAAAATGCGATGAGTGCGGGTACTGCGGAGACTGCGTGCGGCTCAATGTGCGTTCACCTTTAGCCGACGAAGTGCACTACATTGTGCAACTGGTCACACGAATGTGTAGGAGACTACGCGAAGGTTCGCGCCCATAAAACCGACACAGCTTGGAAAAGCACGAATGCCACGAAAACTTCGCGAAGTCATTTGCAAATGTCGTCCTACACATGTGGGTTTGCGTATTCGCGCGAATGTGAGTGGCCGGCTTTACATAGAGGTTAAAACAGGGAATCAACCAAAAATTGGACATTATAGAATCGACCACTGGAATTTACCAAAAATTTAAGAACTATTATAAAAAAAGACTTTTCATTTTGCCTTTTACAAAATATTTTAATCAATAACATAAGATCAGGCTGCATGAGCTAGATCCCTTTGCCTTCCCGCAAGGGTACGAAACGTTACCAAATATGGTAATGTGTTGCATCAGCCGATGACGCCCCGCCCACCGGCCGGCTCGCGGGCGCCGCCGGGCGGCCGGTACCGGTAGTCTAGTCCTGTGGTCTAGTCGCAGTCGGCATTTCGGCAACATCTGTGGTCGGTAATTGGCGCGCGATCGTAGGAGTGATCGTAGTACCTAGCAATCATGGAAAAGGAAGACATGTCTTCCTTCTAGCGATGGGTCGTTGACGGTTTTTCCGTCAACGAAACGTTAACGTTGATTCATGTTTGTCAACTAGTTAATCAACTAGTTAAATTCGTCAACGAGTTGAATGAGTAAACGTGTTCATCTCGTTGACGAATTTAACTGTCAACTTGCAACGTAAACCGTTGATTCATTAAACGGTTTATAATCAACGATTGCGCGTTTAATTTAAGAAATATTTTGATTCAAATTATGTATTGGAAACGTTTTATGTACAAACTAACATCTTAAATTGTGTGAAATAAAAATATTATTATTACATTTTTCACAGAGGGCTGTTCGCTATACCTCGTGCGTCTCAAAAAATAGTACATTTCAAATAATTTAACATTGGGATAATTAAACAAACTCCACCAATATTTATGTACTATTCTTAAAATAAATATTTCGAAAATCAAATCATTCAACCACTCGCAATCTATGACTCCATAAAACTCAACGTTGAAGATAACGTTTGCGTACTGAAACGGAATATGAATCAACTAGTTGAATTCGTCAACGACGTTTATGAGTTGAACTCGTTCGTTCGTTCTCGTTAATTCAACTCGTTGAATTAACGTAGAACGAACGAACGAACGAGTTCAACTCGTTGAATTAACGTAGAACGAACGAACGAACGAGTTCAACGTACAAACGTCGTTGACGAATTCAACTAGTTGATTCATTTTCAGTTAACGTTAATACGTTGACAGGAGATCAACGGTTGATTCAACTAGTTCGTTGATTCAACGCCCATCCCTACTTCCTTCTTAATGTGTATATTAAACGCCGGATTAGATGAAATAATACCATTCCTTGAAGGTAGGTAAGCCAGTGTCTCTGTTTTATTTAGTCAAGATTTTTTTTTCTCTTGTGCATGCCAGTTTGAACTTGTTTGATAGCTTTGTATTGTATTTTTCAGACAATCAAATAACAACGATTGAAACTGCCGTTCTGCTAAACGATGAAGACTTGAAAGAACTGATTCCAAAGATTGGCCCCAGAAAAAAATTTAAAAATTGGCTAATAGAACATCAAAAAGCGACCGGTGTCAATGTACGTACCTACCTACTTGTTTACTTGTATTTAGCTAATAAAAATGTTTTCTTTGTTTTTTTCTCTTGGACCGATGCCGTATACTTTTGTAATGCTTTGTAATAAAGCTTTTAAATTATTTTTCTAGAACCTTGAAATTAAGAATGCTGAGCTAAACGACTCAACTCAAAACGCTGTACGGGACACTGATGTCAGTGATAATGCAAAAATCTCTACAGATTGTACTATTGCAGCTAATAACACTGTGAGTTACTCATAATTTCTTTAAACATTTTTTTATTATTATTAACATTTTTTTTTATTGTATTATCCCGCCTAAATGTTGAGCCGACCATTTGGGCATGGTCGTTTTTTTTTACGTTATTAATTAATTTACGTTACACGTGCATCTTTGGGTAATTGATGTACATTCGTCTACCAAATTTCAACTCGATCGGTCCAGTAGTTTCAGAGTAAATGGCTGTGACAGACGGACAGACAGACTGACACTCGAGTGATCATTAAAGGGGTTCCGTTTTCCTTTTGAGGTACGGAACCCTAAAAACTGTTTAGACAAGGCCAATACTGTGCCAATACCAAGCCATCGCTCCCAGGGCAGGGCGGGAGGGATTGTCAGACTTGTACTGACTAAAATCCACGGTGTCCTTCGATAGCCCTTTACGTTCCGGGGTCACGGTGATGAGATAAGTCCCGCGACCAGTGTAAACCTTGCTTAAGATATCATTAAGATATGACTGGGTACCTATGTATGTTTGTAATAATTCTAAGATTACGTTTTTTTTGTTTCAGGTATTGAAACTATTAAATGTAATGTTATTTTCTTTAGTAGATTGTATGAGTATTTAGAAGGCAAAGTTAGTGTGCTAGTAGAATATACGTAGTTTAGGTATATTGTTTAACCAGCAAAAATGTAAGTACATCCGTATGTATAGTATTTATTTGATACATTATTATAACCGAATGAATGAATTGAACGTGTATGGCCTGTATTACTAAGTAGTGCATATATATTTAGTATTCAATAGTATTTAGTATTTATCATTAGTTAGCCTAAGGGCTGATTTTTCAATAGTCAGATAACTTTTATCTGAGGAATAAAAATAGCGGTTTGACATTATTTTCTATAGATAAACTGTCAAACAAACAAAAAAAAGTGTACAAAGCCTAAATTGTTTTTACGGGTACCTATCCTTAATAAATAAGAGCAAAAAAGGAGATATCATCGGTAATCGAAAAAAAAAATTACAATTCAATTTTTTTTTTGGTTTATTGACTGCTCATAGAGCCCCGAAGGCTATACTCCAACTGGACCATTTACTCATTCATTTATCAATTTGTTCAACAACTTTAAAAAGTTGGTATCAATAGTGTTTGTGTTTTACATACAGGAAAGTTTAGACGGCAGAGCAATACTCAAAGAGGGAAAAGGAGGCTTACTCACGGAGGGTTCCCGAAGGAAATTGAGCCAGCTGTTAATACACCACAAACTAGAAGACAATTGTGCCAAGAAAATTTCCAGTGAAGAATTTTATAAACTAGCTACCGAAATTGTGGAAATATTCCACAAGGAACGCGTTGTGGTGTATTATTCTGCATATTTATCAGCTACAAATAGAGTAGCTAAAAAAAATGCTAGCGGAAAGCTCTACGAGAGCTATATAGCTCGAAGGAGAAAGTTGCGAGAAAGTGGACAGTTGCCGGGAACTAGCCGTTCATCCTCGAAGTCGTCCAGATCATCGCTCAGATCCACGCCAACTATCACAGATGATGACATTTATAACCTGGAATCTCTGGAAAGTGGTAAGCAACTAATCGCTAGTCACCTTTTTCGTGATTTAAATGTACCACGGGCGACTCTATTATGGTGCCCTTCCTCTTGTTGACTCATCCCACCATACACATAAATTACAGGTGTTTTCTATGAAGAAACATTACTATGGCTGAAAAACAATGTTGATCCATGGAAATCTGTTGAAGAAAAGTGGGCAGAAACTGCAGATTACCGCCTAAATCGCATCCAATGTGGAAAAGGTGATATAGCGGATTACTTCAAGGATTTCCCAGCCTTAAAACAATCACAAGGCTATACCTTGGTAAGCATAATACCGCAGCCGCTTATTTTTTACATAATCCTTGTGGTTTTTAGGGTTCCGTAGGTACGTCCGAATACAAAAACGGAACTAGGATCACTCGTGTGTCCGTCTGTCTGTCGCTTACAGTCAATTATCTCCGAATCTACTAGACCAATTAAGTTGAAAAAACAAACATTTTAGTTTTATATACAACATATTTAATACATACATAAACGAAAACATTGCATTCAATTTGTAAAATACATGATTGTATTTTCTACCTTGGTGTAAACGAGGGATTATAAGACAAATGTCTGAATTTCGATTGCCATGTAAAATTCATAATGTTAGTTCCCGTATCTGCCACGATTCTTCTCTTTTCGCACAGACTCTAGTCACTTGCAACACTCGCGCGCTGCCGACATAGCAGAACGAGATATTGTGCAGGCACTAAAAGAGACAAGCTATTCTAGTTCTCGCTCAACAACCCAATAACCTCTGTGGTAGCGATCCGGACCTTTCTAACCAGTGGAAATAACATAGCGTACATTTATTGTATTCTTTTTTTCAGCTAATGAACGATTTCAGTCGTCTGTATCCGGGAAAGGAAAACAAATTATTTTCCTCTATCACCCTCAAAAAAGAAGAAATTATAAAATATGCTTCATTAAAATTAAGAAAAATTAGAGACCAAGACACAAGAACAAAAATAGCAAATATAATTGCACTGATTGACGGTAAGAAGTTTTACTCAAATATTAGTTCTTATTATTAACCTTTAACTATGGAGTGGAGTCTCAGAGGCCCCGCCCATTCTAGAAATCGCACAGATTTGTGCACAGAACATATATACCCTAAAGGGATTTGTGACTTCCCCCTTCCCCTCAACACCGAGCCGCTCAGTTAGAGTATTGAAAAAATGACGTCCATATAAGTGTTTTTTTATTTTAGTTGAAGGTTAAACCTTCATAAAATTAAGTCTCATAAATTAACGGAATCTTTTTTTTTTCTTTGAATACAGAAGATGAACCAGAGACATCTAGCAATGTTGCTTTGATGTTGCTGGCTTATGTCATCAACATTTCACCTGCACGGAAAATGAAAGGAAAGCCAGCGTGGAAACCATCCAGAGCAGAGGTATGCGACGGCTATATATCGCAAGCTGCTTCTGAAGCCGACGTTACCAACAAGATCATTCAAAAAAAGGAGAACTTGCAAAGGCTAGGCCGCACAGTTCAACCCTACGTTATTTTTGTTGGCCCTACCGTTACTGAGGTAAAAGTAGCATATGTGGTAATAAATGACACATTGTATAGTTTCAACAAATTAGTGACAGCTGTAGACTGTGCATTTAAAGTATTTCAGGCGATAGGAGCTTGTTACCCGGAGGAAGCTGGAGACATATGGCTTTTTATTCAATTGGGTTTCTACGATATTAAAACTAAATTTGACAGGCCCACACAGGCTGTGAATAGTCTTTTAACTGATCTAGAGTTAATACTTTAAAAATGTTTACCTGTTACTATTGCAAAAAAGCCAGTGTGTCTCCGAGTTTACTTATAACTCATGTGCGAACTTTCTGTAAATTAACGGTAGGATTTTCCGGATTTCGGTGTGGTGAACAAGGGTGTTATCGTCATTATATTTCCTCTGCATCTTTCAAAAAGCACTTAGTTAGAGACCACCAGTCATCATTGTCAGTCTTGCCTCATCCCAATAGTAACAAACCGATTGATACAGATACAGAAGCCAATATCTCAAATTTACCTTCAACGTCAAGCAAAGAAACTTACGAAACAGCAAATACGATGGAATCTCTACCAACTCAAAGAGACGAAAACTCTCTTGGTCACCATGCTGCATGTCTCGTCTCCACTCTATCAGGCGCGGTCGCAGCCTGAAATTTTGGGGGGGGTCACTCACTACACTAAAAAAATAGGTATCTGGAATAAAATTAACATTATTGCACAAGACATAGCACAAGATGTCAGCAAACTATTTATCGCCGTTAGGGGAAAGTTAGAATTTCCTTTTATTATTTGGCAAATTTTTGAGATTTTTCAATGTGACCTTAGGTTTTGGGGGGGGTCATGTCCCCTGTGACCCCCCCCTTCGGACCGCGCCTGCACTCTATATGCTAACCCAATAATACCGCGTAAAACCGTACAAGTTCTTGTAGAAAATCTTCAATTATTTCATTCTAAATCACAATGCATTATAGAGCGACAGTTTAATGATCTGGTACCACCAGACCAAGATAATGTTCATGTTAAAAATGCTTTAAAAAATATCTTTAGCGCGTTCAGCGATGCGTTTGAGAATTTAGATTCGGAACACAAACGTTTAAAATATTTTAATGAAATAGGAACTTATTCTGAGCCCCTTGAAGTGGTTGTGGGTCAACGTAACGAGGCTAAAAAAACAGCGGCTGGTTCGTTATTAGTACAAGAAAATTGTACAATGCAGGTGATTCCGTTAAAAGATAATTTAAAACGAATTTTTTCATCAAAAAATTTCATGAAGGATACTCTTAAATATTTGGACACAGTACAAAATGACTCTTTCGGTATTGAGAATATTGTTCAGGGTTCAGTATGGAAAAAAATGACAGAAAATTCTGTAGAGCATGATGCAATGATTTTACCATTAATAATCTACTTTGACGATTTTGAAATAGGCAATCCCTTAGGAAGCCACGCTGGGATTCATAAACTTGGAGCTATTTATGCCTCAGTACCATGTCTTCCACCTCACTACGTGTCGCTTTTGCAAAATATTTTATTATTGGCTCTTTTTCACTCATCAGATAGAACAAGCTTTGGAAACAACATAATTTTTCAAAAAGTTTTTGATGTTCTTAATGATTTAAAGAACAATGGTATTCATGTTGAAACTGATGTGTATACCGGCAAAATTAAGTTTTATGTTGCAGCTGTGACGGGAGATAATTTAGGATTGAATGCTATGTTAGGTTTTGTTGAAAGTTTTTCTGCAAATCGGCCATGTAGAATTTGTACTGCTAATAAAGAACAAATCAAAACACTGCTTTATGAAGATGACACGTTGTTGAGAAACAATGTCAATTATGAAAATGATTTACATTTAAATGACATTTATATGACTGGTCTTAAAGAAAAATGCCCGTGGCTTGCTTTAGATGGGTTTGACTTATTTCAAAACGTCGCCGTAGATGTTTTACATGACTATCTCGAGGGTGCTTGTCGATATGTGATGTCATTTGTGATACAGAATCTAGTGTGCACTCAGAGGCTAATTTCTTTTGACAATTTGATATCAAGAATACGGTATTTTAATTATGGACCTGATTCTACATCGACACCATGCAATTCTGTAGCAAAAGAAGGCTCAACATTAAAGTTAAAATGTTCGGCTTCTGAAATGCTTACCCTTGTTCGATATTTTGGGCTGATTGTCGGACATAATGTCCCAGATGAAAACGAAGTTTGGTTCTTATACATCAAATTAAGACAATTGTTGGATAAACTTTTGAGTCATAGAATTCATGAAAATACTATTGATCAAGTAAAATTTTCAGTAGCTGAATTAAACGAGCTCTATCGACAATTTGCTGAAACAGACTTAAAGCCAAAGTTTCATTTTCTTACACATTATCCAGAAATGTTAAAAAAATTTGGCCCACTTACCCAAATCTGGACGATGAGGTTTGAAGCCAAGCATCGTATATCTAAATTTGTGGCCAGAGCATCACACAATAGAGTAAATGTTTGTAAAACAATAGCTATTAAACATCAATTAATTTTAAACGATACTTTTCTTAAAAATGAAACTGTAAAGACGATCTCTTATGGCAAAAAAGCAAATATGACAGAAGCGCAAATTGAAAATGTAAGACTAAACTTTCATTCTCGAGGTATAATCGATAATAATTGTTGGTACTCATTATCATGGGTGAAACTGTATGGTGTCCGATTTGAGCTGTCGTCAATTGTCATTCTAGATATTTCAGAATCATCAGGCTTACCAAAGTTTGGTGAAATAAAAAATATTTATTTACTTGACAATGATGAGGTTACATTTGAGTGTGTTTCATTAGAGTGTATAGATTTTAATCAGCATTACTATGCGTATCAAGTGATGAGAACCAACGATTACCTATTATATAATTATAATACCCTTGTTTCGCCTGTACCGGCTACAATTACAATAATGTCAAATTTAAAACTTTATGTCACTGTTCGGTGGACTTTAGAATAATAACGACCATAACACATCACATATGACATACGTACCCTTGGGGTAGGACTTCCCATCTTATTAGCACCAACCTTCTTCGTTTATTTTTCTCTCATCACATACTTACATGCATATGTAGTCACTACTCAAACCTGACCGATATCCCGACCGGTATTTTGTATGGCATTACCGGCAGCAGTTGCGGAACACCTTTGAACAGCGCGTTACCGCATACCCATCGGGATATCGTTACCGCCACCGGTACAGGATACCGGTAAGATTTGAGTAGGTCTTAAATCTTGCCTGTCAACAACCGACAGACGGTAAAATTCCTTGTTCATAGTTGTTTTATCATCAGCCTGTATTCGTCCACTGCTGGACATAGGCCTGTCCCACGTGTCCGTTTCGACCGCGCGGCCATGACGTGACATCCCAAGTTTTTGTAAAAAAATGTAAAAGTCGATTCCCAAAAACCATAAATTTGTCAAAGCAATGGTTAAAAAGTTATAAGGGTTTGAACGTGGCCGCGCCATCGAAACTTTCCGAACCGCGCGGCCATGGAGATCTTTAAAACTAAGAGTCGCAGAGACCTGAAATTTTGGGAAATAGTAGATTGAATTTGTAAACCAAATGTAAAAATATAGAAAAAAATCCTGAGTTTATATTTTAGGAGCTGCAAGGCTAAAACCTCATGGCCGCGCCATTGAAACGGTGACGAACACGTTATCGCCGATATCTCGCTGAAAAAACATCTCAGACGTTTGAAGTTCTTTGTAAAATATAGATTTTAATTTGTCGAAACATGTAAAAATACAACAAAAAATCCTAGGATTATATTTTAGGAGCTATAAGACTAAAACCCCATGGCCGCGCCATCGAAACGTTGAAAATTTAGTTTTTCACCAATATATCGCTGAAAAAGCATCGCAGAGGTCTGAATTTTTTTGTAAAACCTAGATTTGAATATGTCGAAACTACCAAAAATACAAAAAAAAAATCCTAGGTTTATGTTTCAGGAGCTGTTGAACAAAATCTCTAATACATCTTTAATATCTCGATTAGGGTGACCACGGATTATTATTTACAGAGAACTTTCCACCTATTTTTATATTAGAAATGATATTATCTCAAGGATTCGAATTTAAATGAAACAATAAAGTACGTAAAAAAATAATGTTATTTCTTTAAAAATCACAGATTGTTCGCTTACACTAGGACATACATTTCTTTAAAAATCACATAAATCACAGATTTACACAAGGACATACATTTCTTTAAAAATCACATAAATCACAGATTGTTGGCTTACACTAGGACATACTTTTCTTTACTGTCCTAGTGTAAGCGAACAATCTGTGATTTTTTAAGAAATAACATTATTTTTTTACGTACCTTATTGTTTCATTTAAATTCGAATCCTTGAGATATATCATTTCTAATATAAAAATAGGTGGAAAGTTCTCTGTCAATAATAACCCGTGGTCACCCTAATCGAGATATTAAAGATGTATTAGAGATTTTGTTCAACAGCTCCTGAAACATAAACCTAGGATTTTTTTTTTGTATTTTTGGTAGTTTCGACATATTCAAATCTAGGTTTTACAAAAAAATTCAGACCTCTGCGATGCTTTTTCAGCGATATATTGGTGAAAAACTAAATTTTCAACGTTTCGATGGCGCGGCCATGGGGTTTTAGTCTTATAGCTCCTAAAATATAATCCTAGGATTTTTTGTTGTATTTTTACATGTTTCGACAAATTAAAATCTATATTTTACAAAGAACTTCAAACGTCTGAGATGTTTTTTCAGCGAGATATCGGCGATAACGTGTTCGTCACCGTTTCAATGGCGCGGCCATGAGGTTTTAGCCTTGCAGCTCCTAAAATATAAACTCAGGATTTTTTTCTATATTTTTACATTTGGTTTACAAATTCAATCTACTATTTCCCAAAATTTCAGGTCTCTGCGACTCTTAGTTTTAAAGATCTCCATGGCCGCGCGGTTCGGAAAGTTTCGATAGCGCGGCCACGTTCAAACCCTTATAACTTTTTAACCATTGCTTTGACAAATTTATGGTTTTTGGGAATCGACTTTTACATTTTTTTACAAAAACTTGGGATGAGTTTTATTTAAAAAAAACGTCGTGGCCGCGCGGTCGAAACGGACATCTGTCCCACTGAGCCAATTAATTAATTAATAATAAATTGTTTTATAATAAATTGTTTATTGAGTCTCTTATGTAGTAGTAGTAGTAGTAGCATACTTGTACCGTGTATGGCTGGCATTAGATTTACATAACAAATGTGATTGAAACAGCCCCAGTAAGTAGTTAATAACACTTGTGTTGCAATTGGGTTGTCTCGCTCCTCCCCTGTATTGCTAATCAGCATTGAGACTGACAATTAATTATATGACTGACAATAATAAGCTTGTGTTTTTTTTGTATTTAAATTTTACGATTGAAAATAAATAATATGAATCTTTTATGTCTATTTCCTTTTAAGCATGTGAAGCTATAAAACTTGTACAGGGTTTGAGAACAGAAATTCTTCAGAATTTCTTCTGATAATAACCTAGTAGAAGTTTAAAAAAATAAAAAATGATGTATCATTGCTGTGTACACTAAATGTATATGTATCGTGAAGTATTATTTTACCTAAATGACCAATTATTGTATGCTTTTCACTTACAGGTCCGGACTTTAGTGCTATATCGCTGTAGCAGTGTTAAGTTTGCTATAAAATTATTTTGCATAATAATAATAATAGCCGCACTTATATCGTACAAATTCAACAGCAGTAGGTAAAGCCTGACCAGAGTTTAAAAAAAACCCCTACAATGAGGACGCGACCTTTTGTGATATATTTAAACGTAACTATTGCCAGTAAATCTGAAAATTACCGCATGCGGGTTTTAATACATCTGGTCAGCTTTATAATGATACATCATTCTTTATCTTACCCGCACCATTATTTATAAGTAGATATCTATGTGACCAGTGCAGGTTGTACTACTTATACTACAAAGCATGTGTATAAAACTTATTAACTGTTATAGTAGAGGTATGAACGGGAAGTCGAAGCGTAGGCAGACCGCCATTCCTAAGATGTTAACGTTTATATTTTTATGACGCTGGCCGTACATACAAAGGTGTTCAGATATACATAAATTAACCAATCAGTCAATGAAATTTTGTAGACACGATCGAGAAACTAATATCAAGGTCTGTGGTTTATATTACATTTTCGTAAAAATGTAAATGTTGCAGGGGGTTTTCATATTTTTATTCAAAACTCCCTGCAATATTTAAACTATACATTTTACAGTAAGGCATTAATATACTACCACGGCAGTGGACGTACGATACTGGTGCGGGACCAGTAAAGCACGGTGAACCATACTTATGTACCACGCTAGCGTACGTACGACACCGCTGCGGGTATAGTAAGGCATATTGCACTATACGTGTTACGTATGGCACACCATGCCTTACGATACTCGCACCTGTATTTTCCTTATGCTGGCGCATGGTACATACAAAGGTGTTCATATACTTATCTATACATATAATAAAACTGTAGAAAAATAATTTTTGTACAATAAAAATCAAAGTCAATGAAATTTTGTAGACACGATCGAGAAACTACATATCTAGGTCTGTGGTTTATTACATTTTCGTAAAAATGTATAGTTTAAATATTGCAGGGGGTTTATAAATCCCCCTGCAATATTTAAACCTAAAAAAAATAGTTCAAATATTGCAGGGGGTTTATTCAAAACTCCCTGCAATATTTAAACTATAGGTACATTTTTACGAAAATGTAATACACCACAGACCTAGATATTAGTTTCTCGATCGTGTCTACAAAATTTCATTGACTTGTGAGTGTTTAATATTCAAAATAAGTATCTGAACACCTTTGTATGTACCATGCGCCAGCATAAGGAAAATACAGGTGCGAGTATCGTAAGGCATGGTGTGCCATACGTAACACGTATAGTGCAATATGCCTTACTATACCCGCAGCAGTGTCGTACGTACGCTAGCGTGGTACATAAGTATGGTTCACCGTGCTTTACTGGTCCCGCACCAGTATCGTACGTCCACTGCCATGGTACATACGCACGGTTCATCATGCCTTACTGTACCGGCAACGGTACCTTACGTCTACTACGACAGTTAATACGTCTGACACATCATGCTTTACTGTGCCTGCCACAGTATCCTACGTATGCCGCCATGCTGCACACGTATGACGCACCATGATTCACCGGGTCCGCCATAGTATCGTAAGTATGCCGCCGTGGTGTACACGTATGTCTCACCATGATTCACCGTGTCCGCCATAGTATCGTAAGTATGCCGCCGTGGTACACACGTACGGCTCACCGTGTTTTACTGTGTCCGCCACAGTATCGTACGTATGCCACCGCGGTGCACACATATGGCTCACCATTACTTACTGTGCCCACTACAGTGTCGTACGTATGCCGCCGTGGTATACACGTACTGCTCATCGTGATTTACTGTGTCCGCCACAGTATCGTACGTATGCCACCGCGGTGCACACATATGGCTCACCATTATTTACTGTGCCCACTACAGTATCGTACGTATGCCGCCCTGGTATACACGTACTGCTCATCGTGATTTACTGTGTCCGCCACAGTATCGTACGTATGCCACCGCGGTGCACACATATGGCTCACCATTATTTACTGTGCCCACTACAGTGTCGTACGTATGCCGCCGTGGTACACACGTACTGCTCATCGTGATTTACTGTGTCCGCCACAGTATCGTACGTACGCCGCCGTGGTACACACGTACGGCTCACCGTGTTTTACTGTGTCCGCCACAGTATCGTACGTATGCCACCGCGGTGCACACATATGGCTCACCATTATTTACTGTGCCCACTACAGTGTCGTACGTATGCCGCCGTGGTACACACGTACTGCTCATCGTGATTTACTGTGTCCGCCACTGTATCGTACGTACGCCGCCGTGGTACACACGTACGGCTCACCGTGTTTTACTGTGTCCGCCACAGTATCGTACGTATGCCACCGCGGTGCACACATATGGCTCACCATTATTTACTGTGCCCACTACAGTGTCGTACGTATGCCGCCGTGGTACACACGTACTGCTCATCGTGATTTACTGTGTCCGCCACAGTATCGTACGTACGCCGCCGTGGTACACACGTACGGCTCACCGTGTTTTACTGTGTCCGCCACAGTATCGTACGTATGCCACCGCGGTGCACACATATGGCTCACCATTATTTACTGTGCCCACTACAGTGTCGTACGTATGCCGCCGTGGTATACACGTACTGCTCATCGTGATTTACTGTGTCCGCCACAGTATCGTACGTATGCCACCGCGGTGCACACATATGGCTCACCATTATTTACTGTGCCCACTACAGTGTCGTACGTATGCCGCCGTGGTACACACGTACTGCTCATCGTGATTTACTGCGTCCGCCACAGTATCGTACGTACGCCGCCATGGTACACATGTAAGGTTCACCGTGTTCTACTGTGTCCGCAACAATAGTATACGGGTGTTGCAGTCGTAGTTTCAGGAGTATTCCGTGCATTGCGCACTACGTATACGTAGCCGGATGTCGGGCTACGTACGTACGTACAAAAATCGACCACGAGTAAATTACGTAACCCGGTCCATGATGAGCGTCAGTATGCCGACTACGTATGACTGACTACTTACGCGTAATGGAGCGGGTTACACACGTCATTGTGGTCGATTTTTGTCCTTATTTTACGTAGTGCGGCAGAGGAAATTTTTCTCAGTGTGGTTATCTTAATAAAAAGGAGCTTCCATATCTACGATCTATATACACTTATTTATCATATATAAAAATAGTAATAAAATGTAAAACTGTATCCAGTATCCACATAACTACGTACAGAAAAACAATGCACTTCGTAAAGTTTGACAAACAGATGTACGCGATTGACGCTTGTGCGAAAAACTGCACTAGTGACTCTAAACCTATATTTCGAATGCACGCTTGTGCGATACACGTTCGAAATTACACATGAATAACGTTGATTTAAAGTCAATAGTTAAATTACTTTTGGCCATATCAACGGAGCCCCGCTTCGCAGGGCTCCTACTTCTAGGTGGTTTAAAAAATAATAGCCATGAAGGCTGCTCTTCTTTTAATTTAACCTAGCTTTTCCAAGTGCTCTAAGTCTCGAGCTCGCTACTTTCGCTCTTGTGTTCTTAGTTCTTCGCATTTTTCAACCATTACCTTGTTTGTCGAACCACTGAAGAGTCGAACTATCTTCGCATAATCATTTGTCGCACCAGCATATATGTAGTACTTGAGTATTGTCGCACAAGCGTCAATCGCACATCGGTTTGTCGAACGCGCGTACTACACCATTAATTTTACTCGCGTACTACACAAAATTTTAATTACGATAAGTGAAAAAAGGGACAAAGCCATTATACTGATAAATACTTAAATTAATGTGCTAAATAAATATTTGCAACAGAAATCATTGTTTTCGTGTGGCCATAACAACCGCGATTGAAAGTCGGTCTAAATTTTTTCGTTTTTTAGGTTTTATTTATTGGGCAATTTACAAAGATTGCGTTATCACTCTGCATCAAAATACCGATTTCTAAAGAAGAACCTCTCTACTCGAGTCAAAGATTTATCATTTAGCCACAATAGAAACCACTTAAGGCCCGTTGTTTGATCAGTAATTAAGATAACTAGTAAGTTAAAATATTACGCGTTTTATAGAAATGTTTAAAAAAACGTATTGGATTGTAACAAATGGTTTTTGCTTATGTAATGATAAAAAAACCGACCATACGAAACAATTAGGAATTACAACTAGAAATTGTCAATGTTATGTATGCCATTATTGTCACATAAATTAAACTACCTTCTTTAATTTTTCACAAACTTACTCCATTTTATATATCAATTAAACTATAGAAATATAAAAATACTAAATTAAAATAAAACTAAACTAAACTATTATAGAGCATCGAAAAAACTAATGTAACCTATTTTAATTGTAAATAATGTTAAAATATGTATGTGATGTGGCTGTACTATTTCCAACAAATAATTAAACTACCTACATCCAACTCAAATAAAGAAGACCTCTAACAGGCAATCAATGCCTTATCAGAAAATACACGGAGGTAAAAGGAAATTAGGAATTATTAATGTGACCCCCCTAATTTAAGGGTGGGGCGAGATTGCGTGCCTTCATAACTCGGTTTACCGTGAAATATAACCGTTAATAGCCCTGGTTTAGCGTTTTGTTACTTAATGGACGTTTACAAGTGAATTTACGGTGTCTAGTTTAGTTTACTCTGGTGTTTAGTTTCTTATACAGGTATAAATTAGTGATATTAAGGCGGTTTCTTATTACTTCTTTAGATTATAAATTATGAAATTTACGTATCCCAGCTTTATAAGTGGAAACATATTTTTCCTACTCCTCCACTATTCTTTTCTGATTAATTTCGTGCAGGTAAATTCATTCTCCGGGACACGTCGAGCTTCATTGTCTCGGCGCTTTTCTGGTGGTTGCCACTGTTGATTCTGGCTTTCAGGAGTTGCCGTGGTTTGGGAATAGTGTGGTGGGTTTGTCCCATAATAAAACAAAATAACCAGCTTTATATGACTATCATAATTATGCGTTAAAAAAGGCATCAAAACAAAACTGAGTTGGTTTTTTACCCGACTGCGCGACGCAAAGGAGGGTAATGTGTTTATCAGTCTATGTATGTATGTATGTATGTTTGTTTCTATGTGGCGTTCTAGAGATCAAATGCGTAGGCCGATTTTGATAATTTTTACGTCAATCGATTCGTCTTAACCTTGCGAGTGTCACTAAAGACATGACAGTAATCAAAATTCACCACAGCGGCAACCAGACGCCATATTGTCAAAATGAAAAAAAAAATGTGGATGAAGTATGTCATGTGGGGTATCGTTGAATAGGTATTTTAAAATCATCTTTAGGTTCCCTTTATCATTTTTCATTTTAAATAATAGTTTAGGATATATAACGATTTAAAGTTGTTTAGCAAAACAGTCATTCCCTGAATAGTAACTAAAAAGTATGAAATAAAAAAAAAATAACGAAAAACAAAAAAGTTGTGATTGGTATAATTTGAATGGGCCCCGACTGTGAGTGTGAATGAGTGAATTCTTAACTACTGGACTTGTTTCTTTCTTTTTAGTTTTTTTAAGAGTGCTTTCACACGGTTCGTTGTTTTTGTGCGACTTTTGGAACCTGATTCTGGGTATGACATTGCCACAAATAAAAAAAGTACATATACTCGAGAAAGTTTGATTCTTTCTGCGTGGAGTGCTTTAAACACATTTTTAGATTTGTTTACATACATAAGTAAAAACCTTGTCTCTGCTAAGGATGTTTTATAAAATTCTACTTTTTGTCAAGCTTTGGTACCGAATTACATAGAAGGTATAATAGTAAAATAATATTTGAAAATGTCCATGGTACATCTGAAAGATTATATTTGGACTGCATTAATCACTTTTTTATTTTTCATTCAGAAATAAACCAAAAATAATGTTTCAAAACAGGAAGAATTTGACATTTTTTCGTCCGAAATTATATTTTTTATCTATCAAGATTTACTGAATATTCAATCAAAAAGTATTGAATAACTAAGGTTACTATGTTAGCTTGCATTAAACAAATAATTAGCTCATTTAAAAGTAAAATAATAGTATTAAACAATTATAATATGCAATGACAAAATTCAATATAAAACCAAGAACGGTTTGTTCTTTGATTTAGACGGCGCGGGGCGCCTTCTGAGGGAGGACGTATCGCTCGCAACCATTTTGACATTAGTTGCGTAATTATTAAAATTTAAAATACACGCCACCATTCATGACCTTTACACGCGGCGCCAGTGTCTTTGTCATGACATCAAATTCCATGTGAAAAATGTAGTACCTCGAATTTTCCGCAGGTCATGAGTGGTGGCCAGTAATTTTCCCAGTCGCCAAGAATACAGTATAACCTACCTTTCTTGATACAAGCTAATATTTTGAATTAATTTGATTGAATTTTTCGACTATATTCGAATGTGGATATAATTGTAAAAAAAAAAATAATGTAAATAATACAAAAAAAAACAATTTAAATAATTCTGATACCTTTTTTTCTGAATTGGTAATTATATGTAATTTCAGACTTGCTAACTTCCCAAACATTCCAGTTCGTTTGGATAATATAGCTCGCTGCGGGACCCACCATACCACCGGTCATGCCCCTGGTGGTATGGCTTTTTATTACGTGGTAAAATCATCAGATCAGCCCTTCCACCCAGGGAAGGACAGGAGGGACATACAAACTTGTAATGACTAAAATCTACGGTGTCCTTCAATAACCCATTGCGATCCGAGGCTATGGATACCCGATAAGACAATTCCGCGACGCCCGGCAGGATTTGGCTCTCTAACGTTCGCCCCGAAAATCCGTGAAAAATTGATCTGATCGTTTTGAGGTAGCGGTTTACCAGAGAAAAGTTTTGTTTTAAACTTTTTGTATTCGTTTTTGATGTCGGTACTTTTTTTCAAAAAGTTTTTTTTTTCATCAATATATTTTTATTAGGTTTGATCGAAGAGAGTTGAAGTCTTGTATCAGGTTCGGCATCCAGTCAATTGCGGTATTCCGTTTTGGCAGCTGCATTGTATTTTTTTTTTGGTAAAATCATCAAATGTGTCCTCCCGAGCGGGACGGGATTTATTACCAGACTCTAGTACTGACTAATATCCATGGTGATCCTTAAATAGCCCTTTACGTTCCAGAGTCACCGTTACCTGATAAGACAGTCCAGTGACCAAGGCATGCTCCTACTCTCAAATAGAAATCGCTTCTCGGCATCGTAGGTCACGCGGCTGTTCTCCCTCACGTGTTCCACCTCCTACTTCGCTAGCATGACTGCTTTGCATAAGGATTCGAGGTGACTACTTCCTATTCCGTCTTGCCCCGCAGATCGTGGCCTCGATCAATGCCGGGTGCTATTAAATTGCTCTAGACTCAAGTGCATCGAGTTGGGATTTGGCAAACCTGTACCACTTCATGTACCTAACTTTTTTGCAGCCAACTCAATAAGAGGACTAATATTGTGGGTCAATGTCAACGGCACCCCAAAAAGGTCAAGATAGCCTGTCATTTTTACGGTTACGCCTCAGAAAGATAGAACCGAGTCGGATTGGCTCCTTTTTGCGGAACGAGCGGAACCGGGGCTCAAAAGTGTTCGCAAAGAATTCGTCTATTGGGCAGAGCCAAATGACAAAGCTGAAGATTAACGACGGCAGCATCATTTCGACTAAACCAGAGAACCTAAGGGAGCTTGAGAGGTTTTACGGACAGTTATATACATAAATACGACAACCCAGTGTCGGTACATCTTGAGACGCAAGAGCTAAACTGACTTGACACTACACTGAGGATATCCCAGACACCAGCCTGTACGAGATTAGAATGGCTCAACAGCTCAAGAATAACAAGTCGCCGGGTGAGGACGGAATCTCAACAGAACTTCTGAGAGCGGGTGGAAAACCGGTACTACTCTAGTCCTCCAGAAGTTATTTAATTCCGTCATACTCAAAGGTTCTACGCCAGAAGCATGGCACAGGAGTGTGGTTGTTCTTTTCTTCAAAAAAGGTGACAACACCTTGTTGAAGAACTACAGGCCAATCTCACTTCTGAGCCATGTATACAAGCTGTTCTCAAGAGTCATTACGAACCGTCTCGAACGCAGGTTTGATGACTTCCAGCCTCCCGAACAAGCCGGTTTCCGAAAAGGTTTTAGTACTATAAACCACATACACACGCTCTGCCAGATTATACAGAAGACAGAGGACTATAATCGGCCATTCGGCGTTTGTGGACTATGAAAAAGCCTTCGATTCAATCGAAACCTGGGCAGTATTGCAGTCCCTCCAACGATGTCACGACTATAGGTATATCGAAGTGTTGAAGTGTTTGTATAGAAACGCCACCATGTCCATCCGATTTCAGCAGGTGTAGCATGGCGCCGTAGAAAGGGGTTTTGTGGACGGAAGAATAGACAAAATAACAGAACGTAGAAATATTTTTATCGTTTTAAGCATGGTAATGTGAAAAATATAGAAAACTAGCTTTTGCCCGCGGCTTCGCTCGCGTAATTAGTCGAAAATCTAAGGAGATTTATACAAACTTTCATCCCTATTTTATCCCCTTAGTGTTAGAATTTATCAAAATCCTTTCTTAGGGTATGCCTACGTCATACTTGTAGTAGCTATATGCAATAGTCGCAGCCCGATCGACTTAAAATTTAAAAAGTTTCATACAAACTTTCATCCCCTATTTTATCCCCTTGGGGGAGGAATTTCTCAAATTCCTTTCTTAGAGGCTGCAAACGTCATAGTAGCTTTGTGCATGCAAAGTGTCAGCCCGATCGGTTAAAAATCGACAAAGTTTCATACAAACTTTCATCCCCTATTTTATCCCCTTGGGGGTAGAATTGATCAAAATCCTTTCTTAGCGGATGCCTGTATTATAACATCTACCTGCATGCCAAATTTCAGCCCGACCCGTCCAAAATCTAAGAAAATTTATACAAACTTTCATCCCCTATTTTATCCCCTTGGGGGCAGAATTTATCAAAATCCTTTCTTAGAGGACGCCTACGTCATAGTAGCCTTGTGCATGCAAAGCCTCAGCTCGATCGGTTTAAAATTGACAAAGGTAGAATGGATCAAAATCCTTTCTTAGCGGATGCCTACGTCATAACATCTACCTGCATGCCAAATTTCAGCCCGATCCGTCCAGTGAAAGCACCATCTATCGACAATCAATGAACTATTTTATTGCAATGTTATGATTTTATTGCTGTGCGGTTTAACATTCGTCTTAATTGATTCGTTCCATTAGGTACTGATAGGTTCTAACTAATACATTTACATCCTCCATCATCCCTTATTATATCGCCATGGGGGTTGAATTCATCAAATTCCTATTTAAGCGGACGTCTTCCAATCTTTGATTTCAGGTCAATCAGACGAAAATCAAAGAAGACTTATAAACTTTCATCCCCTCTTTTATCTCCTTAGGGGTGGAATTTATCAAAATCCTTTCTTAAGGGGTGCCTACGTCATAGTAGCTTTATGCATGCAAAGTTTCAGCTCGATCGGTTTAAAATTGACGAAGTTTTATATAAACTTTCATCCCCTATTTCATCCCCTTAGGAGTGGAATTTATCAAAATCCTTTCTTAAGAGTTGCCTACGTCATAGTAGCTTTATGCATGCAAAGTTTCAGCCCAATCGGTTTAAAATTGACGAAGTTTCATACAAACTTTTATCCCCTATTTCATCCCCTTAGGGGTGGAATTTATCAAAATCCTTTCTTAGCGGATGCCTACGTCATAGTAGCTTTATACATGCAAAGTTTCAGCCCGATCTGTTTAAAATTGACGAAGTTTCATACAAACTTTCATCCCCTATTTCTCCCCTTAGGGGTGGAATTTATCAAAATCCTTTCTTAAGGGATGCCTACGTCATAGTAGCTTTAATTGCATTTTGCATGCAAAGTTTCAGCCCGATCAGTTTAAAATTGACGAAGTTTCATACAAACTTTCATCCCCTATTTCATCCCCTTAGGGGTATAATTTATCAAAATCATTTCTTAGCGGATGCCTACGTCATAACATCTACCCACATGCCAAATTTCAGCCCGATCCGTCCAGTAGTTTGGGCTGTGCGTTGATAGATCACTATGTCAGTCAGTCACCTTTGAGTTTTATATATTTAGATAAACGTCCTTTTCTTCAATAGTGTTCAAATGGTGTCACATTTGTGCAAAAAAAACAGTCGATTTGTGTAGAAATAACGATGAAATAACGCCATGCTACGCGTGCAAGAAGAGAGCACGAAACCAATCCAATAAAAGGCGTGAGACAGGGAGACGTTATTTCTCCGAAACTGTTCACGAACGCGTTGGAGGACATTTTCAAGCTCTTGGAATGGAACGGATTCGGCATCAACATCAATGGTGAATACATCACTCACCTTCATTTTGCCGATGATATAGTCATCATGGCAGAATCGTTGGAGCACCTCAATGCTATGCTCAGCGACCTCAGTATCGTCTCCCAACGGGATGGCCTTAAAATGAACATGGACAAGACGAAAGTCATGTCGAATGTCCATGTGGCACCCTTACCGGTTGTTGTTGGGAGCGATACTCTCGAAGTTGTAGACCATTATACTTACCTTGGACAGATTGTTCAGTTAGGTAGGTGCAACTTCGAGAAAGAGGTCGCCCGAAGAATCCAACTCGGATGGGCAGCGTTTGGGAAGCTACGTGATATTTTCTCATCGAGAATCCCACAGTGTCTCAAGGGTGTTTGACCAGTGTATGTTGCCAGTGATGATATATGGCTCCGAAACGTGGTCATTGACTGCTGGCCTTTTAGAGAGACTAAGAGTCACTCAACGAGCAATGGAAATAGCTATGCTCGGAGTATCTTTGCGGGATAAAATCCGGAACATGGATATTCGGCAAAGAACCAGAGTCACCGACATAGCTCATAAAATTTGCAAGTTGAACTGGTAATGGGCAGGCCACAGCGCTCGTAGAACTGACAACCGATGGGGAAGAAAAGTTCTCGAGTGGCGACCACGGACCGGAAAACGCAGCGTAGGCAGGCCTCCCACCAGGTGGACCGACGACATATTGAGGGTCGAGGGCAGCCGATGGATGCAAGTGGCGAATTGTCGTTCGGCGTGGCGGTCTAAGGGGGAGGCCTATGTTCAGCAGTGGACGTCCTCCGGCTAATGATGATGATGATGAGATACTACTCAGAATAGAACATACAAAAAAATAAGTTAGCATTCCAAAATATCGTAAAAATAAGCGAAATTGAATGAAAAGTGAGAAATTACAGGAATGTGTCAAGTTTCATATAAAATAATGAAATCGATAAAATAATGTTCTTTTTTCTCTTAAACCCTGTGTTATTTTACTAAAGGTGAAATGTTATCTATTAAATAACGAACATTTTCTATACCGTTTCAATAGAAATTAGGTAAAAAGCCTGAGTGACCAATTGTAGCATCGTAATTCGAGCATAAACGAATCTATGCACTGGTAGTCGCGATTGATCGAAGATGAACTCAGGTACTACTTGCTGTGCGAATGGAATAATGTGAAGTTGAACCACCTTTTCTACGCAATTTTGAGCAGTTACGTAACTTCGTTAGGAAGTAAAAGCTCAGTTTTGCGAGATAGAGATTATAATTTAGAGCTCACCGAAACATTCTGTTTCAAGAGTTAAATGATCTGAAACCCTGTTGTTTAGATCTTCTCTACACTCTAATAGATGTGTCTTTATTAAAAAAATAACCCAGCTATAACCCAGTATAAGAAGCACTGAAGCCCAGTCAAAACAGTTCAATAAATATTCTCCTTTCCGTCCCATCCGCTCACAGTTAACTGCAGGGGAACCAAGAATCTTCTCGAATATTTTTAATCTTCATGGTGTCGATTCGAAATTGTCTTGTCAATTCTATGGGAGCTTGTTGCTGGTCGCAATGGACTTTGTATGATCTGCGTAGTAGATTATCGTTCTCTTTGCGCGGTTTAACGTCTTCTCTGGCCTTGCTCACTTTCTTCCTGGATCACGGCGTTTGGTGATATTACCCGTCTCTTAATTGACACTAGTTTCAAATATTTTGAACCACTGGTTGGAAATATTCGAGCATTAAACCGACCATTTCTGGTTATATCTCCTTATCTATGTCACCTTAATCACCCCAAGTGGCTGGTTTTGCGTCCATAATTATATCTCTAGATGGCATAAATGACTGTTTGATGTAAAAGTCAAAGAAAAAGTTTGAAAAATTTTAAACACCAAATCGTAAATTCTAAATAATTTCAAAAATCTAATTAAAAAGTTATGAATTCCAATTAGTCACTAGAAACAAAATCAACACCTGAAAGATGTCATAACAAGATAATTTACCCGTATAATACGAGTAAATTATCTTGTTAAGAATGAAATTGAATAATCTCTATAATGCACATTTTGTAAATTACAAACATATCCAATTCGCAGTGTGACACAATGTGCGGTTTAAAGTGTTATTTATTGAGTGGCCCTTATTTTATTTTGATAGGTATATATCTATCATATTATCCATTCGTTTATGAAAAAAGTAGTGTCTAGAAGACCGGGATCTTACTTTGTTTATTCGAAACAAAAGTGGCTCATGTTGTGTGCTTTCTGGTATACGAGGCATAACTGTTTCGTTAGTGTTTTGTTTTTATGCGGAAGGCATCACGATGTCAAATTGACAGGAATTGTGTTCTTTCAGTATGTCATAGCGCCCTTAACGCAGTCGGGTTTTTTGTTTTTCGTTAATTTTTTTTTATTGTAAGAAGGTAAGTCCTTTCTTGGAGATTCAAAAATAATACAATACAACACATCAAGTCGCACGTTTTATTCAACATCATCATTCATCTTTCAAAACATTAATTCGACCCCTTCATCATTTAGCCTATAATGTTCTCACAGGCCTCCTCTCTCTGAGAGGGAGTGGGCCACAATCCACCACGCGGGCTCAGTGCGAATTAGCGCAATGTCACTTAATATCTTCGAATTTGACGGTTCTAAGACATGCCCGTTTCCTCACGATGTTTTCCTTCACCGTTTTGAGAGCAGTGGTGATGAAATAAATTACACAAAGTAATACGCCAGGCAAACCCACGATCTAAAACTTGTAAGTCGAGGCCGATACCACCACTGCTCCCGAATTCGAATTCGACCCCTTAATTCAACTCTATTCAGTTGGAGTCCCGTTTTCGGAAGGTCATATTCGTAGCATGGCAAAATGGCGGCATGTTGTGATTACTATGCAGGCTGAACATTATTAGAAACCTAAATCAACATACGGTACTATCAGATACAACGCAGTTCAATGTCGAACGAACCCTATATACCTTCCATACGCACTTGATCAAACCATCTTGACCCTCGCCATTGTATTTAAAGTAAATGAAAAATACAGGCACACTACTAAATATGTGATCCTTGGTTAAAAATCAAAGTTTTTGGAGCTCCTGGCTAAATAATTACAGCCGCACAGGCCGATCTTCCGGGTTAAGCCGAGGTTGGTCTGTGGATGGGTGACCATCTATCATAGCCAGTTTCCTCCGTGTCTCGGAAAGCACGTAAAGCCGTTGGTCCCGGCTGTCATTTGTAGATCTCTGACAGTCGTTACTGTTAATCAGAAGCTCATAAGTTTGACACCCACTTACCATGGGGTTTGGGGTATCGTATTTCCCAGTGATCAATTTTCTTATCTATGAATTCTTTTAAGCCATAAAAATTAAATTCAATTATGGGTTGTGAAGGTCCTATAGGCAGTCGCTCCATGAAAATAATGATATTCAGCTGTATCTGGTTCGACTGGTATAGCCGACCCCAATATAGCTGGGAAAAGGTTAGGCAGAATTATGATGTTTTGGTTTTTTACTAGGTCGTGAAAATTATTATCATTGATTTCTTTCAACTCCACTATGCCAGCCAAAGCTTCTAGATTTTGTGTCCAGTTTTTAATAGAAGAAGAAGAAAGAAAATAATGTTTATTGAGGACCAAACATACAATTTGAATCTAAACCCAACAAACTGTGCAGCAGTTTGTCGGCGGGATAGATAGACTCGCGGCGCCCCTAATTATATTGGGTTCAAATATAATTGGCGATGTACCATGTATGTTTCTGCTATCTCTACAACTCTGCCTAATTCTTCAGAAAGTACAGGTATTACTTATGTTCTATTTCTAACAAAATTAAATACAAGCCAGTTGAATATCCCTGAGCTAACCCTACCTCCCGTACACAATTGCCCCCTTCACCCCTCCATTGTATTCGCGGGCAATATAAAAATACTTTCATTATAAGAGTGCGTATACACGAGCCCATTAGGGACCGCTATCCCCGGGGCACCTGTTGCTGGGCGCATTAATATCGATCCGTACCTTCTAGCCGCAAATCGCCGTGTTTAATAACGTGACCACACGTCGTAATATTGTCCGAGAAAGTTTTTAGAGACAGCTTGGTCTGATAAAATATTATATTCGTAAATTCGTGTACAGTCAATAAATATGTTACAATTTGAAAGTGGAACAAATGACACTGCTTGTGATGCGTTATAGGAAAGAATAATTTTGAAATCAGAGGAGCAATTTTACCCATAAGTAATTGTGTAAATTAATTAAGTTATTTTTTTAACTTCGCAACGGATTCTGATGTAGCTAGTGTTCAGTATTTTAAGAGAATTCTTAGTTATTTCGGCAGGTATCGGTATATTACAGTTAAATTATTCTTAGAACTTAATAAAGAAACCTCGATTTTTAAAGTAAAATAATACAAATGAAGCAAGATCGGTTCTCTAGTAATAATAAATATACTTGCTTACATGAAACTATAGTAACAATCTGTTCCAGGACATTCTCATACACGTAATTACTCTCCGTTAATTACAGCGTAATACTGCACTGCCACTCAGAATTTGATTAAGGCAAATGTAGCTACCAGTTACATATATATCTACAAGCTAAATTGGGCCTTATCACATAGCTATAAGTACCATAACTACCTGTCTAAGGAAGTATAAACACACCAATATCGCGATATTACAAGCTTGTTACTCAATGCGGGGAATTGTTTACAAAAGTGCGTGTACGAAGGTAAGTATAAAGGCGTAGGGCGCGCTCCCTCGGCGCACCTGTTGCGACCCATTATTATCGATCTAGAGGCTGCTGCCATCTTTAGTATGCGGCCTATTTTTGCGAACTTTTGTTTTTGGGGACAGTTTTGATGTTAAGTCCCTTTGTCCCCCTTGTGTGTGTGTCTAATGTACCGTGGGTATGGACTTTTATAAGAGGATTGTTATTGATTGGTTAGGTAATCCTCGTGTTTGTTTACGCTGGTTGAGCGTGTTTTATTATGCGCATAGATTGTATGTATAATCCTCCTTCTAATAATTTACTTGAGTATGAGAATCTATCGCTGCTTCCAACCGGTACTATTGGAAATCTAATCTATGTTCAGCAGTGGACGTTTTTCGGCTGAAATGATGATGATGATGTTATCGAATCGGAATCGGAGATAGATTCTTATGAATCTATCTCCGATTCATGGGTAAGTTTAATTGTCATAACATTTTTGGGTTTGGGAAATTGCTCGCCACTCAAAGCGGGAAGAGTCAATTAGAGATGTTTTCTCAAGCCAAAGGGAGTGTCAGATCTCTTACTGATAAAAACTCACACTGTTTCTTTAACACTTCTATGAGTTTCAAGACAGCGTAGCGTTATCTCTATGCGTTCCAACTTCTTGGAAGCTGTTCCTAAGGTTATTGAATCAGGAATTTCTCAGCAATAGCCAGTAGCCTATTTTAATTCCCGGTTTACGGCAACAGACTTGCCTTCCATTTTATAGAACTTAAACAACACTGGTAAAATGATAGAATTACAGGTTTGTAATCCCCGAATGTTATTTACATAACTATGTATATTCATTTCAGTCGTAAAAATATCGTCAACCTTAAAAGCATATTGAACACCAATTTTTGAAGCTGCTGTTTTACGTTGAATATTATACAAGTCATACATGAGCCTTTTAGTGATATTAAAATTGGAGTATTATAATTTACGTATCGTTTACCTCCATACGATACTGTCGATATTATAGCCATTTCTTTTAATCCCTTTTTAGTCAAGTTATTTTTCATGGATCATATTTCTTATAGAAATGGCTATGATAATCCGAGCATCCGTTTTTACGGAGCTTGGCAAATTGTTGTTTTATATTTTATTTTCGTTCGTGCTTTTTCTATTTTGTAAGAAAATATTGGAAGCTTTTAGAGGAATTGTAACAAGTAATAACTTCTTTTCGATCACGTCATTAATTTCATTTTAGATGTCTTTAAGTAAATTATTACCAGTTTTTTTCCTTTAGGGGTAGGTATTATGTTTTACTTTTAAATCTTATTTAATCATACCATTATGCCTATGATTCGTGAAGGGAAAGGCCCCTTGCCTTTACCAAACAGCATACCAACATTTAGCCAGCTATGTTTTTATGTGCTATGTTATAGAGGGCCAGCCAATTGCCAACAATCGCCGGTAAATCTAGAGTCCAGAGCTCCAACTGTTATAGTAGCCATACACCATCCTGCCTATCGAAACGATAGATTTGACGCTTGCAATTGTTTCAAATCGGCAGTTCGTCCATATACCCCATACACCATACTGCCTATCGAACGATTGATTTGACACAACTTCAAATCTGCAGCAGTGATGCCAACTCAGCAACTAGATCTGGCTATTATTCGGTGACGACAGCTACAATTTCTAGCACCTTTTCATTTCATCATGAGACTATCGAAATTAGTCAATAAGTGTCCCGAATGGAAAGACAAGATAATGCTGCATCATTGTCAATAAGGTCAAAAATCGCTTGAAGGTCGGAAAGCATTTGCTTAACGATAGCAAGTTAAAAAAGTGGTGCAAGCGATTTTCGACCTTATCGACATCTAAAATTTAGTTTGTTTTTCTCACATTCTCATTCGTTTACATTGCTCCTTCATTAAAATCCGGTGTTTGCATCATTGTCAATAAGGTCGAAAATCGCTTGAAGGTCGGAAAACATTTGCTTATCGATAGCAAGTAAAAAAAAGTGGTGCAAGCGATTTTCGACCTTATCGACATTTAAAATTTAGTTTGTTTTTCTCACATTCTCATTCGTTTACATTGCTCCTTCATTAAAATCCGGTGTTTGCATCATTGTCAATAAGGTCGAAAATCGCTTGAAGGTCGGAAAACATTTGCTTATCGATAGCAAGTTAAAAAAAGTGGTGCAAGCGATTTTCGACCTTATCGACATTTAAAATTTATTTGGTTTTTCTCACATTCTCATTCATTAACATTGCTCCTTCATTAAAATCAGGTGTTTGTATAAATGTCAATAAGGTCGAAAATCGCATGAACCTTTTTTTAACATGCTTTCGTGGTCCCTTGACACCTCTCAAGTTTTCAATCGTATTTTGGTTTAAAGTAAAATGAATACCACTTTTTTTTACAAGTGTACATGCGATAAAAGCCTCAGTTTTCCTGGTAAGGCCACGTTCACATGGCGATAATTTTCCCGTATCGTGTACGGTATACGGGAAAATAATCGCCGTGTGAACGTGGCCTAACCGTCCCTGTAGAAAAGTAGCTAAAAAGTTTAGCCACAAGTTACACTTTTTAGCTTTTTTTCTAGCACCTTTATAAAATTAGCTAACTAACTATGAAGTTACTAAGATGGCATCACTGCTGCCGATTTGACGTTGTGTCAAAACGATTTGATGACCTATCAAAATTGGCATGTCATGCCATCAAATTGGCATGCCACGCCCATACACGGTCAATTCTATTTGATCAAATTGGCAGTATTATGCCGAATTGACAAATAGGCAGTATGGTGTATGGCTACCATAAAATACTGATTGAATAGCACTTTCCTCGACCTGGGGATGTATCGTAGAAACTCTTGCTTGATTATAAGACCACTTAGTTCAAGATAACTTAGAGCAAGACAATTAAATCAGTGAAGAACATCTGCCAATGAAACTCGAAAAGAACTGCTTTCTGAATCAGAACCCTTGATCCAAGGTTAGCACAGTGGCTAAGCGATTGGACTGCTGCGCTGCGTGTCGCGGGTTGGATTCCCGCACGGAGATAATATTTGTATGATCTTCAAGTAGTTCCGGGTCTGGGCTTTTGTGTGTGTGAGTTTATATGTTTGTAAACGCACCCACGTCACAGGAGAAATTCTAGTGTTTGGATAAAGGTATTCTTTAAAAAAAAAACTGCCTATCGAGAGCCTCATAGCATTTTTATTATTATGTAAGAAAGTTCACCAAAAAAAAGGTGACGGTATATCCTAATGCGATCAAAGAAAATTTTGCCATAAAATAAGTGAGCGATATAGTGGGTTCTAAGTAAAATTTTACGTATAAACGAGCCGGTATCGCTTTAATACCGGGTTCAGCGAGCAGGTAATTGAATTACTAGGGTTAAACTAGTAAAAAGAAATGAGAATACTAAAGACTTTTTTTTGAACACGTAGGTATTTGAAATTGTTATTTAATATCTTCCAAGCAGATTTTTTTGTAAATAATAAGTTACTACCCGACAGCTGTTGTAGTCGGGGTATTGTTATTGAAAATGTTAATAAGTGAGTAATTTTCGATTGATTATTTTGGAAGAATCGCATTACCTAAAAGATGGCCGAACGAGCAGGATAAAACCAACCAACAGAGGTCCACTCTGACCCCGGGTTGAGGAAATTGGAAGTCGTAGGGACAGTCCAGCAGTGGGAGCATGCAGGATATCAGTGTAAGTGGTTTGCACGATGTAAGAATTCCTGTAAGTCGTAAGCGTGGACTCGCTATCGGACCGTGGATGTCCGTCCATTGCCCGGGTCGAGGGTGCGTTGTGTTCCACCCACGCCCCAAATAGTGTCAGAATAATGACGGCCTTTAGAGGGCCAAATCCTGCCGGGGTCGCGGGACTCACGTATTATCGTAACCCCATTATGTAAAGGGCTATTGAAGAACATCGTGGATTTAGCCAGTACAAGTCTGACAGTCCCTCCCGCCCTGCCCTGGGTAGGAGAACTCATTTGATAATTTTTCCACGATAAAAAAAAAACTAGTGTAAATTTTTTTAACATTTTTGGGTTGTCACTCTAGTCTATTGTACTTGGCTATTTTACTTTGAGAGGCGCTAGCTCGTCGATACGTCAAGTTTTGAATTGAAAATAAAAAATATTTATAGTTTAAAATATTTTTAGCGACGAGCATTTACAACATAAACTTAGTACCTATTATTAATGTTCGTAATTTAATAAAATAATTACGTTTCCATTTTCATGAATACGCTAGGTATAAGTTTAGACTGTTACTAATGGACGCACGGAACTCAATTTATCTGGCACGGTTTTCGCTAAATTAGTCAGAATTTGCTTTTGGTCGTACAAAGTATAGAATCGAAATGAACAATATTATTAATTTGGTTGGCATTGTGATGGATTTATTTCATTTTGACTTTTTAGATTTTAAATGTAGAGAAAGATTTATAAGTATTTATTATATTTAAACGAGCTCTTCCATTTTTAAGAGAGTTAAGTCCATGGTAGAATTTTATCTCTGTCATTTAGACTAAACAAAGTTCTACTATTTTATTTTGCAAAATATTCTATCACAAGATAAATGTGATTTCTTGTTTTTAAAAAAACAACACAATGTTAGGCGACTTTGTATAACATAAATAATATATTTTAAAGCTTCTTAGTTTTCTTTGTTAAATTATTCACTTTTAAATAAATGTCTCATAAAAAAAAACATAATTTACGAGTATATACGATGGCTTTCTAGAGTTTTGCGATGGTCTTCGAAAGCTTATCCAATGACAAATACAAAAATTTAATAATATTGGAATTAACGACCTCAAGTAGCAGTTTATTGTGTGCAAAAAAAGCGGTAACCTTATAAAAAATAAATAACAAATACAAAAAAATATCAGCAAAACTTATTCACATTTACAGACCAGAAATAAATTCCACTTTTCCATACAAATATGTATTATTCCTTCCTAACCTCACTGCAAGGTCTTTTAATCCATTTTATTTAATTTGCAAAGAAAGGGATGGTGAGCTAATGTGGCCCAAAAGACTAGAGCTTATTCACGCTACAGGTTGTCTCCTGGGCAACCTTTTGCGAAATGCTTTATAGTACTTTCTCTGTTGGTTGCTGTTTTGGGGACACCCTAATTAGTAATGTGTCTTATTGGCACGCAAGCTAAAAGGAATGGCGAATTACGTGTTGAATTTACTGCAGTACTCAAGACTTTGAGCTTAAATTTTGAGTACGACTTTTGTGTTTAAGATGAATTTTTATCTGTAATGGTCCCCATTTTTGGCAGAGAAGCAGGTTCTTAATTAAACCTTAGATGACATTTTAGCAAAGTTGCTATAAAATTCGTAATATAGAATTCTTTCCTATTGCTCAAGCAATATTGTAGGTACTCGTTATTAATAAATACAATTTGAGATGTTGCAATAGAACAAGATTGCTTCGTCTGCCGTGTTTTAAATTAGAACACAGGTGAGCATTCTTAATTAATCTCAAAATGTTAAAAGAAAACATAATGAATAAATGGACTATTTGTGTCTATTCTCATGGACTTAGTAAATATTCGACCTGAAAGTAAAAAGAACGTAAAAAATATAAAAAAACCATCGGAAAATAACATTCACGTGACCAATCCTGTTTTCCTGTTACAAAACCAAACGGCTTCAAACGAAGCCTGTTCAAAATAAACTTTTAATTTGTACCTACTCTGTTAACTCGTTCACCGAAAACGTGACAAAACAAACTCTAAAAACATACCAAATTAATATACCACATGAATTTCACCAACGTTTCTGAGATATAAAACAAACAAGAAGCTGTAAAAGTTTTGTAAATTACTCCGCTTAAAACCTGTGAAAACAAGGGCAGACCATGGAATCACCATAATGTACCTAGGTGCCAGTTAAACTTTATTTCGAAAGTTTTGGTATAAACACGAAATGTCGTGCTATTGCCTGGTAATGGCGTTTCGACTTCTAAAGGGAATAATCAAATATGCTTTACGGTTATTTGTCACCCTATATTTACTCGAATAGGGCAAGTCGTTAAGGATTATTATTTTAACAGGTTTTCGATTACTTCGTTCGAAGAAGTAGAATATTATAGGTAGAATTTTTTTTTTTTTTTTTTGTTAGCCTGTTCTGTCCCACTCCTGGGCAAAGGCCTCCCTCCACTCCTTCCACTTCTCGCGAGCTCGTGCGTCCTCCTTCCAATTTGGACAGAACCTGTCCAGTTCGTCCCGCCATCTCCTTCGCGGCCTGCCGCGACCCCGTCTTACTGTATCAGGGCTCCAGTTTTGAGCTATTTTGGCCCACAGTTTGTCCGGCATGCGACAGACATGTCCTGCCCAGTCCCATTTGAGTTGAGCAACCTTTTGAGCCACGTCTGCTATATTTGTTTTGGAGCGCAGTATTGTGTTTCGAACGCGATCCGTTAATTTAACACCTAATATACTAGAATATTATACTAGGGAAGATTAGACTAGAACCCTCCAACCGATTAAAGAATCAAAACCAAACATACAAAAATCAAAACCAAACATTATATTATAACAAATCAAGAACAGTGAAAAATACAACATATATTTGCTCATGGAATGTAAGATCACTGGTAAATGAGACAAGACTTATAGAGTTGCGTCATAGCTTAACAAAATTCAAATGGGATGTTATTGGCTTATCAGAAGTGAAGAAAGAAGGAAAAGAAATACTAGAAACCGAAAGCTACATCATGATATATTATGGCGAAAAAAGCGGAAGAAACGGCGTCGGTTTTCTGGTTAATAAAGATCTAAAAACTAATATAATAGATATCAGAAGCATTTCGGATAGAGTCATACGCTTAGATATATTCATCAATAATAGGACAATGCATCTGATACAATGCTATGCACCAACGGAAAACGCTACTTCAGAAGACCTAGAAATATTTTATAAACATCTACACATTGCACTAGAAGATACAGGAAAAGATACAATAGTTATGGGAGATTTTAACTCCAAAATTGGTAAATCCACAGAGGAAGATAAGAAAGTTATGGGTCCATGGGGTTTCGGAGACAGAAATAAACGAGGAGATATATTATTACAATTCTGTTTTGAAAACCAGCTCTACATAGCAAACTCACACTTTAAGAAAAATCCTAAACAGAAATGGACTTGGATATCACCAAATGGAAAAGTGCGAAATGAAATAGACTTTATCCTAGTTAAAAATATTAAAGATGTCTCCAACGTACAGGTAATAAACACCACTTTTCCAACAGATCACAGATTAATTAGAGTGAGCATGTTACAACACTGCAATAAAAATAAGTCACGGAGAGACTACAGGTGCAAAGTTTCTAGACTAAACCCCCTAGAGTTAGAGTCTTTGAAAAATATATTTGCGGACCATATAGGTAACTTCCAGTGCGATGATATGGAACTAGCGTATGGAAAACTAATAAAAATAATAAAGGAATCGATAAAAGAAGTACCTAAAATAAAGAACAAAGACATAGCTCCACTGTCAGAGTATGTGGAGAAACTTATCAATGAAAGGAACAGACTCAAGAATAAAGAAAACAAAACACGTCCTGAGAAGAAACAACTCAGCGCACTCTATAGACTTATAAATAAACAGATACAACGAGATTACAAGGCACACCGATATAATATAATAGAAGAAGAGCTGCAAAAGAGAGCATCAGTCAAAAGGGCACAAGTAAGATTGAACACATCTAAACCATGGATTATGTCTCTGAAAAACAAAGAGAACAAAACAACATCTAATAGAAATTGCCTCATAGGAACTGCCACACAGTTCTACAGGGAACTCTATGGAAACGAGGAAAGCCATCAGCCTACTACACTAAAACCAACCACAACACTGAGCGTCGTACCATCTATCATAGACAGTGAGGTGCGCTGTGCAATCCAAAACCTGAAATCTGATAAAAGCCCAGGCGACGATGGTATAACAAATGATATTTTAAAAGCAATAATTGACCCGCTAGTACCAATATTGACATCTCTTTTCAATGACATACTGACGCTCAACAAAGTACCAAAAGAATGGGGAATTTCGATTATAACCCTATTATATAAAAAAGGCGACCCTACAGACTTAGGAAATTACAGACCAATAAGTTTACAACAAACAGTATACAAGGTGTTTGCCAAAGTACTATTGAATAGAATCTCAAGAATATTAGACAGCAACCAACCCCGAGAACAAGCCGGCTTCAGAAGAACATACTCAACCATAGACCACATCTTCACCTTGACACAGCTGATCGAGAAGTATTCTGAATATGGCAAGAAACTCTATGTAGCGTTTATAGACTACCGCAAAGCGTTTGATTCCATACAACACGAACCTTTGTGGTTAGCACTGCAGACACAGGGAGTCGAAGACCGATATATAGAGATACTGAAAGAGATCTATAGAAACAGCAAAGCGGTGGTTAAGCTAGAAGGCAAAGGAGAGCCATTTGATATCCGAAGAGGCGTGAAACAGGGCGATCCAATCTCACCTAATTTATTTACTGCTCTATTAGAATATATCTTCAGACAATTAGACTGGGAAAATAAAGGCATCAATCTAAACGGCGAATATCTAAATAACTTACGCTTCGCTGATGATATTGTTTTAATATCTGAAAACCACGAGGACTTAGAATACATGTTAAACACCCTAGACATAGAGAGTAGAAAGTGTGGGCTACAAATGAACACACAGAAGACATTTGCTATGACGAATAGCGAAAAAACACCAATCCAAACTGAATCTCACTCTATATGCTATGTGGATGAGTATGTATACTTAGGACAAAACATATCATTCCTAAACCAAACATCTCGTGAAGTAGAGCGCCGCATAAAGAAAGCCTGGAATAAATACTGGTCGCTGAAGGAAATATTTAAAAGTAAATTATCAATGCATCTAAAAAGGAAAGCGATGGACTCCGTTGTTATGCCGACACTATTGTACGGATGTCAAACTTGGTCGTTTACAAATGACATCGTACAAAAGATCAACGTGTTCCAAAGAGCTGCAGAACGAAGTATGCTGGGTATTAAGCTAAAGGATAGAAAGAAAAACACATATATTAGATCCATAACAAAGGTAACAGACGCCGTCGAGCTAGCAAGCAGACTGAAATGGCGTTGGGCTGGACATACAGCAAGAACTACCGATAATAGATGGAGCGAAAAGATACTACATTGGTATCCCTATGAAGACAAACGCCCACGCGGCCGACCTAGACGACGCTGGAGTGATGACATCCACCAAGTAGCCGGACCTACATGGACTCGCCAAGCACAAGATAGACAGCACTGGAAAGAGTTGGAGGAGGCCTACGCCCAGAAATGGGTAGCCCAATGATATACTAGTACAAAATATCAATTATATAACAAAGTATACCGAAAATCAAATTATATTTTTAATATCATTCAAAAATGTAATTTAAATAATTGAAAAATTGGTTTGATTGTTAATTATTATGATTAATTAATTAAAAAATTAAATTAGATAATGAATTAATATGAAAATTATACATTTAAATGAAATCATGAATTATTCATTAACAAAAAATATCTAAATAACCATTTTATTAAAATCAAATATTGTACGAAAATCAAATCCAATTGAAATTTTTAATGCAACTATGATGGAAATATAAATGTGTAAAATGTAATATTTATTAATAAGAATTAGTATTGTTATGTGCATGGAAACTGTTGGAATTATGTATAACTAAAAATGTGGGAAATAAAGGCTTATTTCCTTCATTTATTCAGTATTCATATACTTACATTTTTAAATATTTTAAATGAAATACAAAAAATATACTTAAAACATTTAAAAATATAAAAATAGTGGCCCACCGGTATCGGGAACAGGGTCCAAGCTACCGGCAGTCAGGGCTCCAGAGAGAGGAACCTCCTAACAATGCGCGCCGTGTCCAGAAGAACTGCTTTCTGAATCAAGCCCTTGATCCAGCTGCCTAACGAGAGCCTCCTTATGTGTTGGTCGAGGCTCTTGGCAATTAAGCCATGGGCCGACACGACTATCGGCACAATGACAGCTGAATCCACATCCCACATATCGACAACCTCGCGAGCCAGATCAAGATATTTGATTTGTTTATCTTTCTCAGCTTTCACGAGGTTCTCGTCATGCGGGACGGTTATGTCAACAATCATTGTGCGCCGCTCTGATCGATCCACCACCACTATATCAGGTCTATTAGCTACAATAGTCCTGTCAGTGATGATGGATTGATCCCAGTACAGTGTGATATTGCCACTTTCAAGAACTGGGTCGGGCACATACCTGTAGTACGGCACTTCCGCTTCGACAAGGCTGTATTTCAGAGCAAGTTGCTGATGGATTATCCTAGCTACAAGGTTATGTCTATGCAAGTATTCTCCGTTAGCCAGACGAGAACACCCGGAAATAATGTGACGTATTGATTCGCCGGGACGGTGACATGCCCGACATATGTCAACCGTGCCATCCTTCACAATAAACCTCCGGTAGTTATTCGTCATCATAACTTCATCCATAATTGCACAGACAAAACCCTCGGTTTCACCAAAGAGGTCACCGGATCGTAGCCAGGCCACGGACGCTGACAAATCTACATCAGGCCCATGTAGAGCCCGGAAAAAGCGTCCGTGAAGCTCCTTGCTCTGCCATACTTCCATGCGATCATTAGTGTCAAGCACCACAGGTTTGCGCCAGTTCTCTTTAGCCAAGGAGAGCGGGGTGAGGCCCTTGTCCACCGCCACTACATCTCGATGCATTCCCACGTCGGCTTTCAGGAAATATTCCCTAAGATTGCACACCTCGCGATTGTGGAGAGTCTTAGCGTTTAGAAAACCTCGACCTCCACATTTTCGCGGGATATACAATCTCATAACCGAAGACCGTGGGTGATGCATTCGATATGCAGTCAGCAATGTACGGACCCTCCTATCCAGGGCATCAAGTTCTGTTTGAGTCCATTTGAGTATGCCAAAAGAGTACATCAAGACCGGCATGACCCAGCCGTTGAAAGCGCGCACCTTATTACCACCTGATAGAAGGCTATTAAATACTTTTTTCAGGCGGCCAAAGAAGCGCTCCTTCAACGATTGTTTCATGCCAGTAACATTGATGCCCAACGCTTCTGACATACCCAAATACTTATAGGTTTCGGTTGCTGAGAGGGATCTAAGGCTTATGGAATCCGAGAGTTCGGTGCTCACGGATTCCACAATCCCCCCTCGCTTTACATGCATGACCGCACATTTGTCCACACCAAATTCCATCCTGATGGCGCTACTGAAGGTTTCAGTTACCTTCAGTAGCTTCATCAGTTGCAAATTGTTGGGGGCAAAGAGTTTAAGGTCATCCATGTAAAGGAGATGAGATATAACCTGACCGCCTCTCCTCAACCGAATGCCTAGACCTGAATCCTCCAAAAGTGTGCTAAGAGGATTCAGGGCCAAGCAGAACCAAAGTGGACTCAAACTATCGCCCTGGAAAATACCTCGCTCTATCCTTATCGGTTCGCTAGTTCTCGGGATATGCCGACATCCTGGATAGCGAAGGACTGTCCTCCATTGCCTCATACACGACATCAGGAAAGTGCATAGAGTTGTGTCAACTTTATACAACTCCAGCACCCTCATGAGCCATGTATGTGGCACCGAGTCATAGGCCTTCTTATAGTCTATCCAACATGTTGACAGATCCTTTCGAGAACGGCGAACCTGTTGGCTAATGGCAATATCAATGAGGAGCAGCTCCTTAGTACCGCGGGACCCGTTCCTACATCCATTTTGAGAAGCAGACATGATAGAATTTTCATCAATGTGTTTACTAATTTTAGCTCTCAAAATGGATGTAAGAACTTTATATAAAGTTGGTAGACACGTTATCGGTCTATAATTTTTGGGTTCCGCAGTACTACCTGATTTGTGGAGCAGGTGGGTTATTCCTGTCGTCAGGAATTCTGGTAGCGATCCAGACTCTAAGGCTGACTGGAACAAAGCCGCCAGGCGAACGTGCGACCTTTTGAACCACTTGATCCAAAAGTTGTGCAGTCCGTCCGGCCCCGGAGATTTCCAGTTCGGTAACGGACGGACTGCACGTGCTACGTCTTGGGGGCTTATCGAAATTGCCCCCATTTCTATTATAGGATCGCACGCTCGCTCGACGTCTCCGGTCCATTCACCTTCAGTATGGCTGACAGGTACCGACCAGATACTACGCCAAAATGAACACATGGCGTCATCATCTGGTAGATCCCCGGCAGCCACACCTTGGTCTGGTCGCTCCCAAGACCTGTAAACCCACCTTTCATCTCTTTGGAACGTGCGATTCTGATTATATCGCTCCATGCGCCGCCTATACCTACGGATACGGTTTGCCCATGCATACACTTTCTGTTTCAGGAAGTCGATGCGCTCTGTGACACGGGAGAGGTAATCCCGAGGATTTATATCAGTCCCCGAGAACGCCCGCCTCACAAAGCGCATCACTCTAGGGCGAGTGTTGCCCTCCCTGAAACAGATAAGTTTGCCGATGAATGTTCTGGCCTCGCCAATACGTCGTTCAATCCTGTACTGCCATACCGGTATGGCTGGTTTAGGTCGTGTAGCTCTCTCAATCGAAAATTTTACGTGAGCTACACGACATGCCGCTACAGCAGCACAATACAGGATTGAATGAGCATCAGCAAGGTCTTCGCAGTTATCAAAATAGTTTGACAACTGCGAATCCAGACCAGCCACCAGCATCCTGTTTCTGTTATGCATGGGCAAACGAGGTATCCGTGGTCTAAGTTCAGGCGACATGAAACGATACTCTCGAATCGCACCCTCCAAAGTACTCCTCATTTCCTCACTGCACTGGATACTTACATTAGTAACCATGTCATTGCCCACTACGTCGTCAGCGTGATTGTGTATTTCGTCGGACTGTGGAACCACAGCCTGTGACGGCGACGGGGCAACGACATGGTTCCTCTGCATTTCAGTTCGCAAGCGATCAAGTACAGAGTCGTCCAACATACGGTTACGCTGGATGACCCGCACCTGATCCGACAGTCGTTGTGCCGATACGTTGACAGCTGGCTCAAGTACCTGAAACAGAGAGAGCATCCGAACACGGTACGCGGTCAGGTTGTTCCCTCCCTCCGTAGCCCCATAGTATGAGCGCATGACATTTTCATTGATGGATTGAGTCCATCGCATGCGCTGCACACTTCCGCCGGGAGCTGGGACCCTATCAGAGGCCGGTGGGCCTCGAGGTCCGAAGCATTCCGGTGGCCGGCGTCCTCCCCGTCGACGCGCAGGTGGTGGTGTCGTTGGCGGGGAGAAATACTCGTCGCTGGAGCTCGACGCAACTGCCGCGGCCGGTGTCACAGCGTTCACGATGAGGCTGGGTTCCGGCGGCGGCGAGGTGGAGCTGAGCGACGAGCCCGGAGATGGTGGTTGTGTTTTTAAGATTCTTGCTCGGTTTCTTGTCAGCATAGGTGACACATTTTATGTACATATTATGTTTCTCTTGATCTGCATTTTTGGAGTCCGGTTTTTAATGATAATAGTCTGATTTTTCATTTTGCACATTACGAAGAAATTAACTGCTTGAAAACGAGTAAATATTGAGAGAAATTGAAATTAAAATAAAATTGATGAAAAAATATGTCACGTCACTTTGACACTCGAGCCACCTTATTATTATTATTATTATTATACTAGAATATTAGGAATGATATAGGTAGATAGGTAGAATATTAGGTAAACTATAATATCGTGGTCAAATGTGCTTTTTTTAGGTTAGAATATCATCAAATAAGTTCGCTGGATGTAATGGACTGATAAAAAACCACTCTGTTCTTTTTCATGAGTCATCCCTTCCAGGGTCAGACGGGAGGGACTGTCAGACTCGTACTGAGCAAAATTCTCGGTCACGTTTCCTGATAAGATGTTCCCACAACCAAGGCAGGCTTTCGTTATGGGCCTACCACACGTATAAGCTTCACCACAGTTTACAGTTACACAGTAGATTAGTTTCTCATTATAATTTTGTAATGATTTTGTTGCTAGAATACATGCCAGTAGATATAACAGACTTCAGTATATTTCAAGCTCTCAGTATAGTAATGAAATATCATATTCATCAAGGAATATTAATGTAACACAAGAATCGTGTCATCTAAACATGGCTAATGGCTACCACATATTGTTTAGTGTACTATTACATCGGCACATGCTGTGGGACTGTGTTTATCTTCTCTACAATCAATTTGTTTATCATTATAAAGACGCAGTTTGAAATAATTTGTAAAGACAAGACATATTTTATAAACAAAAAGAAGCGTGCCTTTTGTATTTTATCCTATAGTTAACTAGGATTTATTTTTAGGAGCAGTTTTGGAGGGAGTTGGGTTCCATGATTCATTCACATTTGAGTGAGAACTGTGCTGGGTCACTGGTGAAGACTCCCGATTAAGAAATTGTAGGTCGTGGGTTCGAAGGCAGTAGTTTAATTTATTTCATCACCACAGCTCAAAACCATGAGTAAGAGAGACACCTGACAAGTGGCAACGAGCTGTAAAATGACATGAGACCTAGAATAAAATTTTCGAATACATACATCTACCAACAAGCACTAAACCCTCCGTTTTGAATTAAAAACAACACCTTCTCAAAAAAGGAGGCCTGTGTCCTAATACTGAGATAATTTTATGCTGAACTACGATTTAAAATCCAATTTTGAAATCTGTTTCATACAATATAGACAGAATATGACAGGCCAAACCTTGGCATCCTTCAGTAGCAACACAAGGCACCCACTGGTCGTACATTGCCAATTTTCTATGCCAAATGGAAAAGGCCTGTAGTTTTGATGGCACCATTCATCAAACTCGAACATGGCAGTACCGTTTGGGGCAGTAGAATGAAATACGACGAAATGACCCGATTTGAATCTAAATTCTACATGCTTTTTGATTTATAATATATTTAGCCTGTATTATGCTATTACTGGGTAAAGGTCCCTTTTATTTCGATCTAAAGTTGTATTGCTATTCCACCTACAAAATGGACAGACGATTTGATGAAAATCATAACATCACGCTATATGCAAGCCGCTTACCAACCAGTCCTATTGGAAATCTATGACGGAGGCCTATGTTCAGTAGTGGACGTGTTACAGTTATGATGAAGTAAGTTTGAAGTAACTACAAACGCATTATGACCCAACTTCTTTGCAATTATGGAATTGCAAAGAAGTTGGGTCATAATGCGTTTGAATTAATGAAAAAAAGAAAAAAACCTGACGAACTGAATGTATGGACATTCAGTTCGTCAGGTTTTTTTTCTTTTTTTGGTCTTCCATTATATGGCTCGATTAAGTGGCCTGATTTTTATGGGACCACAACTCATTCATTACAACACATCTTCAGTCACGTTAATGTTTGCGTTTCGAGGCGTCTTATTATTTCATGTTTTTTCTGCTACTCTATTATTACTTTCACATTTCTTTCGCAGTCTACACCCAGACATTTATCAAACGCAATCGTTAGAACATTATCACGTAACAACTCATAAATTAATCAGTATTCATACATTTTCTAGTCCGCCATTATTCCCGTTCATTTCTCGCAGGCTGGCTCTATAAATTATCAGAGCTTCGCCATGTCCAGTGAAATTCACATTACCAAAGTACGAATATCACAGTTTTGTTTTGTTATTCATGAACTGAAAGCGGTACTCAAAATGGACAACAGTGTGTGAATATTCAGTGTTTCAGATTGAACGATATATTTTGGTAACGGAATAAACGATTGTTTTGACGTGAAATGTGAGTGGAGCAATAATTATAAATTCATGCTTATAATGGTGGTAATGGGGGACAGTTTTATGAGTCGATTTCTATATAAATTTGACAGTGGGCCTCCGCTCCATGATGGAGTAAGCATTTTCATCATCAGCAGCCTATATCAGTCCACCGATAGACGTAGACTTCCCCAATCGCATGCCATTTTCTTTGATCATGGTAAGTGAGCAACGTTGATCGCATTTTTTCACGTTCTAAGTAAAAGCCAGCCATTCAGAATTTAAGCTAGACACTACTCGTACTGCCACTACACCAAATATTAGTATTTCTTAAAGAATAAACTCAATAATTTCTTACTCATTCTTCTGTAGGATCAAATTATGGAATCATAATTAACATAATTTAAGGAAAACAACATTCAAAATGTCTTGAAAATAACTTTTTGACAATTAATTCGACGACGCTCTCTAGATGGCGTTGTACAGTTACGTAAATTCCTGAAACGCGGTGTTAAGATTTTCCGCAAAATAATGACCACCGCTAGTATTACAAAGTGGCAGCTTGGCTATTTGTCAATGCGTGTTAAAAATTACAAAGTGTTTGTTCAATGCTAAAATGAATATTTTTGCCTGAATTGTTGATGATTAATTAAATAGATACAGAATTACCATGTCTTCTATTGCCCTGAACAATGAAACGGAATATTTAAACATAAATGGCGTGCAAATATTGCACACTATTATTCCAATAGTGGGTGACGGAGCTTGCCTATTTAGAGCTATAGCTTATCTCTTACTTGGCAACCAATACTTAGATCAAGATATTCGAGAAGAGATTGTAGATCACGTTGTCGATAACTGGGATGAATTCGCAATACAGACACACAACAGAAATGGAGATAATTATCGTAATGCAGATGAATATTTTTCTGAAATGTCTTTGAATAATACCTATGGTAGTGCGTGTGAGTTAGCAGCCGCAGGCCAAATATATCCATACGTTTTTGAGGTATACCGCAATGGTGAATTATATGCAAGCTTTGGAATTGAAGGCAATCCTATTTTAAGACTACGTTTTACTGACGATTTATCCAGAGGCCATTTTGATGCTTACATGCCAACTGATTGGAATTTTGTAAAAGATCGTTCTAATGTTACTTATATAGCGTAAATTGTATTGTTGTATTATTAAAAAAAAAAAACAAAAACAAATATGTTTGTTTTAATTCCGCAGAAAAAAATAGAGTAGGCTGGATGCAAAATGTAGCATTGGAGGCTTTCTAAAATAATGTAAATGGTACCAAAATCTGCATTTTTGATCCTAAGCTTAATAATACTTATCTTACGGAGTTAAAACAACTTTTTTTAAATAAATACTTTGACCCACTCTTTATAAACACCCAGGCCCGGAAAAACTACCTGGAAGTCTTACTTTTCTTTTCCGTCTGGAAATCGAATCACTGCATGCACTCGATTGATCAACCACTGAGAAACTGTTCCACCAAATTAACTTTAATATTAAAGATTGAGTAGGTGCTCCCACTCCTTTTTATAGCTTTGTAAAATCATCAAATGAGTCCTCCCACCCAGGGCAGGGTAGTAGGGACTGTCAGACTTCATCATCATCATCATCAGCCTCTAATGCTCCCACTGCTGGAACACAGGCCTTCCTCTCTGTGAGAGGGAGTGGGCCACAACCCACCACGCAGGCCCAGTGCGGATTGATGGATGTCACATGTCTTCGAATTTTTGGTTCTAGAACATGCTGGGTTTCCTCATGTTTTCCTTCACCATTTTGAGTGCAGTGGTGATGAAATAAATAACACAAAGTAATACGCCTGACGGGGTTCGAACCCACGACCTACAACTCGTAAGTCGGGACCGATACCACTGGGCCACCACTGCTCTCCGACTGTCAGACTTGTAGGGGAAGGGGGGGCATGACGGGGACGCGAGGTAAGATGGGGTCACGTACACACACAAGAAACTAGACTCTTGCGAACAGAAAACAATAAGCCAGTATGAAGCCATACACGATCAACCGTCAGCGCGACAGAAACAGTGATGGGAGTGCACGCGTTTATTATTTACAAACGAAAATCACGTTGAGTAACTCGTCGATCTAATTTTATGCAATTAAAAACGTCTTTACTGTAAGGTAAATATGACTACCCAATTTATGTGTTTTCTCGTAATGGTTGTTAGTGTTGTTTACTTTGTTATGGTATAGTTGGACAAAAGTTCAGATAATACATTTTTTTTTGAAAAAATATTTTTCTCTAAATCAGCCTTTGGGGCAAGACGGGGTATTGGGTATGGGGTAAGATGGGGTATAGAAGATCCTCGATCCTCGGCTCAAGAAAAAAATGCTACGAAGAAACAAAAGACCAGTTGTAGCCAAAACGAAAAATGATGATGATGAAGATACAATTTGTCTCTATTGTAATGATGAAATCATAGTTTTCTGAAATAATCCGAAGGTTGGGTAGGCTGACAGCTTTGTGGACGTTGTGCTCACAATTAATGGTTATGCTGGTGTGGATGATGACAACACCCAAGAAATTCATATTTGTATTTATTGTGATAATAATTAGCTTACCCTATCTCTCCCAATTTTCATTACCCCATCTTACCCCATGGTAAGGGACAAGACGGTTTTCCGAGAGTTCCTATTAAATAATTTATTTAAAAAAATTGCTTTATGTTGATCTCCCAAAGACTATGCCAAATTGTAGTTAGGTTAATAAGACATTGTGCCACAAATAAATAAGCATAATACTAATTATACTGTATTTTTTGTATTTTCCTTAGATACCCCATCATGCCCCCCCCCTTCCCCTACTGACTAAAATCAACGGTGTCCATCAATAGATCTTTACGCTCCGGGGTCACAGTAGCTCGTTAGTCCAGCGACCAAGTACACACGGCTATACGCCTTATATGAACTTTCCGCACTTTGACGGTCAGCTTATACTAGTTTTGCATAGCTAGATGTGTAGCCGTATGTACTCCCACTCTACTAGTTTTAATCCAATCAACATGCTAGCCTTACTAGACTCGAGTTTGATGATGATTGATCTACATCACCATTGTAATGCCCCAACATGTGTCACATGCAACGCAGAGCCGCAGTAATTGCTTTCCGATTTCGACAGACAGAACAATTAAAACCTTACGTAGTACAGAGACTGAAATCGTGCGCGATTCTTGATCGCTTGTACTTGTATATTGCCGTTGGGTGATCATTAAGTTAGCCATATTATACTTGTTATACAATGTGTAACGTTAATAGCGCAAAACCTCTCGTGGGGTAACTCAGCCCATGTTACTGAACAATGTTTGATCAAAATCTTTTGGAAAAAAAAGAAATAAAAGATTTTTCATACTGATGGGCTCGATCAATTTCTCATTTTGTATGTTTTTTTTTTTTTCCAAAGTTTTTGATCAAACATTGTTCAGTAACATGGGGTGATTTACCCCACGAGAGGTTTTGCGCTATTAACGTTACACATTGTATATTACCATTTGGGTGACTTGCCGTCCAATAGGATGACTTGCAATCATAGATCATGCCTCGGTCGACGGCGCGTTCTGTTTGGTAAGGTGACCAACGACTGCTTCTCAGACATTCGATTAACTGACTACCTAGAACAACTGTCAAAAATCTACGAATGACAGCCTAGACCAATGGCTTAGTATACTTTGTCTGGAACAGATAATACTTGGTAAGTTGGTACAAAATATATGGTCTTCCATATACGGAGAAAACAGGAAAGCGCTGCTTATCATTAAATATGAACCTGTGTGGCTGACATTATTTGACTATGAACTCCTGAATGTAAATAAATATCACGTTTCATAATTTTTCCTTGTATGGAATTTCTAACACATCATTCATCATTCAACTGTAAATAAATTGAGTCCAATATAAAAACCAGAATTTTCACGCTTTATTTAACGTTTTTTACGCTTTATTTAAATTTGGCCTTTATTAAAATTAATGTAAGTAATATGAGTCCGTGAAGCTTCCATTTGTGATAAGACGATATATTTTTACGTATATTTACTTTTCATTTGTTATTTTTCCCTATTTCAGAATAACCATCACCCGAAAACCATTACCTATAAGGGTGAGAAAACTGTTTCCATAACAGTGAATTCTCATTCAAGCTTCATCATCATCATCTCCAAGGGTTGTTCGGTCCAGTGTTGAGTATAAGCCACCCTTTTGTGCCCTTTTTGTTGTATAATGTATAACGTCTTTTTTAAATAATATTTAGCCTTTTATTATACTGTTCTACGCAAAGACCTCATTGCAACAATTTTCTACAATTTCTCTTGATATTGTGCTTCTTTTCGGTCAATTCATGAAGAACCCATTCTGGGACCCACTTTTCTCATCGTTCTTCTAAATATTATATAACTCAAAGGTGACTGACTGACATAGTGATATATCAACGCAAAGCCCAAACAACTGGACGGATCGGGCTGAAATTTGGAATGCAGGTAGATGTTAGGACGTAGGATCGTAGATCAGCTAAGAAAGGATTTTGATCAATTCTACTCCCAAGGGGATAAAATAGGGGATGAAACTTTGTCAATTTTATAAAAATACATTGTTATGTTCCGACATTCACGCGAACGAAGTCGCGGGGACAGCTAGTCTGCCTAAACCTCGACTTTTTACCTATAAAAAAAAAACTCTGGAGGAGCTGCAAGCATTTTTCAGAATGATTTATTTAAGAGGCGGTATCAGCGTCTAATATTTATTGCTTAGGGGCGCGGACAGCTGACGTCCCATAAATATTAAGGGGACGCTCTCTCAGTTTAAGGACGATGTTAATTATTTCATTATGTAACATCAAGACAGTTGCTTTTTTCTCGATAACGTACTGGAATTTTGTTATTTCTAACTAGCTTTTCCCGCGGTTTCACCTGCTTTAGGGTATTTTGGGTCTTTTTTTTATTGTGGTAATATCATCAAAAAATCCCAGGGCAGGGCGGAACAGGGAGGGACTCTCAGACTTGTACTGACTAAAATCCACGGTGTCCTTTAATAGCCCTTTACGTTTCAGGGTCACGGTACTTTGATAAGACCCGCGATCCGGCAGGCTTTGGCCTTCAGGCTTTTTTGGGTCTTAGGGTATCGTTGAAAAGCGCATAGGTACCCTTCCTCATGAGTGTAGCTATCATATAGTTTAAACATATCATAATATAATTACTTTAATTTCTGATGGATTACAGAGGTGCTCTCACCACTGTAGTTTGTAGTACTAGTAGTAGTCTTTCTTCAAATTTCTTTCTTTCTCTCCAATACGTGTATTGTAGGAGTTATTGTATTAACGAGGTACATTTCAGTGGTGGAAGTTACCATAGGTACATTTTGTATATTATTTGGTACATAAAATTAGTATTGAGTTTTAATTGTAGGTACCTATACCTACTTATTTTTAGTAGGTATACAATTCAAAACCGATTATTATTCAAAGAGTACATTCCTAAATGTAACCTTTAAGTATGTTTATGAATGAGCCTTTAAAGTACAGGCGTAGATGAAGAATGTCAGAAATAGCGTGAAAGGGTCACCTATTTATATTAAAAGGATCGAATCAGTAGCGCTTAAACAGGCACAAAAGTGGTAGAAATTGTCACCGACTTTCGAAAGAAAAGTTTTTTTTAGGGTTTTTTGAACTTTTTTTGTGGTTGTTTTGAAGTCGGTTACATTTGTTTTTGAAAATTTTATCCATTTTAGTTTCACTATTCAACCCAAATTATTGTCAAATACATAATTTTCTTACATGTGCACTAAAATTTTGTAATCCGTAGCACCGGTAATAACAACGCCCATGTATAAAAACTACTGCACCAAACTAAACGAAAATTTTATGGGACCAAATGGCAGATATACTGTATCGAACAAAAAAAGAATCATCGAAATCGGACCAGAAACCTCGGAGTAGCTAGTCCGATTTCGATAAAATTTTAATGGGACCATTCCGGAAGTATACACTATCCAACAAAAAAAGAATTTTTCAAATCGGTTGTTAAACAATGGAGTTATACCCCAACAAACATTAAAAAAAATACAAACATCTGAATTGAGAACCTCCTCCTTTTGGAAGTCGGTGAAAAAATGCGTTAATTCAATGCGTACAATATTCAATAGTTCTAGCCTGAATTTATCCAGAAAAATAAATGATTGGCTGTATCATAACAAATGGCTAAACAAAACATCGAAATATTCAACGATATTAAACAGTAAGATATTAATAAAATCAATCTCTCTTATAATGGTTATAGCACGAACTGAAATTAATTTTGTTGATAAGTCTGATTGCGTGCACTCAACTGCAACACATTTCGCAAATTACTTGATAATGAAATGAATGAGTGTTTTGATTTATTTTCGGATTTCAGATATCATAATTTAGGTATATGATATTTCAGAAAATAATAATAAATTTGTTGAACTAGCTTTTTGTATCAGCTCCTCCTGCTATTTTTTCGCCTTCAGATGTTTTTTTCAAACCATTTACCATTTCCAGGTTCATTTACCCCTGTTCAAAAATTCATAAAAAATATTTCACAGTTTTAGAAGTAAAAGCCCATAATAATGTATTATATTGGTTTGGATTATTAGAAAAATCGTTTTCATCATAGCTACTAATCAATTTAACTTATTTAAATGGAACTAATTGATACTTTTAAGGGTCTTACTTATAAACATTGATTAGGCGTTACTTATCTTAAATAGCTCTTAAGTTACTTGCCATCTTTATTCATTGAAATAGAAATGACAAGGACAGGTGATATTTAATCAGTAGCTAAGCAACACAAGTTTTTTATAAGTAAGGGCGTAAGTGTTAACCTTAAATTAGCATTTAGAAGTATTTGAATAAGAAAAACGGAAATTCAAGATCAAAAGAAATAACGAATGATTTTTCCACGTCCACAAACATTTAAACCTAGCTAAATACTAGCTTTTACCAACTCCTTCGCGTCTATATCTATGCAAAATATAGACCATTTAACCATACCAATTATTTTCTAAAAAAACATCTATCCATCCAGACTTACGCATTAATAAGATTAAATAAGAAGTAAGATTAATGTCTGAATACCAGGGAACACAATTTAAAAGAAACAATTGGTCTCTTCAAACGTGAATTCCTACAGAATAGAATTTCGTAAGTAGATTACCAAAGTCCTTATTTAGGGCAGACTTCTCTTAGATTCTGTTCGTTCTTAGAATTCATTAAAAAGTTTGTAATCCATAAATTGCTTAGGTAAATCTTGTAATACAAATTACTCCCACGTTACCATTTTTCTGATGAAGTGTATACAAATTATATAAGAAAAGTGTATGTTTACAAGTATCTCACTACTTATAAATGCTATTGTTTGTGCGTTTTTATGTTAGTCATTCACACAAAATTACTGAATGGATCAGGATGCAATTTGATATTTTAACCCGCATATTACGTGCCCGTAGGCCAATTTTCAAAATATACACTAGCGAAGCCTCTGGCAACAATGGCAGCAGAGCTCTAGTGATAATACTGGTGCTTATTAGTGCTTAAAACTCAACCAGATGCATGGTGGATAGCGCAGTGGCTACGCAGTTGACTAGTTGCTCTCAGTACTGCAGGTTCTATACCTGTACGGACAAAAATATTTTTGTGGTAGTTGTTCCCGGTTCTGGCTGCTTGTGTCACGTAATTTTTATTGTTGGGTAAGCCCCCGCGCTACCAAGATACAGTTTAACAGCCTTACTACAAAAACTTAAACATTTTGAACACCTGTCTAAGAAAAGTGTGACTGCAAAACGGACCTTATTTCAACGTCATAACCTGACATTTTTTAGACAAGTGTTCAATGGACGTTTAAAAGTTTTTGTTGTGTGATGTTTATAAAAAAGTCTTCTTTCTCAACATTTTTTCCTTGAAGCATCAAGATTCCTCACTCCAGCTTCCAAACGCAGAGATTTGACGGATGCTGATAACGCAGAGATACTAATACCCTTATCTGACGCATTTGTGCGGTAATTCGCGCATTAGGCGATAATCCGGGCGACCTGATTCTGAAATAATTACACCACGAGCGAACGTGATGAACAATACACATGTGGTAGATAGCAGACGGTATTGGTAAAGATGTGGACACATTGAACATGATTTTGTGATCGGCAATGTGATTTGTGAGCAAAGGTTGGTTCGTTATTGGGCATTTTTGACCCTGTATGCGACCATCACAGAAATGTGGTTCGTTTTGAAAGTTTGGGGTTATTGTTTAATGAAATATATTTATTTTGATTCAAATGCATGGGGGGAAAAGATATGTGGTATTACAACGCAAAACATACCTGTTTGAGAAAATTAATTTCTTTAGAATAATGCTAGGTTTACTAAAAAAATCACACTTTAGTATTATTGGACTTTGACTTACTTGGACTAGTTTCGTTTGTAATTGCGCTGGTGGTGAAAAGAAAATGCCCTTTTGCCTTTACCATTTCAAATTATAAACCAACATCAGACCTTGGATGTTAGTTTTCGGGAATTTATGTTAAGAAACGATGGACAAAATTTTGAGATCTTTACTTTCATCTGTTCTACGCAATTTTGATGATATCATCAAACCACATGTAAAATAATAACGGTAATGCAGAAGTTGCGATAATTAACTCAAAATTAGACTATATTCAACACTCACTACATTTCTCATTATACCCTGGTTTCGGAAAATAAATGATGACTTAATTATTTGCAAATTTATTTTATTCTGTCGCATATTGAATTAAGTTACTTGCCTAATTCGAAAAAAAAAATAGATGCATCTTGATTTCTTAACACTCAGCCATTTCGTACATTTTACTCAGTACAAATCCCGCCCTGCCGGGGTGGGAGGACTCATTTCGTCGGCTAAGAGTGTAAACCTGCTAACTCACTTTTACCCAATTTTACAGGAGACAGATAAAACTTAATAAATTTGAATTTTACAATTTTAGGTTAAAACCAAAAATACAGTTGGTGTATTTTTCGATATTCTACATTACTAGAAATTAATAAAATAGTAAAATTTGGTTTTTAATAAGTTATTAGTGTTTTTGTGACTTAGCTGGATTTTTTTGGTAGCAAATGTTTAATTTTGGGGACATAGCAGGTTTTTCGAAAAATATCCAGAGTAAAATTAATTTAATTGTTAAGTTAATTTTACTTTATTTACAAAACATAACTATATTATAATTTACTATATTAATATTATATATAAACTATAAAAGTTTTTCTTTTTATATAAATTCAAAGGGCGTCAAAGAATACGTCCACATCGCTGCAATGGGAACAGTGCCGAGAACGCTGGCCACATTGCCACGTTGTATGGCAATGCCGATTCGTTGGCATAGGAATAGGCCAGCCCTCTGATCACCTGAAGAGTCGACTAATAGCCTGGCGATGTCCTTAAAAACGTGAGCACTCGGACCCAATGGCTCTAGAATTTCAACCCTTAATGGCTCAACAAATAGCTACTAGCTAAACCAATGTATTTGCGCTGCTTGGAGTTTTCAGCACCTGCATCAGCAGCGCCAGCACTACACGCTGTACTAGAAAGATGGGATGACGCAAGGGTGTCGACACAATATGTTGTATCGCACACCACACCACACCTACTTAGTTTCCATGGCATTATGGTCATACCATTTGGTCTGTCCCCATCGTCGCTTGCCAAGCCTCTGGATTCTAAGACGGCTGGCACCCCGGCGGTGCCAAGAGCACGACGGATTATGTCGTTTAAGCTTGAATGTCATGCTAACCGACCTGCACTTCTGCTACAAAAATGGCCACGGTGTCCGAAGCAGTCAACTATTTTTTCACCACATTGACAGCGGTGTGTCCCCACAAGGAGCGCTCAAACACAAGTAGCGACCCGGATGGTTGTGTCACCCAGCATAGTACCTGTGTTGGGCGACGGTACACAGTTTACAGCAGTGCAGTGGTGGTCCAGTGGTATCGGTCCTGACTTACGAGTTGTAAGTCGTGGGTTTGAACCCCACCAGGTGCATTCATTTGTGTAATTTATTTCATTATCACTGCTCTCAAATGAAGGAAAACATCGTGAGGAAACCGGCATGTCCTAGAACTAAAAATTCGAAGACATGTGACATCTGCCAACCCGCACTGGGCCTGCATGGTGGATTACGGCCAACTTTTTTAGAGGATAACAAGTGGATAATCCAAAATAAAACTTATTTATTGAATACTAGACGTAAAACTAAAAATGAATAGTAATAATAAAGGCTTGCCTCTACTATATTCCAACCAAGAAACCTTGAAAAGATCGAGTTAATTGACTGAAAACTAAATTTTAATTGCACGGAACGTTGTCACGACGAAAACTCAATACAAAATGGCGTCAATCATGGAGTTAGCAGCGCAATTTGACTTAAGTTTATTTGGCTGTTTTACGCATCACACTTTTTTGCCGATTTTACGTTGAGAATGTGGGTAGCTGCTTTTACAGACTGTGTGGCTCAACTTTCTCTTACAGACTGCATCAAAATGTCATTTTTGGTCAAAAGTGGAGTTAGCAGGTTTACACTCTTAGCCGACGATTTGATGACTTTGCCATGCAAAAAAGAAAAAAAAAACCTTCAAACACCGTTGACGCGTGCCTGTGTATGAAACTCTTGCGATGAATTTGTATTGCGATAGTCACCTGGATACGAAAGTCGTAAGGTATCGGAGACTTGCGTGGCCTTGTGTACGAAGTCCCTTTCATGCAGCTTTAGGTATATAGCGCTTCACACCTCGATAAATTCATTGACCTTTACAACTACACTGACTACTACAAGTTGCCAAGCCATTAAGTACCGTCTGTTCTGTTACATAAAACATACAATGAACAGACAAAGTCCATTAAAACAATATTAATCATTTTATTTTGAGCCAAAACTGTGGCGATGTCATTTCATTGTGAAACTGCATAAAGCTTGAACATTTCACTAGCATGGTACTGTTGCGCACAAACGGATATTCACTGGTAAACGGAGATTAGTTGGCTAACTGATCATTGCCAACGTTTGGGGAAACTGAATGGAGTCTGGTTTTGTTCGGTCTCGGCTAGATAACGTTCGTTAAAGGTACAATCTCGAGCAATGTATGTACATAGCTAAACGAGGAAGTAAGTAATTTTCTTTATTGTACTTATTATCTCATCCTGAAAATTCTTTAACTATTTAGATTCTGCTACTAACTCCAAGTATGTATGTGTATATGTGTATTTACGTGGGATAGTTTTCGATCATTTTTACGCTTCGTCCTACGCTGTCCTATAGTACCTAGTAATTCTTATCTATCACCGGTTCATTGGATTTTGCAATACGTTTCTCTTAATTTCAACTTTCATGTGTAAAATTACGAGTGTCACTTTGGTTTATGCAGAGCTGCAATATCCTTTTTAAGTGTTCTGGGAAGATTTTTATTTTAATAATAACACACCTACGTTTTAAAAAGATTTGTGGAAAAGCCAGAGTGGTAGTTATATAGATTCGTGTTTTGGTGATAGATATGTTTAAAATCGTTACAAACGTTATCACGGTGGTAGAGTTCCGTAGGTTTAAAAAGGCCACATTATTAGGTATCGGTTTCGTAAATTGCAATAAAATTCGTAAAATGGAGCATTTAAATTTTACGTGGGTTTTACATGATTTTTATACTTATGCCCTATTAGACGCTCTGGTCGAAATTGAGAAAAAATAATGTGATAATCGCAGATTGTGGCTCAATTATACCATTCAACTTATTGTTACAAGAAGAAACGTTTAAAAACACACGTTATGTATACACTGCCTTACCCGAGATCACAACACGTGTTGTTTATGTTTCATTGTTACGTTCTGATAATTACAAGATGTTGGATTGCACATTATATATTGACAAACATATTATTAATTCCAAAAATGTCATGCTATGTGCAACTGATCTATCTACCTATATTCTATATAAATATTATAAAGAGGTAACATTTGTTTGTAAGTTTGTAGGTAGGGGGTAATCTCCGGAAGTATGAACCGATTGAAAAAATTGTTTCAATGGTAGAATGCTACATAATCCGTGAGTTCTATCTGTTATATATATTGCAAATGTTCGTTATTTTAATAGTAATTTTCAGTAGTAGTGGTTTGGTCCAAGTTTTAAAGTAGATATTATAGGGAGGATATCCAATTCTGTACACCTAATAACGTTTTACATTTCAGAATAATTGCTTCAGTGGTTTCGACGTGAAAAGGTAAACAAACTAAGCATTTAAGTTAGGGTATAAATGATTAATATTTGATAAAAACTGCATTATTGTCCACTAATTTTTACAATTAAGAACCAACTGCGAATAATTAAGCAGATTGTAACGGTTAGCGGGTGAGTTTAAATAAAATAACTCACCAACGTTTACAATAAATTTATTATAGGTCGTGGTTCACAGCCGTCACTAGGTATTTAATCGTTCCGTGGAAGTAGGCGCACTAAGTACTGTCCTGGCTTATCGCGTAGTGCAGAGACGCGATGGGCGAGGAGTTGTCCCGAGGTGAGAGAGACCCCAGGGACAGGATGGTGGATGCGCCGGCTGGTCAGCTGTGTGCGGCTAGGTGCTGTGTGTGCGCAGGCCTCGAACGTTCGGTAGCGTGAGTCACTGTCGAACTCAACGAACGTTGAGGATGGGTATTTTAAATCCCAATCTTGTTCCCTGGAATCAACGTCCAGCGGTAAATAAAAGGTCCACTGCAAATCCTCTCTGATGATGACCTCGCAGCGTAAGCGAAAGCCTAGGACGTAAAGCGCTTGAGGCGTTTGTGAGTTTGGTCAACATCAGAACGGAGTTTACATGGCAGGTACACAATATTAAATTAGCGTGAAGCATTAACACAATATTATTTATAGGCCTACGAGCGTATGGAACATTCGAGGCTTAACGGAATAAAAACCTAACAAAGAAAAATTAGAACACAAAATAATAAGTCTGTAGGTAACTGCTCAATACAAAAAGATAGAACACAATAAATAGCTAGCAGTTATAAAGGTTTGGTTTGGCAAACTTACCCTTCACGGGGTTATTACACTTACACAGAATTTAAATAATATATATTAGGTATTTATTATTTGACTAAAAACTGTAAGTCTGGGACGAGCAAAATTAGATACCGTGAAACTCGCCATCTTTGGCCGGTTTTTACACATAATCGGCTACAACTATGAAAAAATATATGACAAGTATTAGTTTTTTTTTTATTTGCAAACCAAGTGCAACCTTAACTCTTGATATTAAACTCGAAACCTGCAAAACTTATGACTTTTTACACCCAAAAACGAATTTAAATAGTCAACCAAAATTACCTCGACTTTCTGCCAACATTAGCCACTGCTAATAACTCTTGGATTTTCGCTCTTACAGCCGTATAATTAAGAATTACGATAGGAAACTGGTTAAAGTTGACGGTTAAAAGATAATAATAACAAAAGGTTACGAATTTAGCCGTACAGAGCAGTGGCCAAAGTTACCCAATATTTTTTCTTTAAATTCATACAAATGATTTTTAGACATAGGGTTGTCCAAAATAAAATAAATCGATTGGATGTTTTTAACAGAAAAACGTGTTTTAATATCAATCATTTTTATTAGGTACCTATAACTGTAGATACTTAACAAATTAAGGTATAAAAACATGGCAATTTTACTTATTTAATAGGTTACAAAGTGAGTAGGGGCAGCCCTAGCACATGTTTTTTGGTGGCCAAAGTTGACATCTTGTGTTCGCAGAAAGTGATTGTAACATTGGTCGCTAAATTTCTAAGTTCAAAAGACTCGTTAAGATTTAAAAAAGCTCATCATGTTATTATCATGAATTCACCCAAAAACATATAAAAAAACTACTCATCTCGGCAAGTTTTCACGCTTACTAGGATCACAAAACACGATGCACAATTTGGTACCACTCGAATCGACTTTCTTTCGACGACCGTTGACAGCCAACTGAGTGAAGGTAGCAAGTGAACTTGCTATCAGCATTGCCATAAATATAACCTATTTTCCATAACAGACTGTAAAATGTTGCCATTTGAGACAATATTGTCGTTACAACTTGTTTTGCTTATTTTTGGTAACTGGCCAATGTTAGGCTTGAAAACCAAAGTTGGCGGATTTCACGGTAGTCCTAATATAGTGAGGAACTACGTCTATTACTGCGTCCTGCGTTCGCGGTAATTATTTCTGTACTGTGTTACGTTCCAGCTGATTGCTACAAAATGCCTCGCTCAAAGAGAAGGGGAATTGGACTTTGCACGTGTGAGAGCGAGACAGCATAAGCATTGCCACTCACTTATCCGCAGCTAGAACATTCCACAGTTCTGTCACTACAGAACTGTCAAATAACTGTTACTACCAGTTTAGAACTACCCACTTATAAATTACTTTTTGTCTCGACGTAATTCAAGAATATTTTCTAGATACCTACAAATTTATATTAATGAACTATTTATAGTTTTGAAATGAACGTTGGTAATCCACAACGTTACAATACCCCCTCGCGCAGTCAAGGATTTTGTCTTCTATAATGACAAAATCCGCACAAAGAATTAGATCTAACTATTGTTTTACCTATCAAAAAATCATCATTCGTACTTCTCACAATCATAACCAGCGGCAGCTATTGTATTCAGTGATACGAGAGATAGCTGTCGCACAATATAAAATATATAGGAATCCTGTTGTCATTAACCTGATGCCTTACAATAGTTTTCTTCAAAGATGAAAGTGTACTAAGCGAGAGAATAATGCAATCGTATGTATCGAGTTCAATAAAATATTATTGTTAAATTATTTCTTTTCCTTTTAACCATCTACCGACCAATACTAATCCACCTACCAGTTTTAAATTTTAATGTACGTAATTGAATCTAAAATTAGATGATAAAATTATGTTTTTGGTTTAAGGCTTATTTATGGAGTTACCAACCGCTCCTGCAAAGGCTTATTTAAAGAGTTGCGACCGCTCTATAGTAAACAACACGAATGGTGTAGACCATCAGTATTAAGTGAACAAGCTATGTCCTTTGGTTTTGTTTCTTTTGATTTATGGTTTATTTAAGGAGTAATCGACCGCTCCTGCAAGGGCTTATTTAAAGAGTTGCAACCGCTCTATAGACACAGTTGTGTTTTTATGATGCAAGGGCTTATTTAAAGAGTTGCTACCGCTCTATAGACACAGTTGTGCTTTATGATTTATGGTTTATTTAAGGAGTAATCGACCGCTCCCGCAAGGGCTTATTTAAAGAGTTGCTACCGCTCTAAAGAAGAAAAGCACAACCATGTAAAGAAAAAAACACAACCATGAATTACAAAACCAAAGTGATCGATGGGTTAGAGCCACGATCAATATAGTAAATACCTTCGGTGTAGGGCCGATAGGTATAAAAAATAAAATATAATGAATGGGGTAGGCCATCATTATACATAAATAACTATAGGGTAGACCAAAAGTTATAACAAAGAAAAAAAAAAATTGGTAGGTTAGATAGGTTCGGTATAGTAATAGGTATTCAAAATTTAAAAAGAAGTTAAGATTTACTGTTACATTTAAAAGTTATGGTATCTTTAACGAATGTCAAAATAAAAAAAAATTAAGTTATAATGATCAAAGACTAACCAGAATGTCAAAGTTTTGTTAAAGCTATAATGATAAATGACTGACTAATATGTCATAATGGAAAGAATGGTCCATATTTAGCAGTTCGTTTATGTAAGTCCCGTACCGTGACTAAAGATGATTCGCCTCTAATGATCACTAAGTACTCGAGTTCAGACTTTTGAAGCGACATAAACTTAACTGGATAAGCCATGATTTAAAAAATTTTCAAAAGAAAAAAAAAATCAAAAGTGTAGGGTAAGTGCCAAAACAAAAAAAAAAAATTCAAAGAGAAAAATAAAATTAACGGTTATGTGTACTAACACTCCGTCTGTTACAATTTGAATTTAAAAATCTAGTAACGTTTTGGTTGAGAACAATCTAGAAAACAAGCACAAAAAACAATTGCACCGAAATGAAAATAAAAAAAAAACACACAAAAGGAGTTAATGCAACCAATGTCTACGCTTTACAAAAGGTTAAGCTTTAAAAAGCAATAACAATTTAAAACAAATTGAAAAAACAAATTGACAGAATATTGACAGAATGAGGTAGGGTCTGCAATAATAAGTACTTTTTACAAAAGTTAAGTTATTTCAAATTATTAATATTGAAAAAAAATGAATTGAAAAAAAAATATTGGTATTGACAGAATGAGATAGGGTCTGCAATAACCAATTAAAAAAAACAATTTACCTATATAAAAGAAAAGAAAGTAATAATTCTTTTATAGGCAGACGAACCCAGGTGAAAAGGTTGTATGTGCCTGTAATGAAATCCCGGCACCCACACCCTACAACCGAAACATAAAATGCTATGCGGTTGAAATAAGTGTGGTGGTAGTACTTCCCCGGACGGGCCTTCACAAGGGCCCTACTACTACGATGACTTTAAAAAAAAAATAATAGTCAAAAAGAAAAAAAAAAAAAAAAATCGTTACTTTCTTTTTGAACAAGTAGAAAAAAAATTGTGTAGGGTAGGGTACACTTTGGCTGCGTTAAACCAAAAAACGTTTCACAAAAGACAAAAAAACACAAAACACACAAAACACCAAAATAACACACTTACTACCTCCACAGAACAAAAAAAACCAAGCGACCTTAATAAAAAAACCACGTAAATGGGCGCCAATGTAACGGTTAGCGGGTGAGTTTAAATAAAATAACTCACCAACGTTTACAATAAATTTATTATAGGTCGTGGTTCACAGCCGTCACTAGGTATTTAATCGTTCCGTGGAAGTAGGCGCACTAAGTACTGTCCTGGCTTATCGCGTAGTGCAGAGACGCGATGGGCGAGGAGTTGTCCCGAGGTGAGAGAGACCCCAGGGACAGGATGGTGGATGCGCCGGCTGGTCAGCTGTGTGCGGCTAGGTGCTGTGTGTGCGCAGGCCTCGAACGTTCGGTAGCGTGAGTCACTGTCGAACTCAACGAACGTTGAGGATGGGTATTTTAAATCCCAATCTTGTTCCCTGGAATCAACGTCCAGCGGTAAATAAAAGGTCCACTGCAAATCCTCTCTGATGATGACCTCGCAGCGTAAGCGAAAGCCTAGGACGTAAAGCGCTTGAGGCGTTTGTGAGTTTGGTCAACATCAGAACGGAGTTTACATGGCAGGTACACAATATTAAATTAGCGTGAAGCATTAACACAATATTATTTATAGGCCTACGAGCGTATGGAACATTCGAGGCTTAACGGAATAAAAACCTAACAAAGAAAAATTAGAACACAAAATAATAAGTCTGTAGGTAACTGCTCAATACAAAAAGATAGAACACAATAAATAGCTAGCAGTTATAAAGGTTTGGTTTGGCAAACTTACCCTTCACGGGGTTATTACACTTACACAGAATTTAAATAATATATATTAGGTATTTATTATTTGACTAAAAACTGTAAGTCTGGGACGAGCAAAATTAGATAGTCCTAATATAGTGAGGAACTACGTCTATTACTGCGTCCTGCGTTCGCGGTAATTATTTCTGTACTGTGTTACGTTCCAGCTGATTGCTACAAAATGCCTCGCTCAAAGAGAAGGGGAATTGGACTTTGCACGTGTGAGAGCGAGACAGCATAAGCATTGCCACTCACTTATCCGCAGCTAGAACATTCCACAGTTCTGTCACTACAGAACTGTCAAATAACTGTTACTACCAGTTTAGAACTACCCACTTATAAATTACTTTTTGTCTCGACGTAATTCAAGAATATTTTCTAGATACCTACAAATTTATATTAATGAACTATTTATAGTTTTGAAATGAACGTTGGTAATCCACAACATTACAAGATACACAAATATCAGTCGATTCAGTCGGGATGTTGCGACTATAAGATTTATATTAATATCGGGACTGCGGTGAACCAGATCGGCTTTCGATTAAATCTCTGACTGTTATATTAATTAAAACAGCTATATACTAGTTATTTTACCAATACCTACCTACATTTATAGGGGTTTGCACCTCACAAATATTGTATAAATATTACGATTAACCATAAATTCAATGGAAACTATCACTCCACTCGCTTATACCTTTATCACACACTCCTACTCTTAAGTACTTCCTTCACATCCTAAAAAGTACGCGAGCAACAAGCGATCCCTCTTTTATGCCTTTGTCAAACTGACAGACGAACCGAATGCGTGGCGTAGCGATTTTGTTTGTAATGTATGGAATTGTTTGCAGCCTGTCACATAGACTATCGGATCGCTTTCGCATTCTTATATGACAGGATTCGATTCGGTTCGCTATCGCCTGTCTGTTTGACAAAGGCATTATTCCTTGCCGCCGAGTACGCCCGCCCCGACCGACCCTTCCAAGAGCCAGCCCGCGATGCTGAGCCTGTAGTTTTAAATTCACCCCTTAATAATTTTAGCATTCAGATCTAGCCTGTCCTTTGCTGTCCTCCATCAGTGTCGCCCTAACCCGAGGTTCATACCCCACAGGGGGTGCCCTTAGCGGGAGGCAACTTAGTTTGTAGTTTTTTTTTAGTTGTAACCCTCGGCTGGAGGCTTAGGAGACTTTTAAGGAACCCACAGAAAAGTGCAGCTCACAACCCCCTCTAGGTTGAACTGCCAGATGTTGTAGGTATCCGACAAAACACCGTCTTCAGTCAGGCCGTACGCTAACATGTCAGAATTATCGTAAAAAAAAAACTATTTTAAAATAATAAATAGTGAACCCCTACCTCTTAATTACATGTCCCTATCTATAATATAATGCTTTAGATAAAAATATGCATACCAATTCATTTAATATTGCAGTTAAATACATAGCCACATAGATGCATAACACAGTAAATGCAAACACCGCTGATTACGGCGTCTAACGAAGAGAGATAAGATAAATTGAGCAAACTTAGTTTGGTACACAAAGTTAAATACTTAGCAAAGATCTTCGGGTTTGTATTGCTTGTTCTGTAGCACTTGTATACATAACTGTAGGTACAGTCACGAGCAATAATATGTAAACACTTAACAACATTCAAACACAATTTACTCGCAAAATACTGGTTTCCACTTTGAAAATAATAAGACCTATTTCGTAATAGTATGACATCCAAAATAGAAGTCTGATGAAAATGCAAAAGTTTAATCAATATAAGAGCAGAATGGCGCTTTAGAATACTGCTCAGAGCGTATACATATTGCTCGTGACTGTACTAAGGAGAAAAATACCTCCTGTTAACTGAAGTTTAGGTATCTATAGAATACCTCTTATAAGGGCTGATTTTTCAATAGTCAGATTACCTTTATCTGAGGAATTAAAATAACATTTTGACATATTTTCTATAGATAAGCTGTCAAACCGTTATTTTTATTCCTCAGATAAAAGTTATCAGACTATTGAAAAATCGAAAAATCAGCCCTAAATGAAAACTAAACCCCTTTGGCAGTGATTTGACTTACAAAGGGGTTCTTGTAACTCTTCGCTGAAGTTGAAAAAATATGTCCTCTATTTTTCTTTTGTAACGAAATCAATACATAATGATGATACGACGTTCACTTGCACCCGCTTCCAAATTATGAAGAGTTTCAAATATCTTTGTAATCATATTTAAAACATTATAAAAAAAAAAAACTATATTTTTTTAATGCTGAAGATACTAAGAATATTTTCAACGTATTGATTTAAAAACAAAACCACATGTAATAATATTAATAGCTACTATATTTTGACAGATAATCTTTCACTTTCAATTACTTTCGAAATCAGAATGATCTATTGTGTTTTTGCTGCATGCAAGCATTCTAAAAAAAAATACAGTGATCTTTAATGCCTTTGAAATAAAGGTGCTATTGCCTAACTCTATCCAAATAACAAGGCTTATGTGCATTTATATACCTATATTGCATTCTAATAGATAAATAACGTTTACATAACCTCCGTATCTACGTCAGTACGCACCCTTGTCAATACAGTATCAGTACTGTGTGCTCATTGTGTAAGACACCGTGACAATGCGTCAGCGTAATAATATATTTATAGATATACCCTCATGTTAAGTGGGTATATGATTGGGTATATAACGTAATTGTGTTGAGAAAATAAATGGAAAGCGACTGATGGAAGGAAAGTCGTCAATGAAAAGAGTTTTCACGCTTCAGAAGCTATATTTTGTGAAGAATCTCGCTAATTACATCTTACATCGTATGTTTCCTTATAGGTATTTTCCATTGACATTTTCACTTAAACAGTTATATTTTCTTTTCAAGCAATGCACTGTTTGCAAAGTAGCTGAGATATTGACTGCTGCACTGCGTATTTCGGGTTCTATTCCTACATAGAGCAAATATACAATTTTTTCATCGGATCGTACTCTATCTTACTACGAGTATAATAATAATATCTAATATTATAAACGTGATTTTTATTTTATTTTACATTTTCACTCAAAAACTACTGACCAGTTTTCGTCACACAGATAGCTTATAACCTAGATTAACACATAGGATAGTTTTTACCCCAATTTTATGTGCCCCTGGGATATTTTTTGAATTGTACAACAGGAGCTAGTTCTAAATATACTTCATTATTTAGAGACTCCGTCCTATTTACATACATTCAAAGTTGCAAGTCACATCTAAGTAATATAATATTCTTGTCTACATCATAAAGAGAACCTTTGTGCTAAATTTTAGCTTGTTAGGCTCAAGGGTTTCGGCTAGGCGTTGATGAGTCAGACGTGAGTCACGCAATTTTTTGCTTCATCAACAAAAATTTTCAGAAAAAGCCCGAATAACTTTGTTTTCTGAAATGCCGACACTTTTTTTATTCATGCCTATTGTATGCAGCAAAATAATGAAATGTCTACCGTCTTGATTCAAGAGCAAAGAGTTTGTTTCAAAATTCATTAGCTTACTTGCTTTCTATTGCGTAAAACTATAAAAATAACAATTAATGTCTATCCATTCGTTCATCCTCACAAACTTTCCTATGTATAATTGTAATCCCTCTTAGAGGACAGAGACATAAATAGAGGGCCAAAGCGAATAATCGTGATCCCGGAACGTAAGGGCTATTAAAGGACACCGCGGATTTTAGTCAGTACTAGTCTGACAATACGTCTTGCTCTGCCCTGGGCGGGAGGACTCTTTTGATGATTTTAACACGCAAAAAAAAATGTTAGTACCACTTGTTGCTAGGGACTGGACCCATGATAACGTATTATCCGACTATCAACGCTCTTACGTGATCGATTCACAAACATCCACCCAAGTAACACAAACGTGTCTAGAAACGTACTACTATAGATAGCTTATAGAATTAAATTGAATTGTCTACCATAAGAATAAAACATCTATAAGCAATCTTCTAGAACGCTTATAGACAGAGTTTAGTAAAAGTGGGCACATTCTTGTACCCTCTCTTAAGAATGAGTTAAGAAAACATGACTAGATAGAGTTCAGATCAAATTGACTTATGAGATGTTTCTAGTGTCTCTCTAAACCGTTTATAGATCGTACGTTTATCTAGTAGCGTACTAGTAGATAGTCTATAGATAAAGTTAAGACCTTTAAAGGAATCATTGCTCGTCACGTTTTAAAACCAAATGATCTTAAGACTAACAACTTTAAGTAACATTTTACTAGTGACGCATAATGGCGTGGAACTTACAAGAGTTATTTTACTTAATAATATTTGCATCATGGCGTAACAAATTTATTACTTTTTATTTATTTAAATTTTAATAATAGGTAAATAAGCAAATCAACATGCGATTGAAATTCTATCGTTGAATATTATGTAAAACTCTTGTAAAATAAGAGCGCCCGCTGTAAATGTAAGATTTAACATTTTTTTTTTCAAAATATGTATATTATTTGGTATGAGCAAATTTTCGAATTTACATTTTAATGCTTAAAATACTCATTTTATTTAAAATATAGTAATTTAAAACATATCAAATGTCTAATTAGACATAATTTAATGATAAAAACATTAAAGTACGTAACCAAAATAATTTGAAGCAAAAATTAGGGAATAAAAATGGCGTCCACATAAAATTTACTAGTAAACCGATTCCTATAGAACAAACAGTCTAGAGATTTTTTTTGTAGTATGGCTCTAGAATAATTTTACTTACTACATACTAAACTATCTAGTGAGAGAATAAACAGATTTAAGAGTGGTTTAAAATTATCTAGTAACTGTCACTCTGTATTCCTTTTTATCTTGTCACAGTATTTCTAGACGTTCTTCAGTGAATAGGTAATTTCATGTGTTGTGAACGTAAGACCATTTTATGCAGTAACAAACCAATATAATTAATCAATACAAGAGGGTACCCGAGTAAAAAGTATTTCTGATTTATTTAGGCATAAACAATGTGAGAAATAATAATTATAATTGTCATTACATTAATACCCTTTCATTTGATACCCACATCATTGGAGTAGATTTCAAACAGCCAGTCCGCCATCTTGAATTTAAGTCACGTGACTATTTTTCTATTTCTGACAGCAAACCCTTTCATTTGATACCCATATCATTTGGGTGCATTTCAAATAGCCTGTCCGCCATCTTGGACGTCTGCCATCTTGGATTTAAGTCACGTGACATTTTTTTTCGTATACCTGACAGCAAACCCTTTCATTTGATATCCATAATTATTATGGGGAGGATTTCAAACAGCCAGTCTGCCATCTTGGATTTAAGTCACGTGATCATTTTTTTCGTATCCCTGACAGCAAACCCTTTCATTTGATACCCATATTATGGGGGTGTATTTTAAATAGCTTGTCCGCCATATTGGATTTAAGTCATGATTGTAATTTTTTTTTCGTACTCTTGACAGCAAACCTTTTCATATTTGAGTACCCATATAATTATCATCAACAATTTTCTACGTTTTGCAGGAAGTTACTAGGAAGTTTCGATTCTTCTTCGGTCGACTGTTCTTCATTTTTCTTTATTTTTAAATACTTGCGGATTTTTCGACGAAAACCACCATCACCATAGATCTTTTAATTTGTTTCATCTTCTCCATAGCATAAACTCATCCAATTAAAATTTCTAGTACAAATGCACTTAACTAAGCAACTTTTAAGGATAAAAACTCTAAAAACACGACTTCTCTATCAGTTTTCTAGACAAACTTAAAATTATCTAGTAAAGTATTTTATCTAGACTGAAGTATCTATAGAAAAAAAAGATAAGAGTACCATTAGCTAAAATAGAATATCTGTAGAAAGTTTTGTCTTCAAATATATCGTTTTATCTATAAAACTACTTCAAAATAGGTGCCTATGAGCATTTTATCTAGAAACATTCGTTATAACTATAAACCTACTTAAAATAAGTGTTCTATAAAACAAATGCTCTTAAAATAATACAGCTTTAGATAAAAAACTCTATAAGATTAAATGTTCTGTATCAAACCCATCTCTAGAAAGCTCGTATCTAAAGATTGACCCTGAATAGACAGTCTATAGACAGATTGGTTTTAAAACTTCCAGACTGTGTTACTTGGGCATGCAGCCATCCAAACCTATCGCATTCATAATATTAGTTAATAAAACAATACTCGTAGTATGGCGTAAGATGATACAATAAAGACAAGTGTACATTAAAATCTGTATACAATAATTTATTACACCTGACATCATAAAGCATAAATCAAAGGTAACTCCATAAAGCACGAGATCAAAAAAACATTATTTTTAATCCTCACATCGACTGCAATGAATCATACCAGACGAAATCACCTAACAGTCCATAAAACAGAAATAGAACGCGCACGTTTACGTTACATCTGGTTTTAGACTGGTATTGTTTGAATGTATTTTACTTTTGCTGGCTGAAATTTGGGTAGTGACTTGCTACTGCTAGTTGCGTTTTAAGTATGATCTCATTATTTAAGTTTTCCAGGTTACAGGTTAAGTACCTACATGAGTTTTCATGTAAAGACCCAATGTATAAGCTCAAAATGCAGAATGTTAAGCAAAACAGAAATTACACGCGAGTGAGAAATATGAACAGCGATGCAGTTACTGTGTCCGAGTTGTCCCAAGGTTGTTTTTACGGGTTTTTCACCTACAAAAATACTTTAATTTCGTGGTGTTTTCTACCATCAGACAAAGCAGTGCTCACGTAGGGTCAGGATTTTCGCATCATGGGATAATAATACACCCCTGTGCGAACACCCCAAAAAACGTTACTGGTGAAATGTGGGTGGAACTATTAAGATGAACGTCTGCCTAACTTTTTGGGGATTATTAAATGATAGAGACAACAATATATAACTTTATAACCATGATGTCATAAGTTGTATGTTGTCTCTATCAATTTGAAACAAACCACATTGAGCAAGAACTTTGGAAAATGCTTCAAAACTTTGAATTTAACTTAAGAGCACCAACACATCAAGTTGTAGCCTCAGGATGTAAAGATAATTACAAATGTGTTATAACAAGTAGAAAGTGTCACACTCCAAAGTTCCAAGTTATCATAACCGACATTGGAAATTGAACTCATAACTCAAGCAAGTTTTAAGTTCAATTTCCAACGTCAACTTTAAACTTTCGTTTGAAAGGATAAAAGTAATGACGTATCTCGGTTTTGTAAAGTGAAATTAGTTCTGAAATTAGGTACTTATGTACTTGTTGCTTCTGTGAGAAACCTTTGTCAGAAATTTTTCCTTTTTCCTTCAGAGAAAAGATTAACGATAATATTGTTGGATAATCTCTGTTCATGCTCAAATTGGTTCTTTTAAAGAAAACTTTGGCAGCGGAAAAAGTCAATAACTTAAGATAGGTGCTTTTCGTTTTGTTTGCAGTACTGAATATTTTTTGTAATTAAAGTAATATTGGACAGGAAAGGATAAGGTTGGAAAACTCGGGTTCTTATTATATTTAATTAGCGTTCTCGTATGACAGCATGATTATTTGATGAGTGAGATTGTTAAGTATCTGTTTTTATCAAACTTGTAAAAGTGTGCACGCCGAAAGGCATTTTATACAAACTTCTTAGTTTTTTTTGGGAAGGATAACCAAATTTGAATCAAACTTTATACGCAAAAGCAGGATGTACAGTGCTAATGCCTTTAAAGATACACATTTTAAACTCATAGTATTCTATATTCCTATGAAATACCACGCATTCTACGCACTTTATAAAAACAGCAAAATATTAACTCAACGTCAAAAATAATCATCTCTACATGTATTGCAATAGAGTCTAAAACAAAATAAACGGTGAAATCATTGCAAATCTCCTCTAAACACGAGATTATAATCTAATTGGCCTTCGATCATCGTTCAAAGAACATTGACTCAAAGTGATTCATAATAAGAAGTGTAAAAAACGTTTGAGCTATCAATCATGTGCTACTTATCTAAACACGCGTGTACATTATAATCTGTTAGGAACGTAACGCCCCCCAAAATCATGTGTAACTAGTTATCACCCGTGGGTATATTCGTGTAGTGTAAATATTTAAACAAGGTGAGAAATAATTTGTCCATTATAGAGCTTAATGTAATCTTTCTGTACCTTGAAGACGCTTGAGTCTTTTTTTTTACGTGGCAAAATCATCAAATGAGTCCTCCAAGCCCGGGTAGGGCGGGAGGGACTGTCAGACTTGTACTGACTAAAATTCACGGTGTCTTTCGGTAGCCCTTTGTGTGCCGGAGTCGCGGTATACGTATGTCCCGCAACCCCGGCAAGACTGTGGCCCGTCATTATGCTGACGCTCCTTGAGGCGCGCGTGGGACACAACGCGCCGTCTCGCGTCGACCCGGGCATGGTCCATGGTCGGGCAGCGAGTTGCCCTTTACTCGCCGCCCGAGATTCTGAAGTCTTAGATTTATTAACATGTTCTGTTGTATTAGAAGCCATGTTTTTGTTGGTTGCTGGATCAGAAATAAAATCTGGTATGAATTAGTTGCCTACAGCAACCTGCCCGCCTAATGCGGTGGGATACTTGGTGTGGGAGAGAGTAAGGGCCAACACACGCTAATTTTACGGATTACTAAAATAATAAGTACCGTTATTAGACACAGGACTACAAAACAATTACTGTAATACTAGATAACTGTAATGAATTAATTTGGTTTATATGTGTATATATATATAAATATATCCCCTCGTTAGTCTGTCATCCGGTGTTGTTTGTATTTTTTTAAATTTTAGTCTAGTTTCTATTTTGGAAACAAAAAAGTATTGTATTCACTTTTTCGTGGAAAATAATATTCCTTATATATTAAAGCAACACTTTATTTTTTATGAAATATGCTACATGAATAAAATGCAACACTATTTTTTTACTTGAACAATAAAGAAGTTTAGATGAGCAGTTTCCCTACAAAGAAAATAATAAAACTAACCTTCTTCAGAAACATTCATGAATTTTAAAACAACATTAAAGAAAATGACACACTGCATGTTTTATTTAAATAAAGTAATTGCTAATGTGAATATATAACTCATTTTTATATGAAACAGATTTCCCAGAGGTCGGGATGTAATTTGTATTCCATGTCAGAATCATGAATTATATCAAATTGGTGGGTGTTGCGAATCTCAATTAAATACTGATACATTAACCAATTACTAATAATAGTGTTACTCTACTGATATTACTTGCGCTAAATTGTATCGGAAAATTGATCGTGTATTATCTTATTAATTATAGAATTTATTGTAAGTCAGAAACGGCTTTATTTACTTTAAAAATGATAAATACACAGATTATAAGAAAAAAATGCTTTTTAGGGTTCCGTAGTCAACAAGGAACCCTTATAGTTTTTTTATTCTTAGTAGAGACTATAAACAAGTCGACAAGAGAGAGAGAACATTTTTCTTGTCATTTAGTTAGTTAGTTTAGTCAAGTGACTAAACTTTTCGACAAAAAAATTTTGAGCAAGTTAGATTTTATATATAAATTTTTATATTTTATATATTTTTGATTTAATATTTTATCGACCTCGACACCTTCATGACGGATTGGCCGGAGAAAGCCGCTCACAGAACAGATTGGAAGGTTATAGGGGAGACCTTTGCCCAGCAGTGGCACAACATAGGTTAAAAGAAAGAAAATAAAATAGATTTTATATGGAACTAGCTGGTGGTACTTCCACCACCGCTGATCAGCTCCTATTGTTCGTATCGTGATACTAGTAGTTCTTGAGATTAGCTCTTTCAACCAAACGAAGAAACGCATTCTTCAGCTTTACATTTTGTGTTGTGAGGTCGAATAGAGGCAAATGACATATTTATTTTGGCATTGTGTATTTTTTTATCATTTACACATATTATATCTACTTTATTACTTTATTGTCATGATTAATTTGATTGGTCGTCAGCAGACTCATCATTAAGGCAGATCAGTTTCGTTGCAGTTGCGTTTCACCGTATATTTAGGGCCTAAGAATCTTTTCAAAAAGCTTTTTTTTCTACTTTTCTTTGTTACAAAGAAAAGAAAGCCGACGCCGTCTAAAATATCAAAAAAGTATCCTAAAGGTAATGCTGTCAAAGCCATCGCAAAAAAATAAGGTTGGCAAAACAAATACATTACTTTTTCATGTTAAAAGTTAGAACTGGGCAAAAACCAACTTTTATTTTCCACTGGACCTTGTTTATCAACGACCTTTGTAATTTGAAGTCGGTAGTTAGCCGCAAGAGACGGATTCTTGTTTATTTAAAACCGAAATAGATGGTTTTTAAAAATAACCTCTGAATACAGGAATGCTTTTTTGCCGAATTTTGGCCTTGGTGTACTGAAAAATGAGCTTTCAATTGAGGTGTTATTGAAAGAAGTTTATTGAGAGATTTTTGATGAAGTTGAATCAATAGAATTAGTTACTTGAATGGATGAGATCTATAATAGTGTACCTACATTAATCTATTCCAGTATACAGGTTAAATTTTCCAACTGGGCGTGGATGGTTTTATTCGATACTATGCGGAATACTGAAAAATAATGAAAGGAGTCTCGAGGTCGATTGTATCGCAAACAAAAACTGCATCTTTGAATTTCAGAAAAATCAATAATCCTAATCTAGGAACCGAATCTAACGATTTTGGAAAAAAAAATACAACCTGTATTATTACACCATTCTATATTGGTATTTCACACACGATTCATTTAATATAACGTTCAAATTCTGGGAAGTAATAGTCTTTATTATAATGTTTAAATGCGAATGTTTGGATAGACAGATGGATGGTTGTTACTCAATCACGTTGGAATGGCTGAATAGAATCGTGGAATTTGGCTCAGAAAAGTCAGAATCGGGAATAACACACAAAGTATTATTAATTTTGATGATTTTCAAGTCGAACCCGTTGGCAAACCCTAGTCTATGGAGGAGCAACAGACTGCTCATATTATTATGGACACACATAGAAGAGCATGAGCTGATAATTTGTTTTTCACTTCAGTAGCTCAAACATGTAGGTTTTGCTGCCAGAAATCAGTGAGCAAAATGCGATTTTGCTCACTGAGTGAGACAAAGTAACTTTTTAATTTTTGTTTTCAAAAAGCTGCGAATATCTTATTCAGCCTTAAGCAGGCCTTGAGTTATTCATACAATTCGAAACATTTACACTCTATCACTTTCCCGCCAATAGAAAGAGAGAGAGACAAAGACCAGCCCTTTCGAAGTTCCGATTTTGAATTCGGTCTCAAAGACAAACACGTTCGGAAAATTGTACTAACTAAAGAAATTTTGCAAAAAGATAATAATGTCTTTTAATGTAATTTATTGAATTTTTTACTTATTGTTGTATTTAAAAGAAAATAAGCATTTACTGTATTTCTAGTTTCAATAAAGTTACGTTAATATTATGAATAACAAAATATCATGCGCGCTATTTCCGAACACGCCTTAATTTAAATAAAAGCGGGAATAAAATTTCATGGCTGGCGTAAAAAAAATATTAAAATATGAGTAAAACTAGCGGCGAGAACAGTTCTTATTTTAACACCGGAAGAGTTAAAACAACAAGTTATTAATGCAGAATTAAATTTCCCACCTCAGAAGTCTCGCGAGAAATATCTGAAACCATACCATGTCTTCAATGAATGGCGACTTACAAAGGGCGCAAGCAGTTTTTCGGAGACGGTGTTGCTATCTTATTTTTTAGATTTATCACAGACGAGGTGATTATCTACAATGTGGAGTATTTACTCATTGTTGAAAGCTATTTAAAAAAAAAAAAGTTATTTTAATCTATTCCTGTTTATTATTTTATTTCTTAAAGTGTTCTCGCTGCTGAAGTGAAAAGTTATGTGTGTTACACGAGAGCAAAGTTTTTTGCATCTCGTGCCTTTGAATCTCTCGCCACACTCAGGATTCAACTTTAGAATCACTCGCTACGCTCGTGATTCAATCCTTGAATCCTTCGCTTGCTCAAGATTCAAAATCAGCACTCGCAGCAATAATCGACTTTGCTCTCTTGTTGCACAAATAACTATTTAAGTTGAACATTATCAAGAAAAAATATTTGTTTTAAAAATAATTTGTATTGCTCGCAGAGCAGATGGCCGATGGGGTCGAAAAGTGCTAGAGTGGAGACCACGGACTAGCAAGCGCAGCGTAGGACGTCCACCAGCAAGGTGGACAGACGACCTTATAAAGGTCGCCGGAAGACGCTGGATGCAGGTCGCTTCCAACCGGTATCTGTGGAGAACAAAAGGGGAGGCCTATGTTCAGCAGTGGACGTCCTATGGCTGAGATGATGATGAAAAATAATTTTTCTCTAAATAGAAATACCCTATTTTAAATTAAAAAATAAAACTACGACATCATTATTATATTAAAATCTACCGAAACAAAAGTGATTTTGATCCTTCAAAGTGATCGCAAACCTTGTTGAAGTGTGTATGCTTCATCTGCCTACAATTTTCAGTTGTCTTCCAGTCTTAACAGGTGCCGGAGACAAGTGCCTCAATCGACAATATGATGCGAACTTACTGAAAATTCCTTTTCCCAACTATAGGTACGAGTATTGGGGTCGGTTTCTCTTCGAACCAGATGCAGCTGAATATCCAGTAATTTACAAGAGCGACTGTCTACCGGACCTCCCCATAACCCAGTAACTGGGTAATACGATACCCCATGGTAAGACCATTTAGCCACGAGCCTAAGTCCTATTCGCTAAGTCACTATCTGTACCCTTAGCACGAGTTTCCAGTACCCTTAGCACGAATTTTTACGCTTTTAATTTACAATATTTACAGCGTTTCTTGTATGAAAAAATGGAACAGCGCCTCTGGTCTGCGAAGAACTAATTTTTCCCTAGAAAATTGTCAATTTGAAATCGTCAAAGTTCCAGTTTACTTTACGTCTAAAATACTGGAAAGTAAAAGAATGAAAACTCTTGCTAAGGGTACTGTTCAAAGGAAATAAAAAGTAAATAACAAATACTTTTGTTTCAATCAAATACACTATTCGCGAGATTGTTTAGTTCGCTCTTCAAGTGTCAGAGAGAGGGAATGAACGAAGACAAATATGTGAAGTAACTTTGTAAAAAACAATCCCTGCAACTATTTTTAGAAGACGTTTTGTAATGTTTTTTTTTTCAGAACTTTTTGTTTTTATAGAGTTGTGTATTTGAGCTCAGTAGGAACCCACTGGTAACGACTAAGTATGACTTACGAATTACATAATCTCCCTAGCCTTTAATTCTCAACTCTATTAGAGTCGGCTTTAGTCGAACCAGATGTAGCTAAATATCAGTATTTTACATAAAAGACACGGAGGAAACTCGCTGTGATAGTTGGTCACCCATTCACAGATCTCGGGATGCACGGCTTAACCCGAAAGATCGGCCTGTGTGGATGTAATTATTTAGTTACGACCTCCTCAGTCTGTACTGTACCTACGTGGATTTATTTAATTACCACTGGCCTCAAAACTAATTTAAAGACATGTGACATCTACAAACCCACATTGTGCCCTCATGTCCCACAGAAAAAAGGCCTATATCTCAAGAGTGGGAACACTATGATGCTCATTATACTAGAAAATGGTAAAAATGACAGCCTTAGATTAAACAAAATGGTTGGATAAGTAATGACTTTAAATTAAGACAAATAAACAGAATCTTTAAATAATTTCCTTATTTTAGTAGAACGCGGAAGATCCATTCATTCTATTTACAACATCAAAGGAAAATTGCCTCTTATCTCATAAACAATTTTTGTTGATTTTTCCGACTTTCCACTTCATATTTAGCTAAATATATTACGAAAAGTGTCCGGACAAGGTCACTAGTTTATAATCACAGAAGTTAAAAGAAAATAAATCACAGCGCTGTAAAAAGAACATTCATGAACTCGGTGTGAAAATAAACGTAATTTCAGGAACTTTTTGCCAGTGTAAACATTGGCTGCTGAAACAAACTCTATCATTGATGTTCGTTTCAGAACTTTTTCGTGTTGTCTTTGCTTCTCAATCAATTAAAAAGTAACGATTATTTGTCTTGTTTCCTGCCTGGAATTCACTACCTTTGGCATTGAAATTGCTAGTTTAAACCGCATTATGTAGGCATTTAACGGCGTATGGTCAAGCGAAAGCGTCGTTTGATGAGTCGGAAAAGTTGCCGCGCACCGCCACCAGCAGGCGCCGGTATCGCGAAATTAACGCAATCCAAAGTTTTATGAATTTCATTTCGTCAACTTCGACATTTCATAAAGTGTTCCCTTTACCCAAAATACATGTATTACTCTAGTAGAAATATTTTGATATAAGGATATCGAAACATTTACTAAAACAAAATGATAGAAATACTTATTGATGTGGATAAATATTTTGTAAATATTTTTATCATTCAAAGTCTTAAATTTATTTTATAACACTTTGACACAGATTTTGACGTCCCGAGATAACGAAAATAACTACTATTTGGTAGAAAATGAATGATAATTGGCATACCTTACGAAAGTGACAATACCCATTATCGTTAAGCCCCAAACACACGCGCGCACGGGCAAGGGCATGTGCTTTGTGTTCCACGCGCGCCTGAAAGAGTGTCAGCACAATGGCAATGACGGGGCTCCCTTTTAGAGGGCCTACCTGGGTTGCGGGCTAACGAATAACCCCAGAACGTAAAGGGCTATTGAAAGACATCGTAGATTTTAGTAAGTATTCCGAGTCTGACAGTCCCTCCCGCCCTGTCCTGGGTAGGAGGACTCATTTGATTATTTTAGCACAATAAATTATGGAATCAGGCGTTACTTTGCGGAAATCCATGACATTAAAATGTTATGAAAAATATTTAGTTTTAATTCCGCGACAAAAATCCAGGCTTGGCCTGGCCTCGAATCTCTCTCGGCTTCGAGGCCGAGCGCTTGTCGAGTCAACATCTCCTGAGGATGCCCCGTGGAGGGGCGAAACACGTGTCATAGGTTTGATTGCATGGCTTGTTTTTCCGTTTGTTGCATGTGTGCATATGCATGAGGGCGGGAGGGTGTGTCCTTTGCTGCATGTGCATATGCATGACTGCATAGGGTGGGATTGCATCCTGCAACAAGCCTGGATTTTTGTCGCGGAATTAAAACTAAATATTTTTCATAACATTTTATTTTAGCACGCTAAAAAAAGCCCCAAACACACGCTCCTTTTATTAACGTGCGTTCACAAAGCTGGTTGTGTGATATCTTTATATGTTCGAGAGTGGAAAGCTTGGGTGCTTGACACCCTGTCCTCCACTATCTGGTGTTGGTACAAATTTTTGATGTATTTTGATGTAATGACAGACCCTAGAACAATTTAATGTCAGTAACCTCTATAATTAAATCTACATTCTATAATATCTTATCCACAGTATTTTTTTGGGACAAGGTTGTAATAATGACGGGGGAGGGCCCCGTCAGTATGCTGACGCTCTTTGAGGCGCGCGTGTGACACAACGCGCCGTCGACCCGGGCATGGTCCATGGTCGAGCAGCGAGTTGCCCTTTACTCGCTGCCCGCATGCCCGCGCCTACGGTGGCCGGAGATCGTCTAGCGACGTCCGTCGCCGTGGGCTTCACCACCGCGGGTGGAGCGGAGGGAGGACACTGTCCTCTCTCGCTCGCGGCCCGCCTCCTCCTTCGCGACCGCTTCCCACTCCGTCTCGCCCCGCAGCATGGCCGCGACCAATGCTGTGCGCGAGAGGTCTCCGCCTATCGCAACCGTGAGGACACGTCGGTGCTCTGCCCAAGCTGGACAGTCTTGCACCGTATGCTCCACCGTGTCCTCCGGGCGATCTTCGCAGTGGTGACACCCAGGCGTCTCCTCCTTTCGCATCAGAAACAGGTACCTCCCGAAACTTCCGTGTCCGGTGAGGACCTGCGTCTAGTGGTAGGTCAGGACGCCATGACTTCTCTCCAGTCACTCCAAAAGCATGAACCCAGTACTGATCTTTTTTTACTCCAAAGCAATAAATAGAGCGAGAAGCAACTTGTACCGAACACGCGGTGAGACAGCAATGACCAACGATTTTTCATCATAGGCGATATTTTACAGGGTGATGGGTTCTATGCCTTATTTGTAGTTGACAAGTAATTTTGAAGTATTCAAAATGACAACAGCAGTTTTCATTTAATTTATTTTAATCCTGTTTCTTAGAAATTGTTATAAATCTGTGACGAAACTAAATAAATAATAATAAAAGTGAAGTGCTTCTTATCCTATATCGCAATTTGATACGATTAAGGGTCTCAGCACACATATGGGATCGGAAAGGGATCGTCACCGTATCGCCTCGAGCCGTTCAGAATGGTTTGTATTAAACTCCCTACTGCAACGCACACTAATCGGAATAATAACGTAATCGCCTCGCCTCGGAACAGGCTCCGAACTTGAATTCCCGCGCTTACGGCTCATCGTCCCCGCGCTTACGTTTCTCCGTCCCCGCGCTTACGTCTCTCCGTACCCGAGCTCACATCTCTTCGTCCACCCTTTCCCCTTCTTTTTCTTTTTTTCTTGCTATTTTCTTTTTCCTCTTCATCAAGTGCTATGGCTATGATAGCCAACTCACGTATTGTAAACCAAGACATAACCGTGCGCTACACTTAACGTTTGGATTCAAACTGATCTGGTGCCAACCAGGTCAGCCAGGGGGCGGCGAGGCGTAAGCGCGGTGTCGCCTAGCCGTAGCCGAGTTGACGTACGGGCGCTGCTGATACGCTTTCGTTACGTGCATACGGTAGGTTGACGCCTGGTTGACAGCGAGGCGAAAGGCGTTACGGTTACGATCCCTTTCCGATCCCATATGTGTGCTGAGACCTTTAAAGTTGTTTTCAGTTACATTATCTCAAAATGTTGACTGCAAATCATTGCATTTATCATTAGTTTATGTGAAATGGTATTTAGATGCATAAAGATTAGATGGGAGGAGAATGGACACAGAGGAACCATCCGACAACAATAATACGATATCACGATAGCATTGATATAATTATAACTGTGAGTAATTTATTATATTGATAGGAACAATTCGTAATGTATAGAATCATATGTATTCTAATATTTTCCTTGTTTGCTCTGTAGGGGTCGTCAGGAATTTCCTGCGATGATTTTTAGTAAGTTTGGTTTATTTTATTCTTTATTTATTCATCAAAATATGTGTTATTTAAAATAGAAAGTTTACGTGACTTATTTACAGTCATGTCCGTTTAATCACGTCCCATTGAACACAGCGGAACATAGTTTTGAATAATCTATAATCCTACGTATCATTCGTTTTTATTTTCTCGATATTTTTATCCATTCCAATTTTATTATTACGAAAATCTGACAGCCGCGATCTGAAAAAAAGTGTCACAGGTCTAGCCTGTAAGAGCCACGCTGGCTGACTGATTCGTCAAGGAACGAAAGTGATGACACTACTTTTAAAAGGCAAAAGATGAGAGGACGATAGTGAATGTGTGCTCAGAATAAAACGGCGTATGTGCCCAAACATATTGAAGTCTTTTTATGAATTAAAATTTTTATTAATTGAAAAAATGTCTTTACAGAATTTAGATACTAGTATTTTATACAATTTAAAACAACATCCTTTCAAAAACTCATAGTAGTTATTCCATAAAGTCAAAAAAATAAATTAGATAGACCGAACTTTGCATTTTTTTTGTATCGAGAAAATTTAATTGAATCGTGTTTTCAACTTTGTGAGAATTTAGATCATATAGTCAATAACTATATTCCAAGTTGTAAGATCTGTAGTCCAGATAAGTACGAAGAAAAGTAAAAAATAAAAACCGTATTTTTACTGACCTATCCCCTTAAAGTACTGAGTTTACGTACAGAAGAATGATTGTACATTATTTTAACAAGAAAGCACTATCTGTTAAACTGGTACTAAAACCATCTTTGACTGTAAAGTCTTCATGGAAACACCTTCACTAAGATAACAAATTTTATTTTTCCCAGCATCGCAGTTATTTTACTATTATTATGCTGGAATATATTATTTTGCATGTACTCGTATAGTTTCAAACTCAATTGAGACAGTAGCTACGCATAAGCTTACATGACATGAAGTCTAAGCTCAAACCTGACCAAAAGTTATTAATAATTAAATGGAGTTATGAAGTGCATAATACGCCACGAATGCAACAGATTACAGTCACTAACAATGTTTGACTAAAACTAAACACAATGTGGAACAAACTAGTAATATCAATGTTTGCAGTGCCAATACAAACACGCTGTCAGACACAGGATTCGTTCAAATGAACAGCTTTCATATTCATATTTACTTGTCAATTCAGTTGGAAAGCTAGTAATGTACCGACACATTTCATGATTTGATTTAATTTTATATTAGGTATGTTAAGGTTCGATGATCCAGACATACCACACGTTTCCTCAGCGTATACGCGACGTGGGCGCATACGCCAATTGGAAATAAGTACCTACAGCAAAGTCTAGATTTCGTAAAACAATACTTTTAGAGTTTTGTACATTGCAAAAGTTGCCCATTTACGGCTTCGGCGATGTAGATAATTGACGATGCGACCTACTACGTCAACACAAAGTCACTTGTTTGGTTGGCGTATATAAATTATGGTGACTCCTGACGCAATATAAGCCATTTCTTTCTTTTATTTATTCGATTGTTTTGCAGATGCTGCCACAACACGCTTGCTGATTGAGTGTGTAGTTTATGTACAAGCGAAGTTAGTGAAGCAGCGTAAGCATGACGTGACGTGAGCGTATACGCCAATCGGACAAAAAACCTATGTTAGTTTTCGTCCACTGGTCGGTCGTCCACGTTGGGTCGCTTACGCCCGATAAAGTCATATAAAATGGGTTTACTCAAGTGAATGTACATCAGAATTGCTACCTCCTTCAATAATGTTTCAAATATTAGATTATCCCATGGCAACATTTATAACAAAACCCTTCTCCCGCTGCCAATATAAGTAAAACATAATAATAAAACATGCCAGGTGCTATCTAACAAAGATAAATTACAAGTAAATATTGTCCTACACTTATAACGTGCGCGTGGCGTGGGTCGACGTGTGACGGCAGACGTAGGGGGACTATACACGATGTATTTATAGTCTTATCTTTTAGTTTATGGATATTAATTGGAAAAAAAAAATAGATTGAATTACCAGGACTTTCTATCTTTTTTATTAATTAATTCTAAATGCGATCAGTAGCTCAATTCACGTAACTAAACAAGTGCTGTTGCAGTGCAGTTGCAGTTAAGTTTCGATCAAAACAACGCTTTTCGTATTCTCTACCGCTTGTCAAACACGCTCGCGTCAAGTTCGCGTCACGCGAGCGCATCATCGGTATTCTACTGCTGCGCGTCTTTGGTGAGTGTTTCGGATCGCAACATGATCGTGAATCTTGATTGTGAATCAGCACTAATATCTGTACTAGGGTATTATTTTAATATCTTATTAATGTCATATTCATTGAAATTTAATCGATTCCATTCGATTATTTAGTGGGCAATGATTTTTCTCTCCTGTCAGTTTGACGTGCAGTTCACGCGCAGCTTACGCGCAGTTCAAAGATTACAAGAATACCGTTTATAACTCGAACTTGAACTTAACTACAACTGTACTACTACTTCATCGGCGCGTCATAAAATTACGTGAATTAGCCTTCAGCACATCTATCAGTTATTTAATTACTCTTGAGCGCGACTTACATTTTTGTATTCGTCGCGTTCAATTCATTTATACACTGCAAGAAATTACATGCGAGTTGCATGCAAGTTTGACTACATTGCGGACTGTTCATCTAATATCTTTAAACGAGCAATTCTTGTATATTTATTTATATATAATCAGTATCTCGGAAACGGCTCCAAGGATTTTCATGAAAGTTACAGATTAAGGTCCCAGGTTCGAGGAAAGCTCTGTTATTGAATAATTAATTCAGTTGATCAAACAAATACCGCAATGTAGACGAACTTGCGTGCAACTCGAATACTATTTCTTGCATCTTCTAAATGCTTATGAGTCAACCATAATAAGCGTCATGTGTTCTTACTGCTGCAATACGAGCCAACCTTAATAGAAGTACAGACAGACATTTTTCAAACAGCTTAAAAAACCTTGACTAAAACATTCAGTGATAATATTTTCTCTACAGAAACTTTAAAATACAACAGCTTCGGATTAAATCATCAAACAAAGCCATACTCCGTGTGTAATCCCCCTAAGATACTCATGTTCAGCTGAGCGGATCGACCAAGGCGTCTTTCGTCTAAACAAGCGTTAGTAACTCGATTGAGCACAACCAAAAAGACGTAAGGCGTCTACTGTATTAGCTTTTACTATGCCCAAGAATTTTCTCGACTTTTCTATTCGCCATCTTGAATATAGGCATTTGTTTTACCAAAGAGTCTCGAAATGCAAAAAAGGCTTTCGAAATCGACACCAGCTGTCTTCAAATTGATCGAGGTCTAGACTAGGTATTCCTAAATCTAAATAATTCAGATATTTATAACGAAATATGTACCATATGTTGTAGGCACAAAGGCATTTTATAGAAATCAGAGTAAAATGTGGAGCATTATGTACAAAGCCTTCGTCAAAACAAACGTTAGGTACGAGAGTCACATAAAGAAATTTAATACAAAATAAGAATAGAAATGCTAGTGCAAAAAACATCGTACAGGTATATTGTGTTTACAATTACGTTGAAATAAAATTGGAAAGGTTCCAAAGTTGTTGATAAAAATGAAAAATGTAGTTTTTTATTGTTAGAAACCCCACTGTGCTGTTTTTGTACATTTTGTCTAGCTTTATTGTTCTTATGAAGACATAAATATACGGCATTGTGTAAAATAGTTTCAGTTTTCAACCTTTTCAATCAATCGAATGACGAATGATTATTAATATTGCTAGGGCCACACTTACGAGAAATGCCGTAAGCTACTCGTATCACGATGATGAACATTTTTTTTTCGTGATACTATCACGAAAAAAACGGCATTTCCCGTAAGTCGGGCCCTCACAACATAAATAAATCATTCTTCGTTCGATTTTTAAACTCACTTGAAATTCTTACCACAAGAAAGATAAACATCTGTTGAACACTTCTTGTCTAAAAAACTGTCAACGTCAAAACGACATTAAAATTTCTCGTTTATACAACGTTTAACGTTAAATTCGCAAAACCTCTCGTGGGGTAACTCAGCCCACAAAAAAATAAAGATTTTTCGTACCGATGGGCCCGATCAATTTCTCATTTTGTATAAAAACCATTTTTTTTTTGCAAAATTTCAAAAGTTTAGAACAAATATTGTTCAGTAACATGGACTGAGTTACCCCACGAGAGGTTTTGCGCATTTAACGTTAAACGTTGTTTAAACGAGAAATTTTATTGTCATTTTGACGTTGACCGTTTTTTAGACAATATTACTCGTAGGTACATTTAACGTTACACGTTGTATAAGGGTCGTTTTGTAGTAACACTTTTTTTTAGACAAGCGTTCTTTTTGTGGTAAGGCGGTAAGAATTCAAATTCCAATATTTAATTATCTAGTAATCATCACTACATAGTATAAAACAAAGTCGCTTTCTCCGTCCCTATGTCCCTATGTCCCTTTGTACGCTTAAATCTTTGAAACTACGCAACGGATTTTGATGCGGTTTTTTTTAATAGATAGAGTGATTCAAGAGGAAGGTTTATATGTATAATAACATCCATTAAATAGTGGAGAAGTACTGTTATTTTTGAGGTTTCTAATGTGATGACGTAAATAATTACATTTTTTCCGCTTACATTGCAAACGCAGGCTGAACCCTACGAGTTTTATCAAAATAATGTACTACGTATTGTACACATTGAAGAGGTCTACAGAAAAGTCCGCGATGGTATATGTCTATCTCTTAAGGATAACCCACAATAACTTTTTTTTGTCATTTACTTTTTACGACAAATAATGGCTAATTTTCGAAGCGATTTTAACCAATATAGCATTAATCCTGAACCAATTAAATACCTTGAATACATTGTTCATTTAATATAGATCTATATGGCCCTTTACACCGTATGATTTAAGTGAATATTTTCGAAGATATTACAGATTTAAAAATTGCGGGACGTAGCGTTTGCGGCGGTACCGGCCGGCCGCCCGGTGCGGCAAGAGCGACTTTGTTTTATACTATGTAGTGATTCTGTAATATGTTGTAAAAATAAAATAAATAGTTAAAAATGTAATAAGTAAATAAGTAAAAATGTAGTGTATGAATTTAGATATTCCAAAGATAGCAGGAAATCTTCATGGTATAGGGAAAGGGGGATTGTTTCACTCCAAATTTAACGCGTGCGGGCCACGGGCATTAATGAATAAATCAAAACTACTGGATCGATTTTAATCATTTATGCTATATATTTTATACCCGCGCGAAGCTGGAGCGGGCCGCTATGTTTTATACAACGTTCACAGGTTTTCTGTAGTGTATTTAATATCAGCATTGCACCCGTGCGAAGCCGGGGCGGGTCGCTAGTACAAACATAAATAAAAATACAGACATACTGACATTTTATTTTAATAGACACCTTGTCAACAACCAGATGTCACTATGTCAACACTAATGTGTTTTTTGCACAAAAGAAAACATTTATCAGGCCAATGTAAACTACCAAATTCCACACAATGAACTCTCGCATAGTTTGTAATATAAATAAATCTGTTAGTATAAATCTGTGCTCAAAATGTGTTCAACACGTCTTAGCGATGTTTTAAATAATTAGCAGACATTTGATCCTGTTTTACGTAAGCGCTGATGTACATTTCAATGTTTATTTATATTCTTGCAAATGTACTAAGAAAATAATTATATTTGTACTAGTTTTATTTAGTGTCTTAAAGTAGGCATACACCATCCTGCCTATCGATACGATAGATTTGCGGCTTGCAATTGTTTCAAATCGGCAGTTCGTCCATATACACCATACACCATCCTGCCTATCGATACGATAGATTTGTCACAACTTCAAATCTGCACCAGTGATGCCAACTCAGCAACTAGATCTGGCTATTATTCGGTGACGACAGCTACAATTTCTAGCACCTTTTCATTTCATCATGAGACTATCGAATTAGATTAAAAAAAGTGGTGCAAGCGATTTTCGACCTTATCGACATTTAAAATTAGTTTGTTTTTCTCACATTCTCATTCGTTAACATTGCTTCTTCATTAAAATCCGGTGTTTGCATCGTTGTCAATAAGGTCGAAAATCGCTTGAAGGTCGGAAAATACTTGCTTAAGGATAGCAAGTTAAAAAAAGTGGTGCAAGCGATTTTCGACCTTATCGACATTAAAAATTTAGTTTGTTTTTCTCACATTCTCATTCGTTAACATTGCTTCTTCATTAAAATCCGGTGTTTGCATCGTTGTCAATAAGGTCGAAAATCGCTTGAAGGTCGGAAAACATTTGCTTAAGGATTGCAAGTTAAAAAAAGTGGTGCAAGCGATTTTCGACCTTATCGACATTTAAAATTTAGTTTGTTTTTCTCACATTCTCATTCGTTAACATTGCTTCTTCATTAAAATCCGGTGTTTGCATCGTTGTCAATAAGGTCGAAAATCGCTTGAAGGTCGGAAAACATTTGCTTAAGGATTGCAAGTTAAAAAAAGTGGTGCAAGCGATTTTCGACCTTATCGACATTTAAAATTTAGTTTGTTTTTCTCACATTCTCATTCGTTAACATTGCTCCTTCATTAAAATCAGGTGTTTGCATAAATGTCAATAAGGTCGAAAATAGCATGAACCTTTTTTTAACTTGCTTTCGTGGTCCCTTGACACCTCTCAAGTTTTCAATCGTATTTTGGTTTAAAATAAAATGAATAACTCTTTTTTTTACGAGTGTACATACATGCGATCCATGTGCGAAAAGCCTCAGTTTTCCTGGTAAGGCCACGTTCACATGGCGATTATTTTCCCGTATACTGTATACAAGATTTTATCGAATAGAGCAGTAATAACAGTTCACAAATGAAAACTTAAAAATAGTTTAAACGGCGTTCATACGGGAAAATCCCGTGTTTGAGAAATATAATATTTTACCGTGTACCGTGCAAAGTTGTCCTAAAACTGGTCAACTCTATTCGATAAAATCTCGTGTACGGTATACGGGAAAATAATCGCCATGTGAACGTGGCCTAACCGTCCCTGTAGAAAAGTAGCTAAAAAGTTTAGCCACAAGTTACACTTTTTAGCTTTTTTTCTAGCACCTTTATAAAATTAGCTAACTATCTATGAAGTTGCTAAGATGGCATCACTGCTGCCGATTTGACGTTGTGTCAAAAACGATTTGATGACCTATCAAAATTGGCATGTCATGCCATCAAATTGGCATTCCACCCCCATACACGTTCAATTCTATTTGAGCAAATTGGCAGTTTTATGCCGAATTGACAAATAGGCAGTATGGTGTATGGCTACCATTATGATGTGGTTTAATTTTATGCAAATCGATGTCCGTTCTATAAAAACCTGTCTATGAGTCGACTTATGACAATAAAGAACGCTTTAGTTAAAAAAAAATATTTATAAAATAATAATATATTATTATAACGATGTATTGTTATGGACTAGCACACGTGGCTCAAATCGTTGAAAGAGATTAATTATGGTCAGCGCCAAAATTGACAAAATGTAGAATGTAGTAATAAGTATTTTCGCTGAACAATCTTTTTCAACTCAACGAGCTTAGTATGTATTGATTTAGAGTTTATACCATTAAAGATGTGAGTCTGGGTTGATGCAAACCTGAAACAAATAAAAAACTATATTAGAATAAAGGCACTTCAGGTATCTATATGTAATGTAAAAATTACCTCGGAAAAATAACATCTATGACATTTTTCATTTTTTTCCAATTTTAGAGATTCAATCCGATCCAATTTTTAGATTAACACTCCTACATAAGGAGTCTTAATCTAAAACTGTACTCTATTCATCAATTGCCGTTTGCATGCCAAGGCCGTGGTTGTGGCCGTGGTAATTTTTTCGAACATTCCCGCAATCCTGGCAGAATCTCCGACTTACAAAATCAAACAAGATTTTAGTCATCATACATCGGACGCGAGGTATAATGGGGTCATACACTCTTTAGGCATATTTAACACAACCCTAAAGTAGCGCAAGCGGGATGTCATTTGCAAGCGGTCATTAACAAATTACGTCCTCTTGGTGCTTGCGCTACGTTAGCATTGTGTTAAGATGGCCTTAGGTGTGTGATTTCCCATCATACCTCGGGTCCCCGTCTTATACACTGTTTCCCTAATAATGTTTTTTAAAGCAACTTGCATGGATAAATATAATTACATTTTATTTCATTATGGCTCAATAAATATAAATTTGACAAGTCAACTGGCTGCCAGTTCTTGTAAACAAGTAGATATATACTCGTATATGTTATTCACGGTCGATTTAAGTTTCACAAAGTATAGTGATATAGCTAACACAACATTGAACATGAAATATGTTCAAAGGAAAGAGGTTCTGGAAAAAAGTTTGATGTTGGAAAGTCACTTTCAAAGTTTTTGTTTGTACACACTTGATTTGTTATGACAGTGGTGATGTTCCAGTAAAGTTTACTTTCTTCTGCCCTTACTGCCATAATGACTTTGTATTTTTACTGTGTAACAGTGACAACCACCAAAAAAGTGCCAGACAATGAAGTTTGACGTGTCCCGGAGAATGAATTTACCTGTCTTGGGTCATCATCAGCCGGAGGACGTCCACTGCTGAACATAGGCCTCCCCCTTATACCGCCACGCCGAACGACAATTCGCCACTTGCATCCATCGGCTGCCCGCGACCCTCACGATGTCGTCGGTCCACCTAGTGGGAGGCCTGCCTACGCTGCGTTTTCCGGTCCGTGGTCGCCACTCGAGAACTTTTCTTCCCCATCGGTAGTCAGTTCTACGAGCGATATGGCCTGCCCATTGCCACTTCAACTTGCAAATTTTATGAGCTATGTCGGTGACTCTGGTTCTTCGCCGAATATCCATGTTCCGGATTCTATCCCGCAAAGAAACTCCGAGCATAGCTCTTTCCATTGCTCGTTGAGTGACTCTTAGTCTCTCTAAGAGGCCAGCAGTCAAGGACCACGTTTCGGAGCCATATATCATCACTGGCAACACACACTGGTCAAACACCCTTGTCTTGAAACACTGTGGGATTCTCGATGAGAAGATATTACGTAGCTTCCCAAACCCTGCCCATCTGAGTTGGATTCTTCGGGCGACCTCTTTCTCGAAGTTGGACCTACCTAACTGAACAATCTGTCCAAGGTACTCGTAAGTATAATGGTCTACAACTTCGAGAGTATCATTCCCAACAACAACCGGTACGGGTGCCACATGGACATTCGACATGACTTTCGTCTTGTCCATGTTCATTTTAAGGCCGACCCGTTGGGAAACGATACTGAGGTCGCTGAGCATAGCATTGAGGTGCTCCAACGATTCTGCCATGATGACTATATCATCGGCAAAACGAAGGTGAGTGAAGAAGAAAGAAAGAAAATTAATTATTTTTTTTACAGAAATGCATGCAATAAGTAAAAAGAAAACAGAGAAATTAAAAGTTAACATAATCTTAACGTAAAAATAGACCTAATAAACAAAGACAAAATTCGGCAGCTGCATGCCGTGACTGTAAAAAGAAAGGTGACCACTCAGCATAATGCTGATGATGTATTCGCCATTGATGTTGAACGAAATTAATCAGAAAAGAATAGTGGAGGAGACGGAATAATATATGTTCCTAGTTCTTCTAGATTCTAGATTTTTGTATACTGGTACCAATTAAGCTGTTGTTCGGTTGTCAGAGACGTATTGGAATGACCAGAATTCCCAAAAACTTCGAGGCCCTAACACTAGTTTTAACGTTTTTGACAGGTAAAGTTGAATTTTGACATTAGTTTGATGGATAAAATTTTTATTGTTTCTTCGTTACAACACCAGAAGCATTTTTACATTAATACATACTGCAAGGTCGAAGTTAAGTCAAATATGTAGTACAATCCGTACTAGAGTTATTTCCATTCAGAAATTTACATTTTAGTTTCAATGACGATGACGGCCTTTCATTTCTGTCTTATTGTTTGAACGAACTATCTGCTCTAGTTTACATTTAGATTGCAAGAGCATGGGATCTACCTTATTCCCCCGATCTTATCTGCCGCCTGCTTGCACGGATTAGAGCCCGTGAAGAGTCCGCACAGTTTAGGGCCTGACCTCGACTAAAGGGCCAGTCCAGACTCTGTGGGACGCTATCACTGACAACTATTTCGAAATAAAAGTGAGTTATTTTCGTAACTACTAGGTTGTTAATCAATTGTAAGTGAGCCATAGTGTCACTATGAAAGTGCTGCACCCAATAATAGGTATCTAACCAACAATAATCTGATATGACTGCAAGTATTTTGAAATGATGATGTCAAAAACAGACACAATACCAATTAATGAATATTGTATCCGAAACAGATGGGAATGCATTGCACTATGTAGATAAAGTTGACAGAGGTGACCTTGGTCGCGTCAACCGTCTGGAACGCTGTCGGCAGGTCGGGTCGGACGCAGCTTGTCTGGACGGACGCAGTCCCGACCAAGGTCATCCAAAGGTCGATTGACTCCGCCCATTTTGGTCGCCCGACCAACGTCTACACGGTAGATTTTTACACCCACCGGACCAAGGTGACCTCTGTCGGGCGGTCGGGTCTGATCGTGTAGAAGGGGTTTTAAAAACATCTGCAGTGTTTTCATGGAAATCGTTGATGCCATCCCGTCGCGGAGCAAATTACTGTAGCGTCGTAGGGGATTTTTTTCCAAAGCGGAGATTGCAACGGGGCTTTGAAATAAGTCCGGATATTGCTTGGAAGGAAAAATGTTGAAGCCCTGTTTATGGGGAAACCCTCGATGTCCGTCGCATTTTATGTCTTGATGTGGACATGTTGATGGTCTTTTGAGCTGTAAATCGAATTCCTAGATTTGCTACGAAAACATACTTAAGAAGTAGGTATAAGTTCTGTTATTTTGTGTTTTGAGGGAAAAAGAAAATATTCTTGTTCAAAAGTTATTCAAGTGTAAAAATAATATGAGAAATACTTTATCAAGTACTATGATGTGTTGATATACCTAAACATGTTTCCATTAAATAAAATCCAGTTTAGAATAAATCCTTTTAATTCTTTTTAAAACTCTGTTCACCCGATTGCAACATATGGAGGGATAGGTAATTTTTCTAGAACTTATTCCAATCAATTTATGACACTTAGAAAACACATCCGTCTACTATAAAATTTCAAGACACAACTTCTCAAGTATAGTCACATATACGATAACTTCACATAATCAAATGATCCAAGTTGTATGTATTGATGCTCTCAGAAAGCAAGTGTAAGCTCACAAAGAGAATGCCTGTCCACTGTGATGTAGGTAATTTAGTTTCCTTTGAAACACAAACGGACTCCAACGTTTGAGGACATTCAGTTGTGAACTTCTGACATTTAGAATTGGTATATCTTTTTGTTTTTTTACGTGGTAAAATCATCATATTATTAGGGTAGTTCTTCGAAATTTGATTCTTTGACTGATTCATATGGTCAAATTTTAATTTCACTTTCAGCTCAGTAACACATGTTCATATGAAAATAGATATTCCAAATAACATTTATTTGTTTGAGGGACTTCTTTTTACAAAGTAGTTTTTAAGATATCGACGTTTAAAAATTTTGTGCCCAGATGAATCAGAATTTTTTACAGATGTAAATAAAAATGGGTTTTGTACTAAGAAAATAATCATAATATTATAACAACAATATTATTTTTTTATAAAACAATTAATTTATTAACAGTGATCATATTATCAAGGAAAAAATCTGGTCAATTCAACAATAAAATTCTTGTTTTTAAAATAACAATTACAGAAATAAATACTTACAGAAAAGCGAGAATTTTGTTATAAATAGGTACTAGATAGTTATTTTAATGATACGTTATAATATTCTCTCTGTTTACTTTTGTTTTTCTCTCTATTTTTTCAAATATAATTCTTTCATTTCTAATTTCCACGCAGCATACTTGCCTGGAACTTTTCTTATTTTCCATCTTAGAAAGATGAAAAATTAGTACGTTCTGTGAGTCTCTTTTTCTCATAGTATATTTTGTTCCATCTTTTCTACTATTGATAGTGGCATTGTTGTAAACAGCAATATAAAATAAAATAGATAGAGTTTGACTTATTAATGAATAAAAACCGAAGAATAATGTCAAAATTATGTCACACACACTCTACTGACATGAAAAAGTAAAATAACGTAACAAAAGTGCTCCTTTCTGGCTGGAAAAGAGGAAAACTAATTTATTTTCAGATTCATATGGGTTTTTGAACATATAAATCAGGCACAGATGAATCATGATTTTGCCTAAAATCATGCTTAACTCATCATTCATACAGACTTCAGTATTATCATTTTTCTACACGAATCTGGAACCCAAAAGCATCACACGACACTCAGATTAAAGTCTTAAAACAGCAAAATAAAATTAATAAATTAGGCATTGTAATCAGCAAGGTACCTAAACCAAGCACAGATGAATCAGACATTTACCAGTGTTTCACCAGGTTCTAAGCCAACCAGCCTCATGTCCGCCTTCTAGCACGTCCGTTGTACGACAGGTTTCCCCCCACGTGGGATCCCAGACTCTCATCATTATTCCTCGACCAAGTACAGTCAAGCAAAGCTTACTCCACATGAATCAGTATTATTCGCCGGACACTTCTTATTTACTTAATTAAAATTACACTAACGTAGTTATATCTAATATGTATTTTTTTTGTAAGAGGTCAATTAATTACCTTTCGATATAAGTATAATTTATATTGATGAATCAAAAGGAAAATGCGACATCGACCATTTTGTTCCGGAAAATGGGAAACGGACGCCCTATATGAATCAGGAGAACAGACTTCAAAATTTTTTATTTTGTATCTAGATAGCTACTATTAAAAAAATATAATTTGTCCCAGGTAGAGCTAAAGCTAAACTGTACAGAAAAAAATATTACATGCCGTTTTGTTAGTTGGTTACAGAAATATACCCACAGACATCGAAAATTTTGTCTCTGAAGAACTACCCATTATATGCCTCCCTCCCAGGGCAGGGCAGGAGGGACTGTCAGACTTGTACTGACTAAAATCCACGGTATCCTTTAATTAGGCGGAGACTTCTCGCGCCCAGCATTGGCCGCGGCCATGCTGCGGGGCGAGACGGAGTGGGAAGCGGTCGCCTCTTTCTGCGAAGCAGTCATGCTCGCGAAGAAGGAGGCGCGCCGCGTGCGAGAGAGGACAATAGTCCTCCCACCGCCCCACCCGCGGTGATGGACGCCCACGGCTTCGGACGTCGCAAGACGGTCTCCGGCCACCGTAGGCGCGGACATGCGGGCGGCGAGTAAAGGGCAACTCGCTATCCGACCATGGACTATGCCCGGGTCGACGGCGCGTTGTATTCCACGATGTTTCTTGAATAGCTTTTTACGTTCCAGATGGTTCCCTGTTAAGACAGTTCCGCGACCCCATCGTACCTATGTAAACTTCACACACGACACCGCTAACAAAGCCTTATTTATCTACACATCCAGTTATTTAAGAACAATCCTAAATCTACTTAAGTTTTATTTAATGTTTACTCTCTTTCACCTTTGGTAAGAGGATTCCAGATACAATTAAAGGCCATTACAAGGAATTAAGAGGATTTAGGGAAAGGAAAGTTCTCATATAACAAGGTTAGAATTTTCCTGGAATATATCGTTATAACTAAATTATATATAGCTAATTAAACTTGTTTTCCTCGTGTAAGGTTGATGTAAGTTTAGAATCAGATATTCATAGTTATCTACTACAGTTTTAATTTTATATTTTGCCAGTTATATCAGAATTTGGAGTATAGTAAACCGATATTAAAACCGACATATATTTCGCTTTAGGTATACATGGTGTCAGCTAAGTATTTTAGTTTTAATTTAAAATATTTTTTAAATTAGATTCACATAATTATTAAGTTTCAAAATATTCTACCCATGGAACCAATACGTTTGTAATAATACTGTGCATTTGTTTTGGTCTGAAATAAAGTACCTATATTTTATTATGTATTTACTCTATTTTTTTATTTTCTATTTTCGAAGTTATATACCTAAATGAGTTGAGGAAGAAATAGATTGATTGATACTTATTTAAAGAAAAGAAAAAAACACATTTAAGACACCAGTTATCAGCCATTATATGAGATATCTTTTGACCTACTCAAGATCCCCAAAAAAATACATACAAAGAAAACCATTTGCCTAAGATCCTGAACTTTATACGTCTTTGTCTCAAAAGAATTTTTCAATTAAAACCAGCCAGGCAGGAAAACTGGACCAAAGGTGGTTTGTTTAAGAACTTGGCGATAGAAAACCACTCACAAATTGATTGGACCCACTAATTACAAGAAGTTTTCGGTTTGACCTAGTCTGGAATTTTCCCTCCGGACCCGAGGAATTAATTTCTTTGTTGACTTGGGTTAAAATAGAGTATAAAGGCCAATATATAGATAAAGGGACATTGTTATCTTGTCGAAATCAAAAATCATTCAAATTAAAAATTAAAAATAAGGTAATAAAATCAACACTTTTTGTAAGACAATTTACATAAGATAGTCCCCTAAAGTATACCAATGCTCGATCATGGGACTTATCTCATTACCGTGACCCCGGAACATAAAGGGCTATTAAAGGACATCGTGTGTTTTAGTCAGTACGAATCTGACAGTCCCTCCCGCCCTGCCCGGGGTGGGTGGACTCATTTGATGATTTTACCAAGCTAAAAAAAAGTGTCCCAATAATAGCTAGCTAATATTAATAAGCTATTACCGACGATTTTATATTATCCAGGGTAGGGAAGGAGAGACTGTCAGATTTGTACTGACTAAAATCCACGGTGTCCTTCAATAGCCCTTTACGTCACCGTTACATTATTAGTCCCGCAACCATGTTACCGTGATCCTGGAAAGTAAAAAGCTATTGAAAGAACTCGTTAGGTCTTAGTCAGCACGAGTCTGACAGTCTCTTCCGCTCACACACGGCGGGAGATGAACATTTTTGATGATTTAAACACCAAAAAAAATCATCATCCTGCCCTTATCCTATTCTACTTGGGGTCGGCGCAACATGTTTTTTTCTTCCGTTCTCCCCTATCAGACGGCACAGTATAATTTACTCCTTTTTCGTTCATATTATTCCTTAGACAATCCATCCGTCTTTTCTTTGGCCTTCCTCTTCCTCTCCATCCATCAACATTCATAACTGTTTTCATACTCAGTCACAAAAGTCTCATTATAAACACCAAAAAAAATAAGGATTTTTTCTTGACAAAAATAAATTAAATATTCTATAGAATCGTATAGATTGAGCAAAAAAGCGTTGGGTTGCTTTATATTATAAAACAAACGATTAACCTTATTATACACTTCTCATCAAAAAAATCGAAACACTTTCGTTTTTATTGTTTTTGTCCTAATTTTTTACAAAAGAGAATTAATTCCATGAAAAAAAAACATTACTGTGTAGCTGGCAGTTTGGTCATTACAGTAAGAAGAAAAAAATTAAAATTCGAATTAATTTCATTTGTTTATCCTATAAATGAAATTAATCACTGTTTTGAGACAAATGTGTAATAATTATATAGAACCACTTGTTACTTTCTTTGTTCTACATTCTTTTGAGTTTATTAATAAACAGGCATATTATTAACCCTCGACTTAACTGGGTCGCACACGTCGTCTAGTTTATTTATTATCTACTAGCTTATGAAAAATATACAAAAAGCTGACACATTTATAATTCTTGACGTTAATATCCGTGATAAGTTTTAGCACCTTGCTTTTGAGTTTATAACTGACTGTTTTTTTGGAATTAGTTTGGGGATTAAGTTTCTGCTTTAATGTCACTGTTTTTTATGCCGTGAAGGTGCGTTTCCAATAAGAAAGTCTTGCATAAATAAGTATGACGTCACATTTATATTTTTTCGAATGAATCCGTCAATTATCGTTTTTAACCGACTTCAAAAAAGGAGGAGGTTCTCAATTCGGTCGGTGCGTTTTTTTTTGTTTTTTTTTTTATGTATGTACATCGATTGCTCCGAGTTTTCTAGTCCGATAAGTGTCATTCTTTTTTTTGTTCGATGCAGTATACTTGCAGTGTGGTTCCATAAAAATTTCATCCAATTTGGTTCAGTACTTTTTATTTTGTGAGCATTTTTATTGATTTCGGCTACTTGGATGAAATTACTTTTTGCGTGTTTGTTACGCGATTACTCCGCCAATTGTGGACCGATTTTCAAAATTCTTTTTTTATTGCACTAGTGATCGTTCACCTCAGGGAATACTGCAAGTTTCATCAAAATCTGTTCAGCAGTTTTTGAGATAGGGAGTTTTATTAGCATGTATACATGAGCGATGATAATACCGGTGCCACGGATTACAAATTCTAGTGCACTTGTAAGGAAATGATGTATTTGGCAAGAATTTGGGTTGAATATTTAAACTAAAAAGAGTAAAAAAAAAAACATAAAAAATCATTTAACCGACTTCAAAAGCAACCACAAAAAAGGGTAAAATAACCTACAAAATATGTATTTTAGGTAGTGTCGAACTATTACATTTATTCAGTCAAATATTTTATTTTTGTGGTAAACACCTCTGTGCATTTTCAAGGAAAAATTATCTTTCTTCTTGTTTCGAAACATTAAGGCAAGACATTATATTATTCTAAACAGTAAATAAGCATCAAAATAACGCTTATCAAGTTTTGCTTCTTCAAAGCGGCTTCAAAATCATTGTTTCGGAAGAAATCCGTTCAAATTGTTTCTGTTTCATAGTCCTAAGACGGTACTCTTTGATATTATCTAATCGTTGGTGCTTTAATTATTTCTGAGGTATTTTAAGTAGCAAGGATTCGGCGATTTTCGGGTAATAGTGTTGGGATTATGGTTTATAAGTTACGTAGAAGAATTGTAACATTTTATTATTTGTAGATTTTAACGAAACTTTAAATTAAGAATAAAGTTTTTTTTTTGCGATTTTATTTCGAAATCCTACTACCTAATGTTCTAATTGCGAAAGTTTGTGAGGATGTATGTGTGTATGTAGGTATGTTTTTTACTCTTTCATGCAAAAAACACTGAACGGATTTGGCTAAAATTTGGTACACAGATAGTTTATAACCTGGATTAACACATAGGATACTTTTTATCCCGATTTTATGTTCTCGTGGGATAATTTTCTTGTTGTAGCGGGTGAAGCCGCTGGCAACAGCTAGTAAATTATAAATTAAACACACTAATCATTCCAGGGATCCAAAAAGCTAAACTTTAATAACCACGGTAGAGAAAATCGCTATTTTCTTTAGTAACATTGTTTGTGACTGTATTTGTGTTTTAGGTAAAATAAATGATGTTCAGATTAATGTTATTACTGATTGTTGCAGAAAAAGTCACAATTATGGCGTCTTATTGTAGGTACCTATTTAGAAGTTTGCAATCTGCTTGAAACATTGAGATTTAATCAAATTGCAGCCATGAGATAACCGTTACATAAATCCAACTAATATTATAAATGCGAAAGTTTGTGAGGATGTATGTGGATGTATGTGTGTATGTAGGTATGTTTGTTACTCTTTCACGCAAAAACAACTGAACGGATTTGGTTATTTGGTACACAGATAGTTTATAAGCTGGATTAACACATAGAATAGTTTTTATCTCGATTTTATGATCCCGTGGGATAATTTTCGAATTATAGCGGGTGAAGCCGCTGGCAACAGCTAGTTACATCTAAAAATATTTTTTAATAAATGGTTAAAAACAAATATTTCTTTATCATTATTTTAATAATGCTATTTTAACCTTTCAAAAAGTAGACCATGATAAGGCAATCAGTGGTTACAGTCTATAAAACCATAAAGGTAGCAATTCCTTTTATAAAATGTGATAGAACAAAAGATGGAGGTCTCCCCGGGGTCATATTTTAAAGCGGAATTAACGGTAATGGTTCAAGTAGGATGGTCTTTAAAACTAAGTGGTTCGTTGTGCCGAAAAAAGAAAACGTTTTCCTTATACGTGTAGCTGTAATGACTTTGATAAATGTACGAATCTCAAAGATATGAGATAAGGAAGTTTGTTTTTCTTTTTCTTTATATAAACATAACTAGCTGACTCGGCCACGCGTTGCTGTGGCTAAAGTTTTTGATATATTACATTATATTAAACAATATTGCGACTATAATTTGAGATTTAAACTATCCTATCTCTCAAGTTGGATCAAACTGCACATAGTGTGCGAATTTTATTATAATCGGTTAAGTGGTTTAGGAGTCCATTGAGGACAAACATTGTGACACGAGATTTATATATATTAAGATTGGTCGCGGGATTTGTCGAATTACCGTGACCCTGGAACGTATTTGAATTTCGACATAACGTCTTTCGATATTTTGAATCATTCGACATTTAAATCAGTCGACGTTTTAAGCGTAGATGTAAAATTTTTCGATATTTTGTTACAATCGATATTTTAATTTTCGATATTCTGAACATCGATATTTTAAGCGTTGATATTTTAATCTTCGATATTCAAATATGTACCCCATTATTAGCTGTACTTGCATAACACTTTAAAAAGGGGATATTCACATATTTTTTCATTCGATTTTCCGCTTTATTTTGGCAAATCATCCATGAAAGCAGATCATTGAAGAAGAGATTTGTTGTGACCGATATGACCTAGTATATCATTAGACTTATCAATATTTTAAAGCTTTTTATTATCTGTGATGCACAATAAACTTTATTCTATTCTTTTCATCTTCCATTGTTAACCAGATAAAACTTTTACAATGAGCAGTAAGATCAAACTCAGTATACAAGTTTATGAAATATTAATTTCTCATCTCGCCGTTTTTCCTGTCTGTTACCTTAGTTTATCCGGTTTTCTTGGAAGAAGGAAATTATTATGAATTATTCGGCTGGTATTCTCGAGTGACCGTTTTATCCTCCTTTACTTGCTAAATACCGTCTTCCAATTACTGGAGTTATCTAAAGGACCTGGAAGATCTAGGACCTAGCGTGTTTTTGTAAATTTGCCACAGAGTTAATTGATCACGAAAAAAAGAATATGTAAATTAGAAATAGTTTTTGTTTTTTGTTTTGTGTAAATACACCCCATTTTTTTCCGCACGGATAGCAGAACACACGCACGGATACAAGAAATCATGTGACTGGGTGTGTATACAGTCACTATTTTATTTCAAAACTGTTTGAAGTTTAATTGTATATTAGTTGAAGCCTTATTATCGCTGTAAGGAATACAGTCAAATTAATTAATGCACGATGATATAATGATTTTCTAAATTAAGCTCTCTTATGAATAAATAAATATCTTTTTCAATTGAACATTAATAAGTCTTATTTGTTCGTAGAATCAAAGTAAGCGGGTGTTTGATGAACTCTGTATTTATTTAGGATTGCCTCAGTGAACGTGTGTCTGAAATGAAATGAAATATTTTAATCTGGAATTTTCAATTATTTTTATTTACGGTAGGTTTACTGAACTTTAATCTTTGCAATACTGTTCCATCCAATTCCACGATGTTAAGACTTAAAAACTTTTTTTTGATAAAAAAAAATTAAGTAACTAAATATGGACACACTTTGTTGGCGGCACATCATGCCTCGCCAAGCTTGGTGGATATTGAACATAGCATTGAACATGAGATCACAATGACACAGCGAATCCACGTGGCGAAACCTATTCTCTACATATGCTGCCAGCATGGTTTGTAGAAGCCACAATTCAAGATGATATAATCCCTAAATGGTAAGGCAGAGTATAACTCTTTTTTAACGTGGTAATATCATCAAATGATTCCTCCTACCTAGGGCAGGACGGGAGAATAGGGGTTGAACCACATCTGGCAGCACGGAATCGCCTTTTTTCATCGCCCTTTCTCTTTCTGTCGCTTAGAACTGCCATTTGCTAGACCGAGACAGAAAGCATAATGCGATAGCACGCGGCGGAATTCTCGAGGCGGCCGCGTGCTATCGCATTGTCTCGGTGCCTCGCTGCCAGATGTAGTTCAACCCTAGATTGGATCTGGGTTCCTCACATTTTTATGTATGAAAATGTTCTAAATACGAGTAAGATGATAAAGGCTTTCTTCATAAGCCGACTAACGATAGCTATACTAACGAGGCAATAACCATCAACCAATAATCTTGTATTTATTTAGAAACTGAGCTACTAGTACTCAGTACTACTATGCTACTACTAGCCGAAACTATGGGAGTTTTGGCTGATGTTTCGGGAGTTACTTATTCTTTATCATTTACAGACGTAAGATAAGTTGACAAAAATTTTGGTTACAATATGATTGGAAAGTTCTCTTTACTCCCAAAGTTGTCAGAACTAAAAGGAAGTAGCATTTACTCGAAAGTTACGAATATATTTTTACGCTTCCATATTTTCGTTGGCGGTCTAAGAGAGCAGATCCTCTGTACCGAAAATATTTAAAAAACTGCTTTCATATTGGCCTACAGCCTACCAAATAAACTAAAACCGTAGTCGAAAATAGTGGAGGCAATACATCCGGCTTTCTGGTACAGCCTTTAATAATTAATCGGGTATTCGGCTGTGGTGGCAGCCTATCCATATTATTTATTTAAAAGCGAGCCTATTTCGTGCTTTTCCACGTCCAAATTCTATTAACAAAAATAACAGAGGAATTGTTTTAGTGGCTTTATAAATTGAATTAGTTTTGTATGCTTTCTTAATACTGGCATGATAGTTGAATTCGAACTAATGGTTGGAGGACCTCGTGGCTTAATAATTACAGCCACATAGACCAATCTTTTGTGTTTAGCCGCGCTTGCCGAGGTTGGTTTGCGGATGGGTGACCATCTGTTATAGCGAGTTTTCTCCGTGTCTCGGAAAGCACGTAAAGCCATTGGTCCCAGCTGTCATTTGTAGATCATTGACAGTCGTTAAACACAGTCCGAAGCTCGAAAGTCTGACAGCCAGTCTTACCATGGGGTATCGGATTACCCAGTTACTAGATTGTGGAGGTCCGATAGACAGTCGCTCCATGTAAAACACTGAAATCGAACTGCGTCTGGTTCGACTGAAAGCCGACGCAAATAATTATAGTTGGGAAAAGGCTAGGCAGATGATGATGATTGTTGAATTAAACAAATTATAAATACTTATTACTATTATTCTCGGCGGGTCCGAGGACAGTATTAGGACAATTTCACATCTTAACTATATGTAGTATCAGTTCTGTTTTCTATACTTACTACAGTATTGACGGATCCAAAAAGTTACGAACGACCTAAGAACCAAAAAGTTTTGTTGACTCAAGTTCAGTAAGTTATCTTTTACTCATGTAAAACTATGGACAAAATACCATCCTATAGAATATTAGTAAGATAGGCTCGAAATATACATGACACGGAAAGCTTATAAAATTAGATAGACAACCATGGTATTTAATATTTTTAATTATTAAACGCATTAAATTCGCTATAAATGCGACGTAGCGAATTTCAAAGATTTTCTTAGGAAAGAAAAATTCAGACCGCGGGCAGGATTTGAACCTGCGGCCTTCGGATTCAGTACATCCGACGCTCATTTCCAACCGAGCCACCGAGGATCTTACCTGCCTTACGCCGGACTGAATTTTTCTTTCCTAAGAAAATCTTTGAACATAGTATTTGTTGATTATGCAGTTATACTTAAGCCAATTAAGAAAAACGAAATTTTCTTTTTAGAATAAAAGTACAAGTAGGTAATAAAACACACCTACTTATTACAAAAGGTGATCATCAAATCTTATATGTAACTATTGAAATTTATTCATTTTGAAGTTGCATTGAACGTTTTCCAACTTGATAGCATTATCCACAGTAAAAAATAAAAACACACAACAAAATCCAATGCACAAGTTGAAAAACGTTGAGTAGAAGAAAATAATTGGATGTAACTGAGGTCGAGCGCTCTTAGAGTAGTTTAAGTTGGCACTTGTACCCCACAATGTTCCCCCGACCGAATTAAATAACTAACAACTAGGTTACGTGGAGAAAATACAGCTATCTAATTGTGCAAAACTTATTGTTTAATAAAGCAAAGCTATTTATTATCTAAGCAAATCTGTAGTTTCGTTAAGTGTGTTCTACCCCATATCACAGGACGAAGGACTTTCTAATCAGGTTACCGTGACCCTGGAACGTAAATGGCTATTGAAGGAACACTGAATTTTAGTCAATCTAACAGCCCCTTCTGCTCTACTCAGAGTAGGAGGAATCATTGAATGATTTTGCCACGTAATAAACTATAACTATTATTTTAAAAAAACTTTGCCCCTCACTAAAAATTTCTCCTGGATCTAAGGTGCGTTTAAAAACATTGAAGCTCACGTACACAAACACCAGACCCTTAACAACTACCTGCAGGTCATGCAAATATTTGTTCCGTACGGTGATCGAACCCGGGACACGGTGTGCAGCAGTCGATCACTCAACCACTGCGCCATCCACTTAAGGACAATGACAACTTTATTGGAAAGTTGTCCCTCTCGATGTGTTGTCAAAACGTATGAATTCAAATGTAATAGAGTGAGTAACCGGTTAGGTTAGAAAGGGATGGCATCTGTACTAGTCGGGGTGCTCCAAGTCGTGTTTACGACATTTTAATAAATGTTGTTCGGGTTTGTACTGGGCACATCGCGATGTACATAATTATAGATCGTTTCCAGGCATATAATTTCTTCTGGCATAATTTCCAACTATAACCCAAACGAAACCGCAGAAATAAGTAAGCATAAAAGCAAAACTTCTACTCATGTACCCCTCCCAACTTACTACGCAGGCAGTCAGCATTTTTCATCAAAGAAAGCCGCTCGGCTGAACAAAGCGAGCATTTTTCAACACAAGCTGACCCTTTGTAATTCAGCGAGCCAGCCAAGCTCGGGCGCGGTCAATCTCTCTTCCTTTCATACAATAACTCAACTTGCCCACTATTGATGTTCTAGCGTGATAAGACATATTTTGTGTAATGTGAAATGTTTTGTTTAGAAAATTACTTTCAGCAGATAATGTTTCAAGAATGAAACGTTGTGAAATGTATGTACGTCTTAAAGAAAGTGACATAGATTGATGGTTATACAGTGTGTCCGGGCACGAGTTAGCGATATTTGAAGGGGATATTCTAGGCTCATTTTCATCGACAAAAATGCTTTAAAAAAATTCTTACTCCAAAACTTCGCGAATGGCAGCCATTTTAATTTTTTGATCTGTGTGTACAATAAAACGCAAATATCTTTGAATCCAAGAGACCTACATTCATGCTAATGACTTTATTGCAAAGTTAAACGTTGAGGCTTATCAAAAACATACGAAAGTTTGGTAAATAATATGTAAAAATAACCAAAAAACATGGGCAAAAACGAAATTGTACACAAAAATTACTGAATAATTTTACTTTTTTAACTTTAGCTCGATAAGTACCCTGGAATGTTAGTAGAGTTTTAGCATTAAATTAAAAGTATTTGAGTCAGGCTATAAAATGATGTCAAAATTATCACTCTACATTAAGTATCTTAGGAGTTATTCTCACTTGAACATCACCCTTCCTTAGCGCATGTATCCCAATATTACAGGTGTCGCATTCTTTGGGTGAGCTAAATCGTTCCAACGAATATTTATGAACTGGCATTATTGACCACCGCGTAAATGATCCCCAAGTAACCATCCATAAACTGAAATATTACAGTTTCTTGGATTTGTTGCTGCGGGGCGAGACGGAAGGGTGATGTTCAATTGAGAATAACTCCTAAGATACTTAACGTAGAGTGATAATTTTGATATCATTTTATAGCCTGACTCAAACACTTTTAAGTTAATGCAAAAACCCTGGCAAAATTCAGGGGTACTCATCAAGCTAAAGTTAAAAATGTGAAATTATTCAGTAATTATTGTGTACAATTTCATGTTTGCCCATGTTTTTTGGCTATTTTTACATATTATTTAGAAAACTTTCGTAAGTTTTTGATAAGCCTCAACATTTAACTTTACAGTAAAGTCATTTGCATGAATCTAGGTCTCTTGGATTCAAATATATTTGAATTTTATTGTACACACCCCAGTTCGACAGATCAAAAATTTGAAATGGCTGCCATTCGCGAAGTTTTGGTGTAAGATTTTTTTTTAAAGCATTTTTGTCGATGAAAATGAGCCTAGAATATCCTCTTCAAATATCGCTAATTCGTGCCCGGACACACTGTATATTTTAAGTTATTTCTATGATTGTACAATTTATTTGGAATCAGTTTCGATATCCTGTGCAATTTAAAACTTCTGTGTAGCCGAAGAGCTATAAGAACAGTCATGTCTTTGTGTGTGATATACCTACTAATGGAAACATGAACAATAAGTCGAAGAAATGAAATATACACACAAAACAAAGATTGTGTAGAATCGTTGCTTATTTACTTTACAGCATCAACGTTACGTCCGATTACAATATAGAATACAATAAAAACGGTTCTCTATTGTGTGACCTAACTTTTTTATACATAATCTAATGTGACATAATTTTTTTTGTCCTAATCATCATTTGTCCGAATGATAACTTGCCCGAACTTAATACCACATAATTTCAAATGCCATAACATTGAAATTCCTAAATACTGTATGATCTAAATTTGTTTGTCATAATATACAAAATACATAAAACCGATTGCCATAAAATACATAAGTACTAAAGTTTGTTTTGTTACTGATTACCACCCAATAAGGAATATCGACGGAGCTCCGGTTCGCGGGGCTCCTATTTCTGCGTGCAAGGTTTAAAGTAACCTAACCTGTCCGTGTCGGGGTGCCCACAAGTCCCGAGCTCGCTTCGCTCGCTCTTGGATCCCAAGATCTTCGGTTTCTTAACAATTTAATGAAATGTCAGTTTTACTATGCTTTGAACATTCGGAATAATACACATTATGTAATACAATGATTAGGACATATGACTTTATTTCATACAAAATTAGGAGATTCAATTATTATGATATTAGATACTCGTATTATGCCAGAACAGCTTTAGAAGTGAAGATAATTATGTAAAACAATATTTAGAACTTTGATCATTATGGTTACTGAATTTTATACCAGACGTGTTATGGATAATGATTTTCGGACAAACAGTTTGAGGTGACGAAATGGGATACCAATAAAAACACATAATATAAAAACGTGGGAAAAATGCTTATGTGCCATAATGATTTTTAACAAGAACCTCAATACCGAGAAAACATACCTACAAACATTTACTCGTAACTTCAGTGAAAACGGACCTTAATTTTCCTATTCGCATTTAGCTTTACAATTTTACCTACGACCACAAAGTAGGTACCTATTCTGAACTCAATTTTCTAACTCTCGGTATCACGAAGTAGGATCTTCAAACATTCGTATGAAAATTTTAAGTTGTATGAATTGTATGATCTAAGCCCATTCAAAGCGCGAACTTTACCTGATGAACTCGAAATCTTTAGATAAGATACGGTGGAACAGTCGTAGATCTATTAATAAGTTTCGTTTCATAATACGGGTATTATGTTTGTAATTTGCTTTTCAAAGCGAGTTCATTTGTGTAAGCCGTACGCCGAATAATTTAGATTGTATAAAACCTATACTTGAACTGACTTACAATATTTTATTTTCATAAGAATATTAATTTTCAAGTTCATTATTAAAAATTTTCCTACTTTGGGGTTATCCCAATTTTTGTTTTGCCTGTAAACAGTTTTTAGTAACAAACTGAGAGTGAAATTGTAATTTCAAAACATAAAAAACAAATTTAATGTTTTTGATTAAGTATATTAAGTTTATGATTTGTTCAAACTAGAAAAAAAAAGTTAAATTGACTAAATAACGATTAATGATCCAAATTAGCCTTGCATAGGAAGCTAAAAGTGATGAGAGCAACGACGATATAATACTAGACTCCGCATGCACGATCTAAGGAACAAAAATTATTCTGCCAACTCGCTGAGGTACTACGTCAGCGAGGGGGACGGGGTACTGCGTTGTGATTGGCTAATTCAAGGTCTGTTCTGTCTCAACGTATGTTTACGGCTCACAGGATTGGTCGAAATGAGACGAATATAAGACTTTTTTGCCTAATGTGTTGGCAGACATCGGTCGCCTGTTATTAGGAGTCTAGTATTATATCGTCGTTGGATGAGAGCTTAGCTTTGTTTCTTAACGAAGCTACATAAATACGGAATCCATCAATTCAGCTCTTCGTCGGCCATTCCATTATTTCTGTTGAACTGCACCACATAAACAACGTTTCCAGGAGCTTCGGACATTTATCCATCAAACCATTGATTACTTCATAAACCAAGTAGAATATACCAGCTCAAACGTTACAGGAACGAGTAGTAGAACAGATGCCTCGTTCAAACGCAAAGCCTGTAAAGATAGCGGAACGAAACTCTATCACCGGCTCAGCTTGAGATCCAGTCAGTAAATTAGTTATTTCTCTTTGCGAGGATAGTGAAACCAAGGAACATTGTAGACTTGAGATTGGTTGTAAAGCTAGCTTAAATGGTTCTATATTGGTGTAATTTTTTTTGTTTAGCCTATATAGTCCTTCTCTTGAGCAAAGGCCTCCCCCAATTTCTTCCCCCATTCCTTCCAGGAACTCTTTTCCTGGGCCGCTTCGAACCAGCTCTCATGGTGAGCGTCTAGTTCGTCTCGCCATCTTTTTCTGGGCCGGCCTCGGCGGCGCCGTCCATCTCCCGGCACCCGTTGAGTGGAGATCTTCGCCCATCGGTCTTCTTGCAGGCAGACGTGTCCCGCTCAATCCCATTTCAGCCTAGCAGCTTTCCTACCAGCATCTCTATTATACCAGTTTTGGAACGCAGCGTAGTGTTTTGCAAGGCGACTTTTACAAATTTAAAAAAAATTGTAAACCTATATGTATGTATAGTCAGCTAAAATATTGATTGCCCCGTTAGTTTTGCAAGCAGCTGAAATGCTGAGCTGAGCTCACGACCTAAAATACAAAATATCCTCTCCTATCAAAACGTAAACAAAGGTGTGTCGTAAGAAGTGAAAAACCTTGTTAAGAAAGGTCTGACTGACTGGCGAAAACTTACTCGCGTAGTTGAAAAAGCAGTGCCGTCAGTGTTACCTTCCAGGTGTGTGTAGTAGTGTATGTGCCCCGTTGATTTCAACGGGCTCTTGTAGTCGGCGCCGGCGCAGAATTTATGTCCGGTGATGGCAATAGGCATGGGCAGATACCACATGACTTTTTTTAGCGTGGTAAGATTATCAAATGAGTCTAGGGAGACTCATTTGATAATCAAGACCCAGGGCAGAGCGGGAGGGACTGTCAGACTCGTACTGACTAAAATCCACGGTGTCCTTCAATAGCCCTTTACACGGGGTCATGGTAATTCGTGAGTCCCGCGATTCCGCCAGGCTTTGGCCCTCTAAAAGGGGGCCCCGTCATAATGCTGACACTCTTTGAGGCGCGTGGAACACAACGCGCCATCGACCCGGGCATGGTCCATTGTCGGACAACGAGTCGCCCATAACTCGCCCCAGATACCACATGCCGGACACGAATATACTATTGGCACAATAATTGTACCTAACCCGCGTGAATATTAAAAAATATTTGTTCAAGAAGATGGCCTGTATCAAGCCTCATTTAGACGATGCAAGAACTCGAACGCGAGTTGCGTTACATTGCGGAATTTATAGGTAGAACAAATTCAGTTGATGAAACAAATGCCGCAATGTAGTGAAACTCGCATACGAGTTCTTGCTCCGTCTAAATGGCGCTTCAGTCTTTACTATGATTACGTTTCTCTGATATACACTGTAACACTCGTAAAATTACGCCCACATTACTAAGAATTCCAGAGTGAAGCTGATCTATAAGCAGTGTTTATTTCTGATTATTTCGAGTATTAATAAAAAGCTCGCCGTTTCACCGCAATGCATTAAATCGTGCATCCTTATATAAGATGGTGATGATAAAATGTGTCGAATTATAGCAATATCAACTAAAGGGGAACGTTTAAAAGGTTTATAATGTGATTGTTAAAAATATTATTCAAAATTTTGGGAAATTTAACCATTTAGGATAATATTTTTAAGTTAAGAAATATTATTTATTTATCCTGTTACAGTAAAGACCTGTACTCGAACTCGTGCGATACGTTGAGCGACAGCGACACACGCATACTGCCCATGTGTGTCACCACTTCGTGATTTAGTAATGGACATGGACAGGCCATCAATTGTTGTTATTTTTATGAGATATGGTTTTAAATTTTCTATGGTTATAGACGATACTTTTGCAACTTACTAACTCAACTGTTCATTGATTGAATTAAAATCTAATTTTAAAGGTGACTAAAAGGGAATCGAGTTTTAAGGCCTAAATAAAGACTTTATTTAGAGACGCTGTTTCTTGGAATTATTGGTTTGTGATGTCTGCAATACTATTCACGTCACTGTAACTCGTGGCAAGCTACAAGCATCTTCTTTTATTTGTTTATTCTACAGTTGCCGTTGCGAAAGACGTGACTTTTGATCGTATAACTCGTGGCCAAGAGGTTATTATTTTTCGGCGAAACATTAACTAAAGTATTTTAAGAAACCATTTTTCTGAACATAATTTTTCATGTCAAACAAAAATGTTTGTCTCTAATATCAATAATGGTGAAATCGTCGATAGCAATATGTAACATATTTATTGTACAATATAGACATACTAATTTATGGGTCTCCTTTTTTTAAGTCGGTTACAAAGAAAAGTTTACCACTTTGGATGTACATATTTTAGTCTTTGCAACTATTGATCTGATTCAAAACATAATTTCATTAATGTGAAGTTACGTTATCTAATTCCTCCTAACTTGATATACAATGTTACCGTGGGATATTTCTACGTGAGTGAATCCACGCACAACAGCTATTTAAGTTTTATTTTTACCTTTCACTATTTCGCAATTTCCAAATAAATTTTCACGAACCCATAGCAGCATTTCTTAAAAACAATTTACACGTAATTTAAAATAAAGTTACAGCGATCCCCGAAAGATTTATACGTACCTTGTGAGGACCGGTCACGTCCTAGTGTTTTAAGCTCGCAGATTTGTTACAAAAACATTTCACAAAGAATGTTACACTATTTTGTTAGGTACCAACGTTTGTTTAGGATTGTCCAATCTTGACTTTTGGCCTCGACGCGTCGCGTCGGGTCAATGAAAAACGTGTCCGTTAATGTTATCCAGACGCTTTCTAAGATATTTTTTATCGCTCTAGAGATACGGAATCTGATACGAATGGTTTAATTTAATGATGCTGGCAATCTCTGTAATGTTATCTATTTTTGTGAGATTGGCTTATTTTTGTAAATGTTGATTTTGAGATTTGCTTTCTGTTGAGAGGTTAATGATTTAGCTGTTTTTATTTTACTTCTTACATTAATGGACTATTTTGTATTATAGTGGCAAATGTGACAGTAGTTAATACTTACTGTTCATGTTGGCAAAATGGTAATTCACTTTTGGAAATTAACTGAAATTGTTTAATTTTGTAATATTATGGATCTTTAAATAGTCCTTTTTTAGGGTTCCGTAGTCAACAAGGAACCCTTATAGTTTCGCCATGTCCGTCCGTCCGTCTGTCCTGAGTTTAGCTCAGAGACGCACAGTACTAGCACAGTATAGAAATCATACAGTAGAACGACGCCTTTGATCTCGGGTAAAATGCCGACATCGTCTAGACAGTTATGCATCGGCCAGGGTTGTCACAAGTAAAGAATATTTATGAAATTATTTATTTATTGCAGATCAACATGGATGGCAGAATTATAATGAAAACAATATTAAACACTTATATAATAATGAAAACAAGTTTTAACCCCCTCTTTACTGCATGTATTATTAAGAAGTTGAATGAAAATAAAAAATGCAGATAAGACGTATACTAAGAGATTTAAAAATTGAACTGATGCATTTGATAAATAGTTACTATGTGACACTGACGACGTGGACTGCGATTTTTTTTTAATTTTAACTTCCAAATAAATAAATATCATAAATACAATACAAATTAATAAATAATAAGTATATTCTAACCGAAAGGGTACTTACATACATGTGAAAAAAAAAATTGCTACAGACTACCAAAATGAACAACTTTTACTATAGGACCAACTCGAGGCAGATTTAAGTTATTTAGATGGCATTTCGTAACCAGCACCCCAATTTATCACGGAATTGGCGTAATACATTTAAATTGACGCCCGTCATCTTCGATTTAAAAAAGAATGACTTTTTCGTTACAAGCACCCCAATTAACCTCGAAATTGACACCCATATCAAATTCTAAAGAAAAAATGACGTCCGCCATCTTGGATTTCAAAAATAGCTTTTTCGTAACAAGCACCCCATTAACCTCGAAATTGACACCCATATCAAATTCTAAGAAAAAAACGGCGTCCGCCATCTTGGATTTCAAAAAGAATAGCTTTTTCGTAACAAGCACCCCAATTAACCTCGAAATTGACACCCATATCAAATTCTAAAGAAAAAATGATGTCCGCCATCTTGGATTTCAAAAAGAATAACTTTTTCGTAACAAGCACACCAATTAACCTCGAAATTGACACCCATATCAAATTCTAAGAAAAAAAACGGCGTCCGCCATCTTGGATTTCAAAAAGAATGGCTTTTTCGTTACAAGCACCCCAATTAACCTCGAAATTGACACCCATATCAAATTCTAAGGAAAAAATGACGTCCGCCATCTTGGATTACAAAAAGAATGGCTTTTTCGTAACAAGCACCCCAAATAACCTCGAAATTGACACACATATCAAATTATAAGAAAATGACCTCCGCCATCTTGGATTTCAAAAAGGATGGCTTTTTTGTAACAAGGACCCCTAATAAACTCAAAATTGATATCCGTACTTGGTAAATTAAAATACGTGCGCCATCTCGAAATTCACCCTTGGTAATTAATAAAAAAAGTCCACCATCTTGTCATGGGACATACAAATTATAACACAGTCATATAAATATAATATTAGTAGAATTTCCAAACAGATGCCCTGTGCAATAACCTATTAAAAAAAAAGGCGTGCGCGGGTCGGCCATTTTAAATGAACAAATAAAAATAAATTCGCACGTCACACGCGATAGCCCTGAATGATAGAGCCCGACATAGTAACATCGTTTTGTTCCCAAGTTGGGCTCGGCTTACCCGCGTCTCACCTCTCACACCCCGCACGATTGCCCTGTCTAGACGTCTTCGTCGGACGACTGTAGGATTATTAGACTGTGGTACTAGAGAGCTGTAATTTGGTGTAAATATACGGATATGTTGTGCCGAAAAAGTGGTAAAATAAAATCTCGAAAAATATTTTTTTTTAGGGTACCTCCTGTACTTACACGTAAAGTGAGGTTTTTTTTTTCTCGCGTACCCCTTTTGTGGGGTATCATTAAGTAGGCCTTTAAAAAATAATGATAGTTTCCATTAACAGTTTTTTGATAAAAAAAATCGTTTGTGAAATATTAAGCTTTAAAGTGCTAAATTTTGCTCGATTCGAGTGTCCCCCCCCTCTACCAGCTAAACGGCTATGTTTGGGGGTGTGAAAAAATTCACAATAGTAGTATATATAACGAAGTTTAAAAGAAAATTATCATGACTAAGTAGGCTTTACGACTACGAGTAATAGTCGACCAACTTATAAAATGTACTTGAATAATATGTTTTCTTAAACAAAATGTATCGGAGAACATGCTCTTCAACTGCAAATGTAAGTTTGTCAACTTTATTTTTACAGCTTTAATAGGTATGTTTTTACGGTATGTTTTTTGGGGATAGGTAGGTTTTATCGTCAACTATTTTTAACAAACTTCAAAAAAAGGAGGAGGTTCTAAATTCGTCGTAATCTTTTTTCTTATGTATTTTCTCTGATTTCGCAAAGACTCCTAGACCGATTTTGAAAATTCTTCTTTTTAAAATTAAATTCAGCGAATCAGTTTAATTAGTTTTTTGATGGGCAACTACGGAACCCTACACTGTGCGTGGCCCGACACGCACTTGGCCGGTTTTGTGGGTTCGTATTGGAATGATAATTGCTGATAATGGGGAAGGCCGGTCAAAGCTAATTTTAGATAGCGCCACCATAGCTAAGTCCTAATCCGACCAATGGTAGTACTATTTTGAAGTAGGTACCTTTAAGATTCCAACCAATGACGATGCTTGGAACAAGCTACACTAGCGCCATTAGTTCCCCAGTTGCCATCCTCATTGCTGTTATTTTGTTATTATTTTTGAAATAGGTCACGTTATTATTTCTGATTTTAGGTTTAATTTCAACATAATTTTAAAAATTATGTCGTTATTTTTGTTTACAGTAAAGTTCACATTTGTAAACAGTATTTAATTTTAACTGAAACAAAAGTTTCTGGAAATTCCAACCGAAATCGGTCCGAATTTGTACAAAACTCGAAATAATTTCAAACATTGTTTTCATCAAAATAAATTAACTCTCTTTGAAGCAAAAATGTGAAACAATTTAACGGTAGATTCAGGTAGGTATTTTACGTAATATAAAGTTCGAACCCTGCTTTTGTTTTTCTTATTCTTTCTGAAATACGTAGGTACTATACCTATTACTTAACTATAATTGAATTGGGTACATATTTGAATATCGAAGATTAAAATATCTACGCTGAAAATGTCGATGTTCAGAATATCGAAAATTAAAATATCGATTGTAACAAAATATCGAAAAATGTTACATCTACGCTTAAAACGTCGAATATTAAAATGTCGACTGATTTAAATGTCGAATGATTCAAAATATCGAAAGACGTTATGTCGAAATTCAAAATATCAACGTTTAATACATCGCAGTTCATAATATCTAATTTCATAATATCTACGTTAAAAATACCTACTAGTTGAAATATCGAAAAAAAAACCACCTACCAAGTTAAGAACATCGATATTTTAAGCGTACCTAGATATTTTAATCTTCGATATTCAAATATGTACCCATTGAATTATTTAATTTGTCTCATAAGTACTCATAAAATATGGATAGTACTGGTTTGTTTTACAACTCTGTTAAATACTATTTTTGAGTAGGTACTTATTCAGTACAATCATAATAATTATATTTAGTACACGATGCTTAAAGGTAATTTGAAAATATCTCACATTGCTATGTTTTTTAGTGATGAGTACAATGAATGACTTCTGTTCAATGAACATCTTCAATACTAATACTTCCTTTTTAGTATAAAAGGAAGTTTTGAAGCTCGGCTCCGCACGGGTGCAATTTATGCTATAATTATGTATTATGCATGTAATATACATAAATAAACCTTCCTCTTCTCACCAATCACTCTGTCTATTAAATCTCACACATCAAACACCTGCATCAAAATCCGTTAAGGAGTTTTAAAGATCGAAGCATACAAAGGGACAGACAGACGGAACCAACTTTGTTTTATACTATGTAGTGATAATAACTGGGCATGTGGGCGACTCGCTGTGCGCCCATGGCCCATGGTCGACGACGCGTTGTGTTCCACGCGCGCCTCAAAGAGTGTCACCATAATGACGGGGCCCTCTCTCAGAGGGCCAAAGCCTGCCGGGGTCGCGGGAGCTTATCTCACTACCGTGACCCCGGAACATAAAGGGCTACTGAAGGACACCGTGGATTTTAGTCAGTACAAGTCTGATAGTCCCTCCGGACCTGCCCTGGGTGAGCGGACTCATTTGATGATTTTACCACGATAATAATGTAGTGATAATATGTAAATCCCGAATCAGATTTTCCAATATCAGTCTGAGTTGTGAATAGAAAAAGATATTAATCATTGATGGTGTCTTTGTCCTGCTTGAATACTCTTCATTCTTCTCTTAGAATTTCACGCAAAATACATTTTACCAAAACACAGATAAGTATTGAATAATACTAACTTAGAAATCAGTTAACCACAGAATTATTAATATTCTAAGAGGCTTTGAAACTGAAAAGGGCCCTCACTTCAGTTACAAGTATTATAAAACGAAAATTTTCCTTTACAAATAACATAGGTACCTACCTACCTACTTGAGCAAAACGTGTAATAACGTTTCTCGTGATTTTAATAACGAAATGAGGATAAAGTGAAACTGAAAACATATAAATATTTTCAAACAAGTTATTTTAATTGATTTATAATTTAGGTTTATCGAAAACGATTTGTGTTAGCTTATTTATTTATTTTGTGTTTTTGTTCTTAACTAGAATTCTTTACATACGATAACATAATTATTAGCGATGTCTTTCTGATTTTGATATTTAAGAAAAATATCCGTAACAGACTCATGAACGAATGAATGAGTAAAAAGTCGTACCATAACGATAAATAATAATAATACTTACTAAATATTATTGTCTCTATAACATTTTCATACATTTCGAAATATACTAGAAAATAATTTTGTTTGTTACATTTTCACGTCTAAATTAATGAACCGATCAAAAACAGACTAAATCCGATAAAAGTACTGTTATCGAAGAAAACAACAATAACATTCCAATATAATAGATGGCGCTACCTGTCACCGAATTGATTGTCAAATACTAAATTAACGCGAGTGGAATCGTGGGATAAAACTAGTCATCATCTGCCTAGCCTTTTCCCAACTATATTGGGGTCGGCTTCCAGTCAAACCGGATACAGGTGAATGGAGCGACTGCCTATCGGACCCCCACAACCCAGTAATCGGGTAATACGATACCCCATGGTAAGACTGGTTGTTAGACTTTAGAGCTTCTGACTAATAGTAACGACTGTCAAAGATCTACAAATGACAGCCGGGACCAACGGCTTTACGTGCTTTCCGAGGCACGGAGGAAACTCGCTATGACAGATGGTCACCCATCCACAGACCAACTTCGGCAAGCGCGGCTTAACCCGGAAGATCGGCCTGTGTGGCTGTTATTATTTAGCCACGAGCTCCTCCTTAGATAAAACTAGTATTAGACATAAATCACTGAATCATCTCACAGAACTCGCGAGATGACAAAAAGATAATAATTATAATGATTCAAGTGTCATTATATCCATACTTGTCATTGCAATTTAAATGAAGGTATTATCGACTCTATTGCCTTGAAATTAATTCATCAGTTTTAGCTTGTCGTTAGTGTAATGACAACGTTATGCATCAATGATTACATACCTATCATTAGGTATCGCTAAGCTATGTTTATGGTTAATTTAATTATTTAGGGAAAATAATTTACAATGTAATCAAGTGGTCAAGGCCTCAACCACAACTCTAGTCATTTGCAAATGGTTCACCGATCTGACTCTTCTCTTTTTTTGGCATTTTGTCTAATATGGCGTAATTGAGGTGTTTTGAGTTGGATACGAGCTTAGTCTACATTACAAAAAAAAGTAAAATAAAGGGAAGTCGATGACTTGTTTTTTAATTCATTTTTGCCACCGACTACGGTGGTTTTTGAAGTTGGCTATTGGTTTTTTAATTATTTTCTGTTAGCCTTTTTAGCTGAAATGTTTAACCGAAATTCTTGTTAAATACTTTACTTTCTCACGTGGTACTTTCATAAAACCATTACAAACTCAAGTAACAATTTTTATTTACTTGATTGTCCGTTCTACCAATCTGATTTGTTTCTAAATTATCTCATATCGACATTATATGTAGGTACTCTTATGGCCTCAGACCCGTATCTCATAAAATTGGCCCCGAGGCCATCGGCATTAGGAGGTGTAGGTTGTGGGTTCGAATCCAACTAGGCGCATTACTTTGTGTAATTTATTTCTTCACACTGCTCTCAAAACGGTAATGGAAAACATTGTGAAGAAATCGGCATGCTCAGGACACTTAAACATCTAACAAAATAAATGTGATATCTACCAACCTACTCCTTCTTACAGGAGCTGTCCCAACAGTGGGAACAACAGGCCGTTGAAGATGATCAATGATCATACAATTACTTTCAGCTAATGTTAAGCTCCAGATAACCATAGAGTGTTCCACAAGTGCCACGGCAACAGAAATCCACTCCACAAACTCTATGCCTTTACAACATATAAAATATATGATACATCTACAATTTTCAACAGCACACAGAATGCATAGGAAATGAACACATTGACTGATAAACGCAAAGCCGCGAGTTATTCGTGATAATAATAAATGATGCGTTTTGGCGCGCTACCAGTCGCCACGGTAAATAAATACTGACTCGATTTAGATGTAGTTGTGTACCTTGTGATAGCTGTGAAGATATACACTGGGTTATGTACGATGTCGGGTTAGTTTAAATCGTACAGAATGCAACGTAAAAGGGTCGCAAACATCAAATTCAGCAGTTCTTTGGCGTGTCCAAATAATAATTTTCTTGATAAATTAAACGGTTAAAACATGCTTCTTTTACAGAGAAGAATTCTCAATTTTCATTTAATTATAAGCTGTAGAAATAAACTAGAAAAAGCACAAGAGATACTATTGATACGATGATAAAATAAGCGAGAAAAGTAATCTAATTTTGTAACTTTGAATCGAATACAGAAATACACTTGTGTCGAGGTTGTCTCGCCTTCTGAATAGGTAAACATTATTGAGACCTATGACAATTAAAATAACCATTAAATGAATTAAAACAATATAAAATAGAAAGAATATTATACGGATAGAAGAGTAGCCTGCGTGCAACACAAACTTGAGTTTTGGCGCTCTACCAGTCGCTTCAGTGAATAAATATTTAAGTACCTAATCGGTCTCACATGCGGTTTTGAGCTTCATAATCGTTTCGTAATAGATAAAGAGGAATGTGGAAAGAGTATCTTTTCAAAGAATGCAAAACCGTGGAAATCGGTTCGTTGGTTCGGGAGTTATAGCGTTAAGGAGGAAAACCCGACTTATTTTTATATAGTAGAAGATACTCGAATTTATCATAATTATATTTAAAAAGGCTTTCATAACTTATGCAATAATTTTTGTGCAGTGTACCTACCTACTTAGTTTGATGCTCAGAGTACTCTTGGCTTCACAAAGGGACTATTTATTTTATGCCTTGTATAATACAGCAAGTTCTAGTATCTCTATTTACAATCGATCTGCGCAATTTTGTATTTCATTACGTTATAGTAACAGATGTTCAAAGGTACCTACTTGTTCTTCAGAATACTTTTACAAGTAGCATTATCTTATCTTAGGACATCAAACAGAAGTAGGTATTTATAGATTTGAATTTAAACTACATTTCTCGAATGGCCTAGATAAAATAATATGAATCATTTTTGTTTATTTTAGAAGAAACACATGGAGTAGTAAGTACTCGTACTACTAAGAATATTTCAATTGAACCATAAAATGTATGGCCATATAAACTGAGATGGGTTTTGTGAAGATGATCAATATTGCGAATGCGTCATCAGTTTGTAAGTGTTGCTACTGAGTGGTTCTTAGTTAGATGAATAAAGAGGTTCCTAGTATGCACCTGTAATTAATAGGTATGTGTGTTATTGCTGCTCCGTAGGTCTCAAGCATGCTGAGAATGGAGTCCTGGGGGTGTATTATAACCTCTTAAAACCAGGTTTATTCCGGCGAGTGAAAGTGACAGAGCTATACAAGTCATTCTAGCGCCATCTCGTTCACTCATTGGAACAAGCTTGATTTTAAGACGTTGTAATAACCCCCCTGGACTCGATTAGTGAGTCGTGCAAGAAGTGCTACTGGGTTTTCTAGTAGAAGTTCTCAGTAACTAACAGCCCGGAGTTTGTAAGTTGGGGATATAATACCTCAGTGCCTCGGAAAGTATGTTGAGTCGTTGATCCTGCACCTGGGCGTCAATTCTGCTAATTTAGTAATGACTCAATTGAATATCAATTGGATCTCAGTAGCAGTTTTAACTACATTTGGTATTCTGCTACTAATTTAAGACCAATGGTTTTCCAGTGACATTCCATTGAACTGCTATCAGAATATTTGCTAGTCTGCTCTTCAATCGTGTTACAATTGTAAATCGTTTGTGGACTTTATTGGTATTCTACTCTCTAATGGCAATACTTATAACTGTTCAACTGAGAGTCAATTACAATTACACTACGATTCCATTACGACTCTATTGACATTATACAAGTTTTTGCAGAATACCAAATTTGTTCTAATCGTAATGGAGTCGTGATTGAGTCTCAATTGAATATCAATAGCATGTGAGTTAAATAAAATTAGCAGAATTGACGCCCTGATCTCTGTCCATTCTTGTTGAATTACCGTCCCATCGGACTATGAGATAAAAGGTATTTTTTTTTTTAGCTTGTTAAAATCATCAAATGAGTCCTCCAACCCCGGGCAGGGCGGGAGGCGCTGTCAGACTTCTACTGACTAAAATCCACGGTGTCCTTCATAGCCTGTTATGTTCCGGGGTCACGGTAAGGGAATAATCCCACGACCCCATGAGATAAAAGGTATAGAGAGAAGCATCTGTGACTGCGCACAAACTTATGCACTTTATTTCCGGCGTAGATGGCTAATCTCCGCTGAGATTAGCTGCCGTGGAGGACTATTATCTAAGCTATTGTCAAACAGACAGGCGAAGCGAATGCGATCTGATGCGTTTTTACTTGTAATGTATGGAATTGTTTATGTGACTGGCTTCAAACAAATCCAGAAATTACAAACAAAAACGCTTCGCGTTCGCCACGCCTACGCCTAGCACCTATCTGCTTGACAATAGCTTTAATATTATGTGTTTTTGATTTACCTGCCACCGCCCTACCATTCCAGTCTACAGTCAGATCAGAACTGACTGTCTTACTCTGATTCCTGGTATACAATGTAACCTACTGACGTAAAGTCCCCGTCTAAGGGGGAGGCTTACGTTCAGCAGTGGACGTCTTACGGCTGATGATGATGATGATAATGACGTTTGTGTTTGAGGGCACAACAGCATTAATTTAGCATTTTAATTACTTTTCTGCATTAAAGAATTACGCTAAAGAATGGAGCTACCTGCGTCTGTTATACCGAACGCATACAACTCCAATCTCTTCAAAGTAGTTGTTATCTATTGAACTGGCTTCTTTTTTGTAGGTAATCTCATTTTTAACCGACTTCAAAAAAAGGAGGAGGTTATCAATTCGACTGTATTTTTTTTTTTTTTTTGTTTGTTACCTCATAACTTGCGACTGGGTGAACCGATTTTCATAATTCTTTTTTCAATCGAAAGCTGGTGCTTCCCGTGTGGTCCCATTGTCACCATTTTAGGATCTGATGATTGGATCTTGGAGAAATCGAGGGCAACCGTCAAATTTTATTAGCTGACACATAGTTTTTTGCAAATCTTATGAAGTAATTTAAGTACTTGCGTATAGAAGTCATCATCTCATGTAGCTGAGCTGATGATGGAAGGTACAACTCCTCAAGTAAGAAAATTATGTTCGATATAAGATTTTAAACTGACATGGTCACTATTATACATAATGGGTTTAAAACGGGATATTTACCATGTTTATTATTTGTTTTGAGTTTCCGATATTTCGGCACTGTTGCAAGCACCATGATCCGTGATCATGGTGCTTGCAAAACAAATCAAATAATAAACATGGTAAATATCCCGTTTTAAACCCTAATATGTAAAATTATGTTCGTGTTCGCATATCTCCGGAACTACAAGTCCGATTTAAGTACCTAATTCTTTTTCTGTTGTACTAGGTATCGTTCAACTTAGGGAATACTGCAAATTTCATCAAAATCGGTTCAGTAGTTTTTGAGATAGAATGAATGCAAGAGATGTTAACGATGTTATTACCGGTGCTACGGATTACGAAATTCTAGTGCACATGTAAGAAAATTATGTATTTGACAAGAATGTTGGTTGAATATTTAAACTAAAAAGAGTAAAATAAAAACTTTTTCTAAAAAAAATGTGACCGCCTTCAAAAACAACCACAAAAAAGGGGTAAAATAACCTACAAAACTTTTCTTTCGGAAGTCGGTGGCAAAAAAGACTATGAAATTAATAAAAAAAGTCACCGACTTCCGAAAGAAAAGTTTTGTAGGTTATTTTACCCTTTTTTGTGGTTGTTTTTGAAGGCGGTCACATTTTTTTTTAGAAAAAGTTTTATCGTAGACTTTCCTTAGTCTCAGCAGATGATCTCCGACCATCGTAGGCGCGGGCATGCGGACAGCGAGTAAAAGAAGCCAGCACACTGACGGGGCCCCCCTCTCAGAGGGCCAAAGCCTGCCGGGGTCGCGGGATTATTTCCTTACCGTGACCCCGGAACATAACAGGCTATTGAAGGACACCGTGGATTTTAGTCAGTAAAAGTCTGACAGTCCCTCCCGCCCTGCCCGGGGCCGGAGGACTCATTTGATGATTTTACCACGATAAAAAAAAAAAAAATTGTATTGATGGTCAAAACAGAAATACAAAAGTATACGGCCATCCTAGTCACAATCCGAACTGGATTATGTAGATGAGATAAATAAAAATAAAAAACCGGATGCCCAAAAGACGTTTGGATAAAAAATACTCCTGATTGATCCGTAGCAAAAAGCTCAACAAAAAACATTCAAAGACTTGGTAATAAATCACTCCACTTAAATTCTATCCGAGTTATTCATTCATAGGCTTTCTGTCATAACTAAATCCGGGTTTCGATTCGAAACAGCTTATGAATATAATTTGATTTTGTTAGGAACCTACCTACTTGCCACAAATAAAGAACAAAAGAAGTTCTGCACAAAAATAAAAACCTCCTATCCTGGAAACCTAACGTTTTGACTTTGAACAATCTTAGCGCTGTCAGTTTTGCCTTCAGCTCATACTGGTGGCCCGGGCATGTAGACGGCGAGTAAGGTATAGCTCGCTGTCCGATCAGGAACCATCATGCCTAGGTCGACGGTGCATCGTGTATAACACTCGCCTCAAAGAGCTGTCATAAAACTGATGGGGTACCCATAAAGATGGGGTGCCCAAGTGTCTGTGGGGACTGTCTAAACAGGCTACCGTGACCCTGGAACTTAAAAAGCAATTGAAGAAACACGGAGGGTTTTAGTAACAGCGACTCTTACAGTCTATTTCGCTCCAAAACCACTATTATTGTAATAATAATTACCTACGTAATGTTCAATATTACCAAATCAAAACTGATTGAACGCAAAATAGATGCTGTCTGAAAACAGTTATTTTTAATTGTTAGGTCTTTTGCTGTTACCTGTTTAGTGATAGAACCGTAAATGCGCGTGAGCATCTGGTCGTAATGACGTCATCTTAACAGTTTACTTTTCTTTGTTTGCGCATGATTATGATAACGTTGGGAACATTTCCAATTATGTCATCTGTCATAACATTCGATTACAAAAATATTAGCGTTGAGTTATTGATGGTTTTGTTATTTATGACTTTTTAATCTTATTAATTATTAATTATTAAGATTAAAAAGTCAATTATTATTTTGCTATTTTAATTCACTTCCAAAGAGCCTGAAAATTTTAACTGTAACCATATTAATTTATTAGTAAAACTCGTAGGTAATGGTGGTGACAGCAGAATAAAGCCAACTACCAGTAGTCGACTTTGGCCCCGGATCGAAGACATCGGAAATCAGATCATCTTTTGGTTAGTAGTCGGATGATCGCGGGCATGCGGGCGGCGAGTAAAGGACAACTCGCTCTCCGACCATGGACCACGCCCGGGTCGACGGCGTGTTTTGTTCCACGCGCGCCTCTACGATCGTCAGCATGATGACGGGGCCGTCTAGAGGGCCAATAGGCCTGCCGGAGTTGCGGGACTTATCTCATTACCGTGACCCCGAAACATAAAAGGCTATTGAAGGACACCGTGGATTTTAGTCAGTACGAGTCTGACAGTCACCCTGCCCGGGGTGGGAGAACTTATTTGATGATTTTACCACACTAAAAAAAAGTAGTGGAATGATGCAGGTTAGCAAATAGTATATTATTTTTTTAGAAGTTTGCCGAAAGATGGCAAAAAGCATGGTTTCCTTTTTTGTGGTTATCAGCGTTCGAGATGCAACAATGCTGACAGACGCGTAATCTGTTTTAGCCACTCTATTCTAAATGTTAATTAACAATTGGTAGAACTACTGATTAACAAAATGAAATAGACCGAAATAACAAATTCTGTAGCTGCCAAGTATTTCGTCACACATTAATCTGAATCAGTGAAAGTTATCATCGTATCATTGTACGGTTGAGATCATGTTGCAGTAGGTATTTTCAGTGCGTTACAGTATAGCAAAAAATGTTTTGTTAGTTTTTAGACAATTCCGTTCCCGTCATACTATGCCTGAACAACTGTTAATTTCTGAAAGCCAGCAATATTCGCGTCGTCTACCAGAAAAGCGACGAAGTGTCTTTACCTCTCAAATCGCTCGACAAAGCTAACAGATCATTTTCGTTTGTTTCGTTCACTATCGCTCAGCATTCTTTACTAGATTTACAACTTTATGCGATGAAGTATAAAGTTGAAAATGTATTAGCGACTGCTGAACGTTAACGATAGTCGCTTACCGTTTGGCTACAGGCCCTGTTCTACCACAACGAACAAAACACGGGTACAAAAACTCACGCCTTTTGCAAGAAACTGCAGAACGTTACCTTCTACATCATCATCTGCCTAGCCTTTTCCCAACTATATTGGGGTCGGCTTCCAGTCAAACCAGATGCAGCTGGGTATCAGTATTTTACATGGAGCGACTGCCTGTCGGACCTCCACAACCCAGTAACTGGGTAATACGATACCCCATGGTAAGACTGGTTGTCAGACTTTAGAGCTTCTGACTAACAGTAACGACTGTCAAAGATCTACAAATGACAGCCGGGACCAACGGCTTTACGTGCTTTCCGAGGCACGGAGGAAACTCGCTATGATAGATGGTCACCCATCCACAGACCAACCTCGGCAAGCGCGGCTTAACCCGGAAGATCGGCCTGTGCGGCTGTGATTATTTAGAACGTTACCTTCTACGATACAATTTTTTTTCACCTTTTCCACATTCATACATCTCGTCATACACACAGCTTGCGCACACGCACACACATTGCTAGTACTTCGAACCTGACCTTTTTGGAGAACCTCACCAAGAAGGTCAGAGTATTTGAAGGATACACAACATTTAAACAAGAAAATCCGACAAACTTAAGTACGAACATAATTGTTACACAATTTATACCTACATGAAGCTATGACAACGTAACGTATATAGTACACTGGTTTACGTTATCCATGGTTTTCATCAACGACGATATAATACTAGACTCCGCATGCACGATCTAAGGAACGAAAATTATTCTGCCAACTCGCTGAGGTACTACGTAAGCGAGGACGGGGTACTGCGTTGTGATTGGCTAACTCAAGGTCTTTTCTGTCTCAACGTATGTTTACAGCTCACAGGATTGGTCGAAATGAGACGAATATAAGACTTTTTTGCCTAATGTGTTGACAGACATCGGTCGCCTGTTATTACGAGTCTAGTATTAGATTGTCGTTGGTTTTCATAAACTTGATCAATATTATCAGTGGGATATGAAAAATAACCATACTTTTCTAATAAAATTTATCTATTCTCTACGATGGGCTATCGTAGTTGCCAAAACTGTAATAATATAAATCATTGATACGCACCCACTTATCATAAAGGTCGTTAACCTATTTATGTTACAATGGCGGCTATTATTAAAATAATGGTTTCACGCCCTTCTTAATGAATATTCAGTGAATTTAAATATTAATTTAGGATAAGCACATTATGCGAGTTAACAAGATGAATAAATATTTATTTAGATATTTTGAGACGTTATCATAATCTGCCTGGACTTTTCGATCTAGAGGTAGACTCTAAATACTGTTTTTTTTTTTTTAATTTAAGGTGGGTTTGCTTTTGTCTCTGGTCTAGGCCAAAGTTGACAAAGACAAAGGCTTTCTTGGAAAAATCATCAAATGATTCCTCCCATCCGGGGCAGGATGGGTCTCTCCCATGCGGCGGGCGGGAAAGACTGTCAGAGGCATACTAAAATTCACTTTGGTATAATATGTGTAGGGATGTTAAACTGTACATTATTGATATTAGTCGCACCGATACACAATGTAGTATATTTAAAGTAAGCAAGGGCTGCAAGTGTGTCCAAATATAGTCGTGACACAATATTGCCAAGATTTGGTAGACACCTAAACTCAGTATGGTGGCTAAAGATGGAAGAAGCAATACGCCATTTACTTTCAGTTCTTTGACCCAAAAACGATGCAAGATAACACTAAAAACGTAGTTAAGTATTTATGTAATGACCGGAATCTAAAATCCAATCGTAAAAATTCCAGTCTTGCAATACGAAAATTATTTCACTTATACCAATGATATTAGTTCTTAATACGATAGGGGAGAGAGGGCAATTCTATCTCAGTTATTGAGAGCAATACCAATTCCGGGCTATGATTGAATTTTTTCTGTGAGTAGAACCCAATTACCCCTTTTTACCCCATTTCAGATTGAAACCCTCAACGACCGGTGTGTGCGAAGCTTTAGATTTCTTTTTAATATTTCACGTAATAAGAAAATCAGTCAACTGGCAGGTACCTATTTTCGTTGATATTTTGTTATTGTATTGAAAATTTGTGACATGTGTAATTTGTTAGCAAGTGGCCAATTGTCGTTCGGCGTGGCGGTCGAAGGGGCCTATGTTCAGCAGTGGACGTCTTCCGGCTGATGATGTTGATGATGATGATGATGTGTAACTTGCTGATAAAATCTCTGTTTAAACCGATAGTGAAAATATAGTTCCATTTCTTTTAAAGACCGCAGATGTATAATAAAATTTATAATCTTTTTTTTTTCTACTGGTAATTCACACAAAAACCAGAGTTTGTATTATTATGTTTTCATTACAGATTTAGCGAATATTGAAACTGTACTCGTTATGTACTGTCTTGTGGTTATAAACAACTTTTGCTTAGATACTAGCCAAAAAGGTTAAAAAAAACTGGTGTTTCATACAATGTAAAAAAAAATTGAAAACCCGTTTTTTGTTCATCTTTAGGTTTTTTTTGATACAGTAAAAGTTAATATGTCAATATCGATGCACATCTGCGCCCAGAAAACGGACGCTTTGTGCGTCACACAAATATAGTCGGAAAAATGCACATGCCACTGCATGCAATCTCTCCAATACCTTTCCAAACCGGAACACAAAAATCCCGCTGAATTACTGACATAGACATTCCCAGCATGGAAAGTACTTGTTCCGAACGATCCCTTTGACGAATCCGTTCTGCGATTCCTATTTTTCCGAATGTAGCGCACTTTGCAATCTCATCTCAATCATCGGAAAACAGAGTTTTGGCAAAACGATGCTAAAAAACGGCAAATACAGGGTGCCCCCTCTATCGTGGTATAATCATCAAATGAGTCTTCCCGCCCAGGGTGGGATTGGAGGGACTGTCTAAAATCCACGGTAATCCATCAGTAGCCCTTTACGTACCAGAGCTACGGTTACCCGGTGAGACAGTCCCACGAAACCGGCAGGCTTTACTTTCTAACGGAGCCCACTTAAAATTTTAGTATGTTCTTTTTTCAGTACTTGTTATTAGACCGGCAACAGTACACGACATCATCTCTAAAACTTTCAGCTGCATAGCACGTTGACATACTTCCTGGTGACAGACGAAGAGACAGACAGACAGCGAAGTCTTAGTAGTTAGGTCCCGTTTTACCCTTAGGGTACGGAACCCTTAAACCAGCACATTTGGCACAGTATTGTAGACCTGGAATCTGCATAAACGATCTTAGTACTTGATCTATACTCGTACTTTTCATAATATAATAAAATGGTATAAAAGTTAAAACTGTACATTTATTTATTTATTAAAACTTTATGCACATATTACAGTACAATGGCGGACTTAATGCCATAGGCATTCTCTACCAGTCAACCTTGGGGTGGTGCAGAGACAAGAAAAAGCGGGTGCAGCATGATTATTATTTTATATGAAACTAGCTGTTGCCAGCGGCTTCACCCGCTACAACTCGAAAATTATCCCACGGGAACATAAAATCGGGATAAAAACTATCCTATGTGTTAATCCAGGTTATAAACTATCTGTGTACCAAATTTTAGCCAAATCCGTTCAGTGGTTTTTGCGTGAAAGAGTAACAAACATCCATACATCCATACTTACAAACTTTCGCCTTTATAATAGTAGTAGGATATGTATACATTCAATATTTTTTTAAAGAATACTTGGGGTGAGATCTACAATCAATAATAAACTCAAAAAGGACTGCATGGATTTAATTCAAAGGCACGAATATTATTAAGAAATCGGGTCAATACAATTATATAGGCTACATAATTATCACGCTATCACCTACGGGGTACGAGCAGTGAACCTTTATTTCTTCAACGCATTCACGCAGACGACGTTGAGGGCAGCAGCTAGTTATAGAATATTACCTTTTGAGTTCGGAAACCTAAAATATATTCGAAAAGGTGCAAAATCAAATTACATCACAGGTACTACACGTTCGTAGCAAGCGTAGCGCTCGTAGAGGCCAACAGCTGTAGCAAGGTTGCTACGAATCGACGAATCTAGGTATCGATAAATAATTATTTTAATATATTTCTATATCCTACCTTTTTCCTACACCTGCGTGAGGTGATCGGAAAATAAATTAATAAACTGTTCCAAGGCGGGCGAGACAAACTCTTGAATTACACTTACCCCGGTACGTAACATTACATCCAAGGGCAATTGAAGGACACCGTGGATGTTAGTCAGTACGAGTCTGACAGTGCCCTCCCGCCCTGCCCTGGGTGGGAGGACTCATTTGATGATTTTACCACGATAAAAAAAGCATTGTAAAGGTTTTTTTTTCTTCGCCAAAACATCAGCGGATTTACTATTGGTTTAAGTCTCTTATTCGTGCTAGCGCCTCACATAAAGGTAACGTAATTAATAATTATCAAAGTAAAAGGTGTTAACCAAAGAATTTAAAAAAATTACACTCGTGTCAATATTGTGACTGTTTAGTGTAAATTAGAAATTAGTAGTCTGCGCCATTTATTTATTTACTTTGAAGCACCCGATCCTTCTCAAGAGATATAAATGGCAAGGTAATACAAAACTTTCTCTATATTTTTTTTTTATTAGTGGTCAATACCAAATTTTCTTCTACTATCTTCCTCCCTCCTTCTACTTTCTACTCATTTGATTATATTATCACGTCAAAAAAGCAATACAAAGATACATTCATTTAAATAACATACATACCAAGGTGTTAGACATGCTTATTATTACACAACACGACTTAGGTACATTATGTAGGTGTACTTAATTGTTGTAATATAATACAGTAGTAGGTGAACACGATACTCTCAGACCTATGTAATGACGTTATTGTCAATATTGGCACGGATGCATAACTACATGATTGATGATAGACCTATATTTGTTACATAAGGTCTACATTATATGCAGTTCCGTTTGTTGCTAAGTAAATAATATACTTATTTAGTAGTAAAACCGGTAACTTATCGGTTCACTTTAAGGGCAATAGGCTCGTGAACATTACTCAGGGAGTTAGTGAATTTGGTTTAGAATTACATTATATTATGAATAAAAAAAAGAAATTAAGAGAATTAAAGTCATAGATGAGAAGTGAATTGAATGTTGCTTATTCAAAATCAGGCTGCTACTAATGTGTCCATTACTCTTCTAAGTTTATCTTAGACATCTCAACAAAATTTGTGAAGAAACCTGGACTTATATTATACAATATGTAAGTCCAAAGCCATGCTAGAGATTTCTAGGGTCTCTATGGGAGGCTTTCCTAATTTTGACACCAGAGGCTGACCACATTTTCACACGAAAAAAATGGAGGTCGCGGGACTGTCTTATTAAGTAACTATGACCCTTACAAGTACAGGTAAAGGTCTATTGAACGGCACCGTGGATTTTAGTCAGTACAAGTCTAACAGTCCCTCCCGTCCTGCCCTGGGTAACAAAAAATTGGTTATCAGTTTTAACGTTTATCTCAAAGAATAATGCAACTTCCCAGTCATATAAAATAATTAGAGTACTTATTGATCTAAAATAAACATTTTATTACGTAATTATGACCTAAAATCTAAACCGCATAAATAACCCTGCGCATCTAAAATAACAAAGTTCTGTATTCAATAAAGTGAAGTGAAATTAAATAATGGCAGCTCTACAGTTTTACCCAGTTAGTAGTCTGTTATCTTATCTCGGCTTATCTATTAAACACAATACAGATTAAACTTTACTATGAGCATTGTACGCAATGATGTTTGTATATTTAAATAAATGTAGTGTTGCATTGGATGTCGATAATATTATTACAATTCGTTACAAATATAGAGCGATAATATTATAACAGTAGCTAATTATTGCTCAGGTCAGCAGGTAAAATAAATAATTAAACAATTATTAATAACAGCCTAAAAATAAAACGATAAAGTCAACAAAATACATAAAACATAATTAAACTACTAGGATAAATTATTGTTATTATGAATAACAGAAAAACGAATTACATTTTCCCATTACTATGCTATTTTTAATAACAAGCTAAAAAATCTATTGTCATAGCCGTCGCGAAAAAACCCTCGTTTAAATTAAATCTGAAATATAAAAAGAACGACGTAAAAAATGTCTTCCATTATTTCGTAAAAAACCGCTTACCTTAATTCAACAAAGCTCAATTATAAAACCGCCGCTTAGTCCTACAGCGATCACAGCAAAAAAAAATAACACAGAGAGATGAAACTGAAAAACTGAAACACAGACACTTGAAACACACGTTGGGGAGAGTGAATAGTTTCAAATCATGCACGGATTATTGAGTTTTAATTCACGAATTGCGGATTTTCGATTTCGCGGCAGTGCGGGAAATTGCGACGAACGACAGACGGGCGTCATGCGCGGCGGTTCATCGGAGACTGCGGCGCGGGCGGAAGGTGCGGCTCCGTCAGACTCCCGGCTTCTAAGTCCCCGATTCCCGTGTCCCCTATTCCCCAAGTCCGGAGCCTACCCGCCCTACGGATCCGCGCGGATACGATACCTCTTACTCCGCTAATTTCCTGCCTTCGCACATTGAGATTTTATGACGCCTTGTAAAATTTAAATATGAATTGGAATAGATTGCGTCGATTGTTCTCGTGATTTTATTGTTGATTGAGATACTAAATTATGATTTGGGTTGTTCATTGTTATTATTTTATTGGTATTTCTCCTACCCTTGTTTAATCAGGATGATTGTATAAAGGCACAGAAAAGGATAATTCAAAGTCAGCCTCATTTGTGAAACCTAAAAAATGAAAAAAGTATTTTATATTCAAAAACATTAATATCTTTTCTTTATCTTTTTTTTTTAATACTCCAAGCGCCTGAAAAAGGCAACTAAGAGCACTTGTAGAAGGAAAGTCGATAGCTTGGGAATATATAGACTTGACAAAAGTTAGGCCTAGTTTCAGTAATGGTCTGTGGCTCAGTTCGTGTTGTTGAATTAAATATTTTATCGTAGAGCTCTATTTACGACACCGTACGGTGGGCTATGGGGCTTCTAGCTAAATATACGAGTACCTATAAAGATCAGTAACAGGTATTATTTATTGTATTACTTATGTTACGAGGAGTATTAGATTGTTTAAGATAATATATTATATTATATCTAAAATGTTTTCTGTGTAGGATCTATCATATACATATTAGCCAGTTGTCGTCCATTGCTGGACGTAAGCCTGCCCTCAGCAACATTCTGCCATGATGACAATGTCATTCGCAAATTGAAGATGAGAGCACAAGGAGCCAGGGTTACACGGAATTGTATCTTTGAAATGCCAATAAACTAATTTTTAATGAGCATGGTGCATACATGGTTGAAACGGCGATTAGATGATTGACTGCTGTCCTTCATGTCATGGGTTTTATTCCCGCATGTAAGAAATTTTGTATGGTCTGCAGGTCATTTTACCGGATTTGCCTATATTTTGTTTTAACGAAACAGAAAAAACTCCTAGCGTGGGGTGAAATAAAAAAAAAACAAACGCTAATGTGTTGATAATCTCTTTGGTAACACAAAGTCACCCAAAGCTGACCGTACTTCCAAAACCTGTTACTCCCCTCATAATTACATAACCGAACACTTTTTGAAAGACAAAGTCCCAACATTAACGACCTTCCCATCCATCTCAGCTTATTACACCTTTAAACGCTTTATATTTTAGTAATTATTTCCATGGAAACTTTTTCTATTATAAAACTCATTTGTGAACCTCATCTTTTATGTAAGGTTAAACTTTTTTTGTTTTAAAGTATACAAAGACTTGGTGACGACGGTTTTCTGTGGAAGGCTTAGTACGCAATTATTGATTGAACTTTACTTTCTTTATTTTGATGGAAAATTTTGTATCGCGACATTGGAAATGTTCAGTTGACTTTTTGGGATCCGTTTTGTTTTATTGGGTACTTTGGTACCTACTCATGTGGAATATTATGTACGTTCCATGTTTTGTAAAATGATCGCTGTAAAATTATCTAAAGGATGGATTTTTCAACAGCCTGTTGACTTTTATCACGATGATATCATGAAACGACACCATTCATCATCATCATCATCATCATCAATAGTCGTCACCATGTTCCAGTCTTTATTTTTAAGGCATACCTCTCTGTTATTTATACATTTGAAAACGACTCGACAGCCTTGGCTTTTTTTTGAGTCCTTTATTTTCTGTTCAAGGTCACTCAAGGTCAGAACACCGGGTCGCTAATTATTGAGATAAAATTAAAGCTATTGAGATATTGAGGTACAAGTTCTATGGTTACTATATTCATACTGGCTTTAAGTCATTCACAATTTTCAGAGCGATCTCTTTAAACAGGATAACAATCTAATAGATTTGTTCGAAGATAATGTAATATTTCAAAGTTAGTAATCGTCTCAAAATTTCGGTTTCTAAGAAACAACATCATTATCTACGATAGTAATCTATTCAAAACTCGACCTTTTTAAAAGCTGCTTTAAATAGAAATTCAAAACAACTCCCCTATAGAATAAGGGTAAAAAATGTCAAGGGTTGAGTCCCCAATCGGAAGTTCTCTGATTTCAAAAGCAATAATTTTGTCACGATTCTTTAAAAGGCGTTTTGACCCACAAACCGATCTTGAAAATACAAAAGAAATTTTAGAAGCGACGAAAATCTTTCTTCGCATCTACCACTATAACTTGGCACATACGAAGTATCAATTTTATTAATAACTAGCGACCCGCCCCGGCTTCGCACGGGTGCAATGCTGATATTAAATACACTACAGAAAACCTGTGAACGTTGTCCCCCTTTCCCTATACCATGAAGATTTCCTGCTATCTTTGGAATATCTAAATTCATACACTACATTTTTACTTATTTACTTTTTACATTTTTAACTATTTATTTTATTTTTACAACATATTACAGAATCACTACATAGTATAAAACAAAGTCGCTCTTGCCGCACCGGGCGGCCGGCCGGTACCGCCGCAAACGCTACGTCCCGCAATTTTTAAATCTGTAATATCTTCGAAAATATTCACTTAAATCATACGGTGTAAAGGGCCATATAGATCTATATTAAATGAACAATGTATTCAAGGTATTTAATTGGTTAAGGATTAATGCTATATTGGTTAAAATCGCTTCGAAAATTAGCCATTATTTGTCGTAAAAAGTAAATGACAAAAAAAAGTTATTGTGGGTTATCCATAAGAGATAGACATATACCATCGCGGACTTTTCTGTAGACCTTTTCAATGTGTACAATACTTAGTACATTATTTTGATAAAACTCGTAGGGTTCAGCCTGCGTTTGCAATGTAAGCGGAAAAAATGTAATTATTTACGACATCACATTAGAAACCTCAAAAATAACAGTACTTCTCCACTATTTAATGGATGTTATTATACATATAAACCTTCCTCTTGAATCACTCTATCTATTAAAAAAAACCGCATCAAAATCCGTTGCGTAGTTTCAAAGACTTAAGCGTACAAAGGGACATAGGGACATAGGGACGGAGAAAGCGACTTTGTTTTATACTATGTAGTGATAGTGATCACTTAGATATCGAAGCCGATTGGGCTCAGCATTTGCTGGCTACTAATCCTTATTCCCTTTGGCATAATAAAAATGCTACTGAGGATAAAAAGTTTGACTTTCTCTCCGACACTTCGTGAATTATTTATTCTGTGAAACTCAAGTTTATTGGTTGAAGGAAGAATATAAATACTTGAATATTTAAATTCTCCCAGTTATGCATGTTTTACTTACTTTAGAAATATCGCAACGTGAATCTTTAATAAACATTTGCCTTTATTAAAATAAAGAAATAATATTTACTTTAGATTCTGAAAAATCTATGCCCTACACTTGTATTTTTTAAACAAATAACCACAGCAATGAAACACTCGTCCGTTGTGATAACCGTGTAAGAAAGTTTTGAATGCAAACCTACTATTTAAATGCATTCTAGGTAATTACAATTTCAGGCTTCAGGACCTGAAAATGAACGGTTGTTTCCCGAAACTACCCGAGAGTCAGTTGTTGAATAATTGGTCTGCCAGCATTGCATTCGCTTGTTGGCAGATCTGGGTAATTTAAGTTCGTCATTCGAGACAAACTGTCGTGAGGTAATTTTACCCATAGCATTATAGATTCTCGAAATGAATAGGGAGAATACAGAGTTACAACACGACTGAACAAGTGTAAAAAAACTTGTTAGGCCTTTGCTACAACTCATTTTTAGGGTTCCGTAGTCAACAAGGAACCCTTATTATATATTTATTTAGGTAACAACGATACTTAAAAATCACAGGTCGGAATTAGGTAGAGTTATCTTAGTACTTGCATCGAAATGTTGATAATTATTAATATGATCTTCCCGTAATTTCTAATAGACAATCTCGAGTGGAAAACAGTATTATAAAAATAATAATAATAAAAATATCAGAGGTAGATTAGGCAATTAAGTTGTGTATAAGTAAATAACTTTTTATTAAAATTAATCATCAGGGTTTTTCAGTTCTTTAAAGTAATTCCGGGATTTGGGGCTTAACCACTTCATTCTTACGCTGTATGAAATCATTGTAAGTACATAAATTACTCTATCATATTTCGATTTACGATAACATTTTTTATAGCCATGTTAATTTAATGAAAACAAAATTAAATACAAGTGTAGGTCGCGTTCAAAATATTGAAAAATTCAAAAGTAAAAGGCTGAAGACTGACACAGTTAGTTGACACAGTAGAGTTCCTACGGGACTGACATATTCCCTGGAATAAAAGTCCCTAAATAAATAAAGATAAAAAAACAGTAGAGTTCAGTTTATTGTTATTATTTGAAATGGGTTTTCTTTTGACTCTATTCCAGGTCAAAGGTGATTGAGACAAAGCCTACGATGGAGCGAGTGCAGGGCAGTGGTCCAACTGCTCTATCCAACTATTTGGACCATGGGTCTGTAATAGGGGCACTTGTCCAACTTTAAAAGTAGTTGGACCACAGTACCTTTTGAAAGTCCCGACCTTACCCGGAAGAAGTCTGTTCACTTTGATTTTTAAAAAGATCTTTATGCGATCAACGCGTGAATGAGTTAAGCAAAGGTCGTGATCACAGGATCCTGTTATCTTATAAAATAAAAAGATAAAAATAGTAAAGATGTTAGGAACATAATCACTTAGTTCAATTTTCTTGAATACTTAAAAAGCAATTTCTCAACGATTAGCTTCTCTCTCTTCAATTTGCTATTTTAATTTCAATTTCTTCAGTCCAATCTAAAAAAGTATTTAGAATTCCAATAATTAGCATCCCAAAAGATTTGATGAAAAAACTTCTACTAAAAAGATAGCGGCCTAATAGCTAGTATAGTACGACAACTGCAAACATGACCTTTCTTTCGATGAGCTTAGATTGCTGTTTTTGATGACTGTTTGCAGTGGCAAAAAAGGTGTGTTGGCGACGTGAATATACGAGTTTCGCTCGTTTATTGCCCGTGGTCCACCCGCTTGGTTCACCTAGGTGTACCACGGGAAATTATTTCTGCCCGTGGTTCACCTGACCCTTTTATGACTATTATGGACTGGTATTCTTCACGAGGATCTCTTGACTTGAATAATTACAACCACACAGGCTGATCTTCCATATTAAGCCGCTTGCCGAGGTTGATAATATATGTAGATGGATGACCATCTATCATTTTTTATTGTCTGGTTTATTTTTCTGTTTCTATTCTTCATCATCTGCCTAGTCTTTTCCCAACTATATTGGTGTTGGCTTTCAGTCGAACCAGATGCAGCTGGACATTAGTATTTTACATGGAGCGACTGCCTGTCGGACCTATCCACAACCCAGTAACTGGGTGATACGATACCCCATGGTATCGGAAATCGGAATCGGAATGTTTCCTCCGTGCCACAGAAAGGACGTAAGGCCGCTGATCCCGGCTGTCATTTGTAGATCTTTGACAGTCGTTACTGTTTGTCAGAAACTCCATTAGACGGCACGTTTTTCCATTAGACGGCACGGCACCGGCACCGGCGACGGCGCCGGCGCCGTGCCGGTGCCGGGGAAGCAAGAATATATGAAAATGTATGGCTCGCTTTTCCACTTACCGGCGCCGGCGCCGCCCCGGCGCCGGCCCGGCGTTGAGTCCCGCCGGCGCCGTCGCCGGCGCCGGGGTAATAAGCTTCCTGGTCGGTGCTGGCCTGGCGTATTTCAATTAGCCGGCGCCGGCACCGGCGCCGGTGCCGGGGAAGCAAGAATATATGAAAATGTATGGCTCGTTTTTCCACTTACCGGCGCCGGCGTCGGCCCGGCGTTGAGTCCTGCCGGCGCCGTCGCCGTCGCCGGGGTAGCAAGCTTCCCAGTCGGTGCCGGCCGGCAAATGTGCATAATGTGTGTATGAATTATAGCCGTGTGCGTGTGTGAGTGCGCAGGCGTGTAGGAGGACGCGGGGCGGAGGGCGTGAGACTCGGTCTGTGGCTCGTAATAAGGTTAATTTAGCCTCTTTACTTCTGAAAGTCTTATGATCATGTTATTTTGTTTTTTAGAAGAAATATATGTTCTTGTGTGTCATTTAATGAATTACCTATATGAAACATAACATTTTTATTTATTATTTATATCAACATAATATTTTTTTATTTCATTAATTCATTTTTCATTCATTACTTTAATCCAGTAGCAATTGAATGGTACTGCCTTTGAACAACAGAGGGCGATCAAACACATCAAATATTCTTGAATTGTTATTCAAATATATTGAAAAACGTGTCGAGAATTAGTCGCTTCGCACTAAAAAATACATTGTTAAATTCCGACATCCGCGCGAACGAAGTCGCGGGCACAGCTAGTAAGAAATAAAACCATGCTGAGGAACCGGCGCCGGTGCCGTGCCGTTGCCGGGCCGGTTAGGAACCGGTGCAGTGGAAAAACGAAGCCCCGGCGCCGGTGCCGGTGCACGGCCATGCCGGTGCCGTGCCGGTGCCGTGCCGTCTAATGGAAAAACGCCCATTCAGTCTTACCAAGGGACATCGTATTATCCCAGTTACTGAGTTGTGGAGATCAGTTATGCATAGGTTGCTTCCTGCAAAATACTTATATTCAGCTGCATCCGGTTTGACTGGAAGCCGACCTCTTGTTTGGGAAAAGCTCTTTGTAGTGTCCCATCTATCTGTGTTTAAAATTCATCATCAAAAAATAAGTCGAAGTAAAATATGTACTTACAGTCTCAAATACATTTAAAATATAGAACTCTAAATCAAATGCTTAAAATAGTCGACACGATAACTACTCCGTAAATGTATAATAATATACGCCCAGGACGTCCTAGCCGCCGGATGTTACACGCACGACAGCGCTACCTAGGTGATACGAAATGAACTATTATTATTTGTACGTTTGTAATAATAGCTCACGTGGATACGAGAGCGGTGGAGGCCACTGCACTGCTGTAGTATTCCGGTCGTTCAATATCATCAACTGTTTTTGGAATTTCGTGTGTTTGAAATAACTGTGATTTCGCCTATAAATCCCAAAGGCTTGTATTTAATGCTTCACCAGTTTTACCTATCGAGATATACAGTCAAGTTCTACAATATGTGTACACTTCTGAACCCCAAAATATGGGTTAATCCCAAAAATATAATTTTGGGATAAACCCACCACACCATTAACAAACCACAGCAACTCCTGAAAGCAAGAATCAACAGTGGAAACCACCAGAAAAGGCCTGAGAAAATAAAACTCGTCGTGTTCCGGAGAATGAATTTACCTATCTTGTATCCTCCAACGAAGATAATCAGAAAAAAAATGGAGGAGTAGGAAATGAACCTTATTTAGACAGAATAAGTGTAACGCAAAGTGTCTGTTGAGAAATTCTTTACAAAAGTGCTACTGGATTTTTTCAAGCTGAAAATGAAACCCAAATCCTTATAACGCGCTAAACAATGTTGGCCTAGAGTGCAGTGAACGAAGCAGGCAGTTTTAAATATTTTATGCGCATTGAAGTGTGCATCACTAACCGTAAATCTATTTTTGTCGGAAGAAACAAATCAATGGCGAGCATTGCAGGACTATGATGAGTATGACTGAATGGCTGAGTTGATAAAGGCATCAGTTCGCAGTTTATAATAGTCCTTCTCGCAATCAAATTAGTTTCTTTTCTATCCATAAGAATAGAAACAAACAAGTGAGGAGCTCGTGGGTAAATAATAACAGCCACACAGTCCGATCATTCTGGTAAAGCCGCGCTTGCCGAGGTTGATCTGTGGATGGGTAACCATCTGTCATAGCGCATCGGAAAGCACGTAAAGCCGTTGGTCCCGGCTATCATTTGTAAATCTTTGACAGTCGTTACTGTCAGTCAGAAGCTCTGAAGTCTGACAACCAGTCTTACCGATACCATGGGGTATCGTATTGCCCAGTTACTGGGTTGTGGATAGGTCCGATAGGCAGTCGCTCCATGTAAAATACTAATGTTCAGTTGCATCTGGTTCAACTGGAAGCCGACCCCAATATAGTTGGGCAAAGGCTAGGCAGATGATAAAGAATAGAAACAGAAAAATAAACCAGACAATATACCTATATATAAAAGATTCAAGCGTCCTATTTAAAGTCGTCTCGCTATACACAGCAGAGTGTGACTAAACAAAGTTATCGAGCACTTTCCCAGTGCGACGTTCATTAAGATTAACAAGGGCTCGTATCGGGTAACGAATCAACGCCAATCAGTGCTGTGCTCTCCATAGAGGTTCTATTTAGTTCTGTTACAGATGTGCTGAGTCCTGAAAATCGATGTTCAAGTGGCGGCTTGAAAATAGTCAGTGTGACTGACTTGCGAAAATATTATTAGATATCGAGATTGTTTTTTTTTTCTGTCATCCATTTCAGATATTAAGACAACGGTAACCCTGATCATAATCTGCTAAAGGCGGCTTTTTTCGTATTATCAGTCGGGCACTTTCGGGTCGGATTTTGTAAATACATTGTTCACATTAGTAAGTTGTTTTTATCGGGTTCTGAAAATAGTGCTCCCTTACTGCAAAATGCGAGTAAAGTTTGCATCAGGAGGTATTTTCTAGTTTATGCCTAAAAGAAAAATAGGTAGGCAATATAAGTGAAAAATAAACCTATTAACTACACAGCTCACCTTCCCAAAATACGCCTTAATTATGAAGAATCACCTCATTATATAAAATGAAAGTATTGGACCCTACTGACGCCTTTATAGGCAAAATACATGAACATTTTATAAATTCCTCCATGAAGAGGGAACAAACTCGCTGTAGGGCGCGAACATTTGCAACAATATAATTTACATGATATTATGAACGGAGTGAGGGAAGTATTTCAATTTTGCCAGCTCATAAGGCTTGGCAATCGACTGAAGTCACACCCTCATTAAAGTTTGGGCTGACTTTTTCGGTGACAGGGCCGGCTTCTGAAGTGACTTTTATTTAAACTGTTTTATAATTTTTTTTTTCCTAATTTGCAGAACACAGACATGGTCACTCAATGAGTCGCAGTCTCGCAAAGGATCCAACGTGTGGACCTAGCCAAAGTGGCAAGGAAATTCAGCATTTTGGGTGTCCAAAGATAATACAGAGTCCGAACACTTATAATCCAAAACAGACATAGTGAACATAGAAAAGAAGGTTGTCAAGCTAAAATGGGATCGTGCATGCAGGGGCCGACTAATGGGCGACTGGCTGTCCGACCATTGACCATGGCTGGGTCGACGGTGCGTTGTGTTCCTCAACGAGTGTCAGCATTACGCAGACCTTATAAGAGGGCTAAAGCCTGAAGGGTCGCGGGACCGCGAATTATCGTGACCCCGGAACATAAAGAGCTATTGAAGGACACTGTGAATTTTAGTCAGTACGAGTCTGACAGCCTCTCCCGCTTTGCCCTGGGTGGAAGGACATTAGATTTTATCACACAAAAAAAGCTAAAATGGGGTTGAGGGGGACACATTCACGATGATCGCTTGCTTAGCTAAAGTTTTACAAAATGGGTGCCGGATGGTAATACTGCCAAGATTAGCTTAGAAAGAGATGGCAAAAAGAAGTGAACCCGTATTGCAAGTATTTTGAAAAAGCGTCTGCTTTGTGACGTATGTTAATAAAGTAATAAATGTTCTACAACTGTAATAAATGCATAATTATACAGACGTCCAACTACGACATTACACATAGTACATTAGCAAGTTATTTCAACAGCACTAAGCTTACATTTACACAACAGAGTGAGTTGTGACATTAACATTAAGCACAGTATAAAGCTTAGAGAGGTCAGTGCACTTAGAACTGACTGACTGATAAAACCTATGAAGTACTATTGTGGTGTAAAGTTGGAAAATATTGTGTTTGCTATACCCATTACTGACGTAGGAAGATTGTTTCGACACTGAATGAAGCCTTTACCCGACTACGGCAAAGACAAAAGGAGGGTTATGATTTTGACCGGTATGCATATTTGTATGGTTCACCCTTGTTTGGCAGAACAACGTTTCGTCGAAAGTCACTCCAGCTAATTTTGGTTACATTACAATTAAGTCGTTTCGTAGAATTATTAATTTCACCGAATAATTAATTGTCATATTTTTAGGGTTCCGTAGTCAACAAGGAACCCTTATAGTTTTGCCGTCCGTCTGTCCGCAGTTTTGCTCAGAGACGCACAGTACTAGAGAGCTGTAATTTGGTGTAAATATACAGATTTGTTGTGCCGAAAAAGTGGTAAAATAAAATACCGTAAAATATTTTTTTTTTAGGGTACCTCCAGTACTTACACGTAAAGTGAGGATTTTTTTTTTCTCGCGCACCCCTTAGTGTGGGGTATCATTAAATAGGTCTTTAAAAAATAATGATAGTTTCCATTAACAATTTTTTGATAAAAAAATTCGTTTGTGAAATATTAAGCTTTAAAGTGCTAAATTTTGCTCGATTCGAGTGTCCCCCCCCTCTACCAGCTAAACGGTTATGTTTGGGGGTGTGAAAAAATTCACAATAGTAGTATATATAACGAAGTTTAAAAGAAAATTATAATGACTAAGTAGGCTTTACAACTTTACGAGTAATAGTCGACCAACTTATAAAATGTACTTGGACATCATATTTTCTAAACAAAATGTATCGGAGACAACTGCAAATGTAGATGTAAAGTTTGTCAACTTTATTTTTACAGCTTTTATAAGTAAGTATGTTTTTTGGGGATAGGTAGGTTTTTAACGTCAACTATTTTTAACTAAATTCAAAAAAAAGGAGGATGTTCTAAATTCGTTGTAATCTTTATTCTTATGTATTTTCCCCGATTTCTCAAAGACTCTTGAAAATTCTTCTTTTTATAATTAAATTCAGCGAATCAGTTTAGTTAATTCGCATAAGTATTTTGATGGGCAACTACGGAACCCTACACTGTGCGTGGCCCGACACGCACTTGGCCGGTTTTTTATTTAGCCTATTTATTTCTTTGAAATAATTTCATTTAACCGAATTTTCAAATGCTTAGTGCATTTGAAAATTCGGTCAAATGAAATTATTTCTTTTATTTAAACTAATAATTCACTAGACTAATAGTGATTTAGTTGAAATATCGCATCAAATATTCAGTTAATTAATCGACTCCTTGCACTGTTTATAAAAAAATCGGGCTCCGCCGAGCTACCGATTTTTTTTGTAGTCAGGTTTTAGTTATTTTTTTTTAGGTGGTGTAATCATTGGATGAGTCCTCTCGCGCTCCTAGTACTTACGCTGAGTAGAGCGGAAGCGACTGATAAACTAATACTGACTAAAATCCACTGTTTTTCTTCCATTGCTAAAAAAAACTAAATTGTATTTCCTTTTTTATTTGCACGTGCCTTTGTGTCTTATACATAATATTATCTCTTTTTTCTTGATATTGACACTAATAATAATAATATCTCACAACTATAACACAACGCCATCTAGTCCCAAGCTAAGCAGAGCTTGTATTATGGGTACTAGACAACTGATAAACTTACTTATATATTTATACTTACTTTTTTTTTATAGATAAATTACACCCAGACACAAAACAAAAAAATGATCATGCTCATCACACAAACATTTGTCCTGGGTGGGAATCGAACCCACGACCTCCGGCATAGCAGTCAGGGTCGCTAACCACTAGACCAACAGGCCAGTCATAATCAATTATTCATATCTTTCTTCTACCCAAATCCGTCCCTGTTCGAGATGTAGTCTCGTTAATTCTCGGTCTTGTCAAGAACTTCTCACTTTTACAGACATTGTTATTCTTGTCTTGCGAATGTATTCCAACCGAAATTGTCTTGCCGACGCCTCACTTCGTGTGAATTTTGGGGCTGAAATCACGAATCGTTGTGGGTCGAGTTGTAGCGACCGTCATCTGGGTCTTGGGATGTCCTAATTTAGAAACTACTGCTATATTAGAGAATACATACATGTTATATGTATAGCGGTAGAAATTTTACAAGTAGACTAGTAGAGTATACTTGTCTTTTAGTATTGGTTCAAGTTACAATAATAAAGACTAAGTCGGGATTAGGTTCTCATTCATATCTATCTAATTATGTTAAGTTTCTACAGGTCCAGTAGTCTAGGTAGCATTAAAAATATGTAACATTGAAGGACACCGTGGATTTTAGTCAGCACAAATCTGACAGCCCTTCCCGCCCTGCCCGAGTTGGGAGGACTCATTTAATTATTATACCACGCTAAAAAATGGCAACTAGGTACTTTATAAATTAAATAAAAATAAATTGACTTTTAACATCATTAATAAACTTCTTATCCACTCATTTCATAAATTAAAATTTCCTTTTATTTGTGCCGGATCCAAAATCCCGGTTCTGTACTGTAACAATCGAACTTGCAACATTTTCCACATCAGCCAATATTGTAATCACTACGCCAAACCAGTCTTTTCCTTTTCAATTACTATAATCCTATAACGTTTACATTTAAAAGCAACACTGATACAAATTCCCCGAACACGACAAAATACAACATTTTTGTCAACAACTAAAAATGTTCAAGTCGCTTTTCGTTACTAAATATAAAAAGGCTGAGTTCACCACTACGTTACATTTTTTTCTTAGTAAATTCCGTCTTTCTGTAGCATGAAATTTAAACCCATTGTTCTAGCCATTACTAGGGTGGCTACAAGTTTTCCTAAATCTGGGAGACTTTTTATGCTAAAACGTCACTTGTGATACTCATCGTTAAACCATCGACACACAGTCTGTTGCATTTTTAAATATTGTTAGTCTATTGGTCGCAAGCGCAATTCCTGAGCTCGGGTCGAGCTTTCCCGGGTCAGGCTTTCAAGTCGGATAAAGTGATAAAGGGTTTTTCATTAAGAATTTTTCTACAAGAATTGTATATGAGTCTACATAATATTTTTAATAATTATAATGGTGGTGGTTTTAAAAGCTATTCTGTCGCTACTATACAAAGATAGCATTTTGCATCATTAATTTCATTTTGAGTATTCGGTCAAAAGTTATTACACGCCCAACTTCTAGTACTAAGATAAAGTAATTTACAAGTGTGACGTAGAAATTTCTGTCGTCAGAAAAGTCTCGAACAGAAAAAGTAATGACAAGAAAATCTCAAGACGTGTTTCATTTTCAATTTTTCATACTTTGTGCAAGTTTTTTTTTTCTGTTACATGACTTTCAAATTGTTTAGGAAGGTAAACTACATGCATATTTTATTAGTGTAAATTTCACAGCTTACACTTTTGAAAAACGTGTTTTAATCAAATTTCAAGTTGGTTAAGTGTTCCTAATAGTCATCATAATTAGCTTTAAATATTCCCATTGTTGGGACACTATATCCCCTCTGAGAAAGGAAGTCTGCTGTAATTCACACCACGGGCCAAAAATGAATTATTCCCGGGTTGGTACCTGTCATAATATTTATTATCATGACATGTACCAGCCCGTGTTTATATATATTGACATAATTATTATGCCATCGAATTTTTAGTTCCAGGACATGCCGTTTTCGTTACATTATTTTCGTTCATCGTTTTGTGAGCAATGTTGATGACATAAATTAATTACTTAAAAAACAAAAAAAAATAGAGAAAGTTCTGTATTTCCTTGCCATTTATATCTCTTGAGAAGGATCGGATGCTTCAAAGTAAATAAATAAAGGGCACAGACTACTAATTTACACTAAACAGACACAGTATTGACACGAGAGTAATTACGTTCTTGGGTCAACATCTTTTTCTTTGATAATTTATTAATTACTTTACCATTATTGTGAGGCGCTATCACGAATGAGTGACTTAATAGTAAATGCGCTGATATTTTGATGAAGAAAAAATACAAGTACCCTTTACAATGCTTTTTTTTTACCGTGGTATAGTCATCAAGAGAGAAAGAAACAAAGAAAAAAACGTTTATTGGCACATGCCACAAGTACACACAGTATTAAGAAAAGACACAAACAAAAATAACTTAAATCAAATGAGTCCTCCCAAACAGGGCGGGACGGGAGCGACTGTCAAACTCGTACTGCCTAAAATCCACAGTGTCATTCAATTGACCTTTACTTTCCATGTTCACGGTTACCTAATAAGACAGTCTCGCGACCCTGGCAAGAGGAATACCTAGATCACGCTTTCAGCACATCAGATTTTCAGTTTCAATGAACTTTCCAAGGATACAAGATAAAAGTCTGAAAGAAGCCTTGTATAGTCTCATCTTTCCCCTTCTTACAGCATGAGAGAATCCACAAATTTAAAAAATCATAGTCACCATAGTGTCGAGTTACCAGTTGTTCCTTTTGTAGCTCTGAAATGCCCTGAAAGCCTTTGTGGTAAGCGCTTCCGTGAAATGCCGACCCGGCGACAACCTCAACTCACGCGCGATATGTACTTATATGTAGTTCGTTGTTTGAAAAAAATACACGCAATATTTAGCGAAGAGAAGTTGGAGTATGAATGAGATAAGGTTTTAAATATATTGGTTAAATATAACATAGCTTCTTTCTTTCTATTTCGTGTGAAGATGAGGCCACACTTTAGTGTCGGAGTAAATTAAGTCGCCTCTGGGAAGACCACAGGCCTTTGACATGGTTTTGGACTGACATTTTTCTCATTATAAGTCCAGGTTTCCTCACGATGTTGTTACCCATTTTATATAGCTGACGGGTCTTGATAGAGCCAAATATCTGTTACTTGAAGCGACTTGTATCCAGCGCCTTGCACCTTGTGGTTGGATGTCTCACGTTGTGATTGCCTGTGCGTGATTTCCATTCGAAAACCTACGGCACCATTAGTCATCAGTGGTCGTCAGTCTACCAGCCTTTGTTCAGTACAGAATTTAGCATTTTTCCCAAACTATGAATAAATTCTTGATTATATTCATACTCACATGCCAGCCAAAACATGACAGTTTGTGCGGAACCCGATAACAGAACTAAAAATACAGTTCGCTTTTATTGTAACCCGTGCTTTGTCGCGTTACTTTTTTCCGGCGCGGTGTGTATTGACAACATTTTCATAAACGGTTCGATATGACAGGTCTGGAAGGCTGTAATTGAATGGAAATACCGGTTAAATTGGGTTGTGATTTTTCATTTTCAGTATGGTTTTAATACGCGCTTTTATTTTTTGATCTTTATAATTTTTGTGAGATGTTAATTTACACTTATCATTATGCTGAAACAAATGAACAAAGTTTTCTTTTCTATTCTCCTCTGTCAGTGTCATGCATTGTACAACTTCAATAGAGCTAATCTGATATGGGACAGACTAGGTTCTTTTAAAGTAATTGGGACAAAACTGGACGAAAATAAAATAAATGATTTGTTGATGATCATGATCATAATATTAAAACAATCAAGCCAAACATTAAAGACTCTAAAGTTTAAAGATCAGCCCCAATTTGCTATCATAAAGCTAGTATTACGAAAAAATAAAGACATCTTGTTTGAGCAAAACAGCTGTTACTTTACTCCCCTTTTTTCAAAAATGCACGCCGTCGCCGCCTAGTATTAGATTAGACTCCAGTTCAACTTGAAATTCAACTGAATTTCTGTTCTATAAAAACTTTGTAAAATGTTAGAGAAAACTTTAAAGAGACTTGACTTCCCAGCTTCGCAGTAACATAACCCAGTTGGCTTGTGTTACATGATATTTACTTGGAAGTATTTTTAGTAAAAATGTTAGTACCTAAGATATCTCGATTGTCTTGTTAGTACTTGTATAGGGTGTTTTGTTGCAAGTGCATCTGCTTAGCAAGCTTAAGGGCTTCACACACAGCAGCTATAATGTAAAGATGTACATTATAGCACGATACATCTCATTACATCTTTCCATAGAAGTCGTCCGGAGACCACGCACTGCAGCTATAATATATATTTTTACATCTGCGAATCTCTATGGAAAGATGTAATGAGATGTATCGTGCTTAATGTATAGCTTTACATTATAGCTGCTGTGTGTGAAGCCCTTTACAGTCATTCGTTAAGGATGTAGTAGGTACAAATATATATCGGGAGGCCTTTATCTAACACATATTTTTATTGGGACAATCCCACGGTACTATTTCCAAAAGACTGCAATCAACAGTGGCGACTATCAGAAAAGCGCTGAGAGGATGAGTTTAATTTTCTTAGATTCTGCAACGAAATTAATCAGAAAAGAATGAGGCGTAGGAAAAATACGAAATTTCAAAACAAAGTATTTTCCATATACACACATTTTTACTTCCCCGTTGGATCTAGCTCTTTTAACACTCATAGTTTTTTAGTCAAGAAATTCATACGCGTAACTAAGAGACCAGAGGTCCCAGAGAGGTTGGCAAAGGTGTTGATGAGACTATCTTAACAGGGTACTGGGGGAGACAACGCAAAGAACAGCTGATAGATGAGGGTGGGTGCTGTATAGTACGACGATAGTCTGACTATCTTTTCTGCTCCAGCAAAGTCGGGAGGACTCATTAAGAAAACCTAAAACCTTTTTTTTTAGTTTTTCTTAATGAGTCCTTAAGAAAAACAAAAAAAAAGGTTTTAGGTTTTGCTGACGTCGTTAGTCTAGTTTATCGTACCTTGCTTACAAGAAACCTGTATTTACAGTTACAACTTCGAAGTTCTACAGTTACTCTTCAGCAGGCGTAGCATGGCGCCGTAGAAAGGGGTTTTATCGACGCAAGAATAGAAAAAATGACAGAACGTAGAAATGTTTTTAGCGTTTTAAGCATGGTAATGAATAAAATATGGAAAATAAATGTTCTTTTCTTCAATAGTGTACGAATGGTGTCATATTTGTGCAAAAAAAACAGTCGATTTATGTAGAAATAACCATGAAATAACTTTGTCTTTTCTTGGTAGAATAGAGATAGAATCGCCATGCTACGCGTGCTGGTGACCAGGCTGGCCTATTTCTAGGCCAAGAATCAGCATTGCCTTACAAGGTGGCAATGCTTCCAGCGTTCTGGGCACTGTTCCCGTTGACAACGATGTGGATATATTCTTTGATACCCTTTCAATGTTTTTTTTTGTGTAACACATATTACTTGTAAGTTTTTATTTATAGTTTGTATACTTATAGTATTAAGATGTACTTAGATTAGACGCCATGTTGATAATAATACAGCTGTTGCTGACCCAGCACATATTAAATTATAGTTCAATCCTCCAATGTCTAACACAGAAACCATCCTTTACTGTCCACTGCCTCGTATGTATACAAGACGTCCAATAAAGTAATTACTGATCCGTCAATGGTCATTGAATTGCGGTGAATGCTAACGGTCTGAGCAGCTACATGGTACATATTGAATATACATTTAGTGGGTATGTACATCATCGGATTCTGGTCGTAGGTAATCGGATTTGCATTTTGTCAAGTACCTAATACAATGTAAGGCAAACAGGCGCGATGCTTATATGCATAAACTCATGACTCAAAGGATGTGAGAAGACACCACTGAACCTGTTATAATCTTCTAGGTGTTGTGTTTGGATCATTCACATTCATTCATTTAGGTCTACACGTTCTTTGTATCTATCTATTCTATCTCATCATCATCATCGGCCTATTAATGTTCCCACTGCTGGGACGCAGGCCTCCTCTCTGTGAGAGGGGGTGGGCCATAATCCACCACGCGGGCCCAGTGCGGATTGGTGGATGTCACATGTCTTCGAATTTTTGGTTCTAGGACATGCCGGTTTCCTCACGATGTTTTCCTTCACCGTTTTGAGAGCAGTGGTGATGAAATACTCGTAAATTACACAAAGTAATGCGCCTGCCGGGATTCGAACCCACGACCTACAACTCGTAAGTCGGGGCCGATACCACTGGGCCACCACTGCTCTAATTTATCTATTCTATCTATTATGTTAAAACATGTATATTAAAACCATGCCATTTTTGTCGGGCATGCGGGCGGCGAGTAAACGAGCAATTCTTGTATATTTATTTATATAATTGCTTAGGGTAACGTTTAATGTCGTGAATTCCCGTAAATTTCACGATTGCCCTAACACGATTATAACAAAGATGACAGCATTCTTTAACCCGTTGTCTATATTATGTGATACGATTTCAAATCAGAAATACGTTACGCATACAAAACTTATGTAACAAAGGCCGAATATATCCATGTTTTTGTCACACAAAACACATGTGACACAGACCGGTGTGTTGAATAGTTTTCCATCAATCTTGCTTCACAAGGCATGTTGCACAATGTTGGGTACGACATCTGGGCCATATTCGTTCCACTCGTATCTGTACCTATTTAGCAAAGTGAAAATACAGGACTATGAATATTACACGAATGTTTTTCTAATGACTGTGAATTAAAGTTATTAGGAAGTTGCTAATTATTTTATATTGTTTAGGATAAAAAGTCGCAGAGAGTTTTTATTGTAGTCATATAGAAATACTAGCTGTTGCCAGCGGCTTCACCCGCTACAACTCGAAAATTATCCCACGGGAACATAAAATCGGGATAAAAGCTATCCTATGTGTTAATCCAGGTTATAAACTATCTGTGTGCCAAATTTTAGCCAAATCCGTTCAGTGGTTTTTGCGTGAAAGAGTAACAAACATCCATACATCCATACTTACCAACTTTCGCCTTTTATAATAGTAGTAGGATAACTTTGTGTATTTACTTGCACTCAGCCCGACTTTGTCAGCAATAAACAATAAAAAACATAACCCTCCTTCTGGCGCAGTCGGGTAAAAAAGGGACGATTATGTTACTCGCTGATAAGGTAGCGGTATACAGGGTGAATTTTTCAACTGGGCGTGGATGGCTATCTCCGAAACTATGAGGAATATCGAAAAACGTTGAAAGGAGTTTTGAGGCCGATTTTGGCGAAAACTAAAACTGCATTATTAGATTTTCGAAAAATCGATGATCCTGTCCAGGAATCGAACCCGCTGATTTTGGAAAAAAATAACACCCTGCATTATCACACCATTTGATAGTGTTGCTAACAAGGATCAAATTCTGGGAAGTAACCATATACGACAAACTTAAGGGAAAAGTTATTTTTTATAAAATTGCGTTTTTCTATGTCACTTTACTCCTACTGAGCCATAGTCATTCAAAATTATAAAATTTCATTGTTTTCAATGTTAAACTGGATTTGATATCTCAATAATCCCACTGCATTCAGCAATAATAAATTATTGTGTTGAATAAAAAATAGTAATGTTTCAAAGAAGAAATGGTTAACTTATGTTTCGAATTAAGTAATCGCTTTGAAGATTGATCAGTTTTTTTTAATTATACCTTTTCCTTAAGTTTGCCGTTTATGAATACTTCACAGAATTTTATCCTTACCAGCAACACTATCGAATGGCTTCATAATATAGGGTGTGATTTTTTTTCCAAAATCTGCGGGTTCGATTCCTGGCTAAGATGATTGATTTTTCTAAAATCCAATGATGCAGTTTTAGTTTTCGTCAAAATCAGCCTCGAAACTCCTTTCAACGTTTTTTGATATTCCTCATAGTTTCGGATATAGCCATCCACGCCCAGTTGAAAAATTCACCCTGTATAGCAATAAGGTATTTTGTAAAAGGTTTTTTCAAAATATTTTTTGAGTTTATACATTAAAAACAAAACTGTAAACAGAAAATATAAATGTATAACTTTATACCCTATTAATTTTTGTGGAAATACTAACTTAGAAAAATTTCCAAGCAAGAAAATAACCAATTCACTGGAACTTCAATATTAAAACCACGAACAAAAACCGAACAATCCTTATAAATTGAAAGACAATTTAAAACCGCAATGCTGTGTTTGAAATGTAAACTGAAAAACGAGATAAAGTTGAAACGTATGCAGTTAATTCCACTTTGGTTGTAAAAATGAATGTGGAAACCGGATTACCGCTCCAACTACCGATATTTCAACGTAATCCAATATTTATGTATATCTAGGACATGGTATCTACATCACGTATCTTCAATCAATGTTTCTTCACATAATAGGAATCATACTTATATTTTTTTGTTTTTATCTATCAAAAGAGCGCTGTCGTCCTGGCTTGGGGCTTGGAGGACTCTTTGGATATTTCATCATTAGCCTATATGTTCCCACTGCTGGGACACAGGCCTCCTCTCTGTGAGAGGGAGTGGGCCATAATCTACCACGCCGGCCCAGTGCGGATTAGTGGATGTCACATGTGTCCAAATTTTTGGTTCTTGGACATGCCGGTTTCCTCACGATGTTTTCCTTCGCCGTTTTGAGGGCAGTGGCGAGGAAATAAATTACACAAAGTAATGCGCCTGGCGGGGTTCGAACCTACAACTCGTTAGTCGGGACCGATACCACTGGGCCACTAATGCTCTCTTGCTGATTTGATATTTGACGGCGAGTAATGGATGACTCTGATCATGAACCATGCCTGGGTCAACGGCGCGTCGTGTTCCACACGTGCCACAAAGAGCCGCTAGCAATCTGACAGAGAGGGCAAATGCCTCCAGGGCCGCGGAACTGTCTCTTCAGGTAAACGTTACTCTGGCACATAAAGGGCTATTGAAGGACACGCGTGCATTAAGTCAGTACTAGTCTGACTTTCCCTTCTGACCCGCTCTAGGTGGAAGGACTTATTTGATGACTTTACCACGATAAAAAAAAAATTTAGAAAAAGGTGTTTGAAGTTGAAAAGTCCAGAAATACAGAACAAATCAGTAAATCGGTTTAATAACAAACCCTAGCATAACTAAACCAACGTTAGCACCAAAATCCGGGTCACAAACACCGCGCTTCGCTAAAACCAATTTACAAAAAAAATATGGCATCTGCACAAACAAAAGGCGGTCGATGCGGCGCGCCCTCAACTTTTGACGTCTATAAACGATGGATGAGCAAACAAAATGATGATGGAATGGCCCCCGCACACGCCTCAATCCCACTTTGATGTATCAAACCTGCATAACGATGGATTAGTTTTGTTAGTTTCGTGATGCCTTTAAAAGCAAATTGTATTTTTTAAGGTTTTATGGTTCATTCTCAGTAGATCCATTGGGCAGATCCATGATGGATCTATTGTGAATTGTTTTACTCATTGGATCCTGATTTCAGGATGTGGATCTACTGAAATTTTTTTTCACGTTTAGTCTCAGAAGATCCATAGGTCAGGATGGATATAGCGACGATTGTTTTTTTTTCATTGAATCTTAATTTTGAAATGTGGATCTTGGGACAGAATCTACTCATGATAAAAGTAAGTACTAGGCTTGCATGAATACCAGGAAGTTTACAATATTTTTCGATCCCAACTTTCACGTATAAGAAAGATAACTCAAATGTATCTAAAATATTTTATAAAATAAAAAAAAACTGTTTTGTTTATGGAGAAAGAATGTAACAATTATTAGGTCTTTGTAGGAGATATTGCTTTCGGCTGAATATTCAGTGTTTTGGCTTTGCCGTTGTCGGGTAAAAATAGATAGACAACTTTTGTTAACGAAATAGTTATTCATAATATTTTGTGATAAACAGTAATTTTATCTACTTATTAAATAAGTGCGAAAAAAAAGTTTGCATCGCTGAATAAGTACTGCTTCCGAGAAAAAGAACAATGATGTTCATGCGATAGAAGATTTGACTGTCAGATACGAAATTAACGCGAGCGAAGTTGCGGGCAAAAGTGAGTGATGACGTAAAAGAGAAAAAATACATACATTTATAAAACTACAAATTCCTAAACAAACATCCCTACATCAATCATAAAGAACCCGCATTTCAGAGAAATAAATGAAGGTCATACAGGTCGCGTCCACCTTCCCAATACATCATCTTCCATGCCATTTCAACGTGTAACGACCTGTCCAGAACGTTTGGTCCCTCGTCCAGTATCGTTAGTCCTTATGTCCGAATTTCCCCCAGGTATCGTAACCATGAACTGTGACGTCACAGCGAGGGCTTTTAGAATTCATTGCGTTGGTTTGATGTGTTGACGTATTTGCGGCTTTATTTTAAGCTGGATTAGGACTGAATTGATGTTGAGATTAAGACTGATAACGGCTTATGATGAAATGAGGCGTTAAATAGACACTGGTTGCATTGTGTGATTAACATAGGTCGGAATTAGATTGAGTTATTTTGGTACTTGCATCGAAATGTTGATAAATGGATCTTCCCGGGATTTCTATAGATCATCTCGTGTGGAAAACAGTATTACAAATAAATAATAATAATAAAAACATCAGAGATAGATTAGATAACTAAATTGTGTGAGAGTAAAACCTTTTTTATTTAATAAATCACGGAACTTTTCTACTCTTTAAAATTAATTCCGGGATATCCACTTTCAGCTTTCGCTGTATACTTAAGTACATTAATAGCTCTACCTAATTCCGACCAATGGTGATTAATCAGATTATTTTTCAATGGAATTAAAATACTTCAGAGCGAAGGATGTTATTTTTTTGTAGTTTGGTTTAGATACCTAGTAGGTACAGTAAACTATAAGGGGCTGCCTCCACGAGCGAGAGAATCGCGGCGATATTATCGCCGTGCCACGTTTTTCTATACACTCTCTATGGAACCGTCTCCACACGGCGATATTATCGCCGCGATGCGACGAGTGGCAACGAGCGCGCAAAACGTTATTACATCGTCGCTAGCCCGCCGCGACTAGCGCTGTCAAACGCAGCGAATCCCTTATTTGGCAACGTGACGTCAAGGAAACGCGGCGATACCTTTACGAGTCGCCGCGGAATCGCCGCGATACCGTAACGACTCGCGACGATACGCGGCGGAATTATTGCTCGTTCGTGGAGATTATCCGACGATATAAGGGCGGACTCGTCGCGATTCTCTCGCTCGTGGAGGCAGCCCCTTAGCTAAAAATGCTTCATATTTTTCTCATCAAATAACTGGACATAAGCCTATTTATTTGAGCGTTTTCATAATTTCACCTAGTTATTTTTGGTTTGTTAATAAATGGACAATGGTTGGATGATAAGCATATAAAAATTTAACTGTAGCGTTTTGCGGACTTGATAGACTGTTGATCACTAAAATACCTACAAAAACGCAGAAATTCTTACACCCCAAAATTTATTTTTATTACTCAACTAGTGTTTGCCCGCGGCTTCGCTTGCGTTATTTTAGAATTTGAGAAACAATACGGATCGTGTGTCGCCATCTGGAATATGAACGTAATTGTTTTCTCGGCAACAGCTCTCTTCTGTTATTCGGGATGTAAAATACCTTATATCCGTGTCTATACTCCTGACAACGTATAATTATGCTAAATTTTGGGACGATCGATTCAGTAGGTAGTAATGCGTGAAAAGGTAAAAAACAAACATACTTGCATTTTTATTATTAGTTTAGATCAAATAATGTTAAATCTAGGTACATAGTTTGCATAGGAAACGTCCTTATTTGAGCGACATTAATTTCAAAGAACCGTGTTTATTTTAAACATTAGACTATCATTTTTGGGTTGATTTACAGTATCGCTGCAAATTGAACGTACGATAGCATTTCTCTTCTCCCTTGCATTCCGCGTGATACCTAAAAAATAACTAACTACCTGACTCGATGAGTACAACTTGTCGTCGTTTAAAACAGAATCTATGCACTGGTTTGAACACCAATTCAAAACATAAATAAACACAATTTTTTCTAATCTTTAAAATTCCACACCTCGAAACAATTACAATTTTAAAAAATATCCAACTTACTACCTACAATTTAAATCAGTGTAGATTTATATCCTAGAAAACTATTGAAAAAAAATAGTAATAATTTAAAATCGCGAATAATATTGAAATAAAAGTATACACATTTTTTTTAATTATTTGAAACTCTCAGGACAAATATAAGAAAATTCAAAAAGTGAAAAAAAGAAACAGCGAGATTTGATCCAGAGACCCCTTGCACGAAAGTCAAGCAGGATACCATCCAGACTGGCTAGTACGCTGACAGTGTTTTCAAATAGCGGTTCTTATACAAATGTCAACAATGACTGAAAATCAACATATTATAAAATTGCTAATCCCCCAAAGGGAATAGCGTAATTATACATATCCTACTAATAGAAGAGCAGTTTAAGGAATATTTGGGGAAAAATTGACTAAATAATATCCAGTGGTTTAGCTTCCAACTAAAAACAAACAGATAAAAACAACAAAATTTAAAATTGCTTATCTCCCAGGAAAAATAGCGTAATGATACATAGCCTATCAACAGAAGCATATTATTAGGAATATTTGAGGAAAATTTTATCGACAAATTGACAGTAGTTTAAGAGATAGATCAAATCGAAAAAACATAAAAAATTTCGAAAGAAAAAAAAAGTTGATTTGGCATCAGAATCGATCCCTTATCTCGAAAAAAATACAAAAAGAAAAAAATATTCAATGTACAGGAATGACAGCTCTACGATTTTATTATATGTAAAGATAAAGATAAAGATAAAGATTTTCGCCTCAAAATTAATTACCGACCTCTAACTTATAACCACCCAATCATTACCATACAAGGCATGACGTCATTACCATACAATTTATGACGTCACACATCTGCCATACTCCAGCCGTCAACCCGGGGTCCGTTTTCCACTTTAGTTGAGTAATTACCCAACTTTACTTTACGGAACTGTATGATTAATTGGTCCTGGATTTCGTTTCAGCTTTGATGAAAGTCCTACCTACGGGTTCGCGTACTTTGGAAAGATTAATTTTCGTGTACTTTATTTTGACCTATTGTATTACTGCATGGGGTGGAGCGAGTAAAACACTGTTATTGTCCATTGAACGAGCTCAAAGAGCTATTCTCAAAGTGGCTACTTGTCGGCCTTTCCTGTTCCCAACTAACCTCCTGTATAAATCCTGTGGAGTACTAACAGTTCGACAGTTATTTATAATGAGCACTGTACTAAAACAACACGCAGCTCTTCCTTATAGCACTGAATTTACTAATAAGAGACGGAAAGATATAGTTTGTCCTCAAAAAAGCACAAAGCATGCTTTCACAGCCAAATTTTATATGTACCTTGGACCCCTACTTTATAATAGGCTAAATGGAAAAGTAAAAATCTACTCCATAAATCTCAGTAACTGCAAGAAAATCCTTAAGGAAGCTTTACAATCACTGTCCTACGAAGATACAGAGAAGTTGTTACTTGTTCATAAGTAAAGTTTGTTCAATATTATTGTAATTTTATATATTTGTAATTAGTTAGCTAAGCTAAGCACCATAATTTTAAACATCTTATATTGTATACTCTATAGATTATTATGCTTATTATGTGATTATTTAATAAATTATTGATACCTACCTTCGCCTGAAACACAGGAATACTTAGTTCAGGCATAGATAATTTCTGGACTGTACATAGATTTAAGGAAAATTGTGTTTTTATTTACCTCATGTTTTTTGAATAAATTTATTATTTATTATTTATTTATTTATTTATTTGTGCTGGTAATGCTGATATGAAAGCTGGTGGTGAGATTAAGGAGTTAAATGATGCCAACGGTAAGTGACTGCTTGGAAGAGATTGAGTTTATTCTTTTTTTGTTACTGTTATGACTTAAATTGATTAAAGAGAGAGATATAGTAGCATGTTTTGTACATTCTGTTATTTAATGTGGTATCACATATTTTATTGTTGGTAGGTATGTTTACTACCCAGTCATGAATTAACGGGTACCTACACTTATTCTGATAAAACTTTGATAGACATTTTTATTTGTGTACTCTGTAGTGCAATTTTGTGGTACAATTTATCAGGCGAAACCACTGGCAGACGCTGAATTACCGTAACCCCGGAATATAAAGGGCTATTGAAGGACACCGTAGATTTTAGTCAGTACGAGTCTGACAGTCCCCGCTCTCCTCTGGGTTCCAGGACTGATTTGACGATTTTACCACGCTAACAAAAAAAAAACAAGACTTTATAGACAACTCTACTTAGAAACCTAACCCAACAACCATTATTTACCCAAAATATTAAGTTAAACCTGGTAGATCCATACCTAATTACTCCACGAACACAATAAGCTCACGAACCCAATTATATCCAGGTGCATTCAGTATGCAGAACCCACCTACGTTCGGCGTCCGGCGATCGGGGGCACGGCTTAGAAACAATAGGGTGCCACCACAATAGAAAATAATAGAGAGGAATGCAGCAGAAGGCTAAGTTCTAACAACTGTCAAGAAGACTGTCGTGTCGTAGTCCGAGCCTAAGAGATTTTGTTGAGTACAGTCGGTTCGCAGGAGATTCAGTTCCTTTTAGGTGAGCTTGATTCACTATAGGACTCATCTTTGCTTCGAGGTAGATTGAATGGCTGCAATCTATTAGAGTTTCAGAGCCGCGGTAATCTCATAAACATTCTTCTAATGTGTCGCTGGAGCATTGAGGTTTTTTTTAAAAAAAAAGAACGTTGCCCCACACTGGGAATTTCTTGCTGTATCGTGGGTGCGTTTACAAACATAGAAACTCACATACACAAACACCCAGACTCGGAACAACTACTTTCTACTATATAGATATTTGTTCCATGCGGGGATCGAACCCACAACACGCTGCTCAGCAGTCGATCGCTCAGCCACTGCGCCAACCGTGTCGTCAAGATTGTTCTCCTGCTCCTATTTTTTTAGTGGCAAAATTGATGAATCAATAATGAATGACACTGCTTGTCACTCTCGAGGCGAAATCTTGATGTAAAGAGAGGCTCTGTCATTCGGTTCGTGAGTTCAGCGATGGTGTGATGGAAGGTTTTTAGGGGATAATTATGACCATTACAATATAATTAAATATTTGCTTCTGCCCGCGACTTCATCCGCTCGTATTAAAATAGCCTATTTTACTCGCAGATAATGTAACCTTATAATGAGGAAAGAATTTTTAAAATCGGTCCAGTGGTTTTTGAGTTTATACATTACAAACAATTTTTTTTTTTCCTCTTTATAATATTACTATAGAATATAGATTATAATAATACAGAATTATTATTTTTTATTCTAATATGAGTTATTCTTTTCTAGCAAGAAAGATGAAATGGTTTTCAGTGGCTCAATGGATAATGAAAAAAAGATCTAGTTAGAAACTGAACTTAGTTTAAGTTCGTACTTTCAAGGTTATTTTCATCCCTTGAGCTTATTAGAATACAGCTTGCGCACAGACTTAGGTAAGTATCTTATAAGCCACATAAATAAAAACCCTCTTTTTAAACACAAACATAGCTGGCCATTGAAAAACCTTTCCATTCAAAGTTCACAGCTGAAGAAAAATCTAAAAAGAAAAAAAAAAACTTTTTCCCTTTCTTCAAACCGCAAGTCACGTAACGTCTTTTGAACGACCGCTTTGTGACCCTAACGCTGTTGGGCAAGACAAAAGTGACCCTTTTAGCCCGAAGCCGAAGTCGCGACTTCACTTTCATAATAGACTTTCAGTCTTTCACATTTGGTTTTCAAATGACTAACGTTCTATTGTAGTGCTGAAATAATAGCTGTGTGAGTAATCGTTTCAGTTTTTGCTACGTCATAAGAGTGATAGGCACTTGTTCGCAAACTGAACATTGTAGGGTAAATAATATAATAATAAATTATTAAAACCTCTCAAACGTCCTTATGATCCACCACCGGTGAAACATACAGACATTTGAGAGGCAAACTAAAAAGTAAAAAAAAGCAAATGGTTCGATAGGTAGGGCAACAGAAAATCCATGTCAACTTGAAAACTGTTCATAGTTCTTTGGTTTAAGAAGATTATTAGCAAAAATCAGAATTGACATGACGGGATTTGAAATATAAAAAAAATATCATAATGAGTCTATCGTAAAGCCACTTGATCAATTTTATGAAATTTTAGGGTAAATATTTGTTTTTTTTTTTTGTTTTTGTGATAAAACTAAATCTGTGGTAATATCTGAAACATAGGTAAATCTCCTTCACTGCGCAGTATGTAATCTTACGGATATCATTTTTCCTCTCTATTGTACCTATAAAATAAAAAAAGGGGTGGCTGATACCTCTTCATCAATTACGTACCAATTTATTTTTTCCGAAGTCATCAAGAAAAAGATGTAAGAAAAACAATTATCGGAAAAATAAAGCCCCTCGGCTGGAGGCAGAATACACACGAAATTTTATTAAAATAATATGGATAATGGCATATTTTTCTCTGGAAAATATCTTACTAGAATACTCTTCGTATCGTGAATATGTTTAAGGGGGAAAAATCTTATAGAAAAGGCACGTGTAGTGAACATTACTTCAAAATTCCAATGTGATTTTCTCTTAAAGTACAGTAGGTACCCTTAGCACAAATTTTCAGTGTTTGAGACGTAAACTGGAACACTGACAATTTCCAAGGAATAAATTAGTTTCTTCTTCGCACACCAGATGTGCTGTTCCATTTTTTCATTCAAGAATCGCTGTAAATACTGTAAAGTAAAAGAGTGAAAATTCGTGCTAAAGGTACAGAATATCAACACATCAACTAGCCAAATCTGACATTTTTTTTTTTTTTGATAAAGTTGAAATCTATTACAGAAAGACAGATTGTGGTAGCTTGATTTTCTGATGTCTGTACAATAACATAATATAATTAATGGTTTACTTCCAAAAATATTACATTCAATTATGCGGAAGGCTTTGGTAGATGTTTGTTACCCAATCACATCAAAACACAGCTGTTTGGATCTTGAAATTTGGTTCACAGATAGTTTATGGTCTGCAATAACATAATAGGATACCGTTTATCTAACTGTTACTTTCCAGTAAGATAATTACGAGTAAGGAGTAGATGAAACTGCTGACAACTGCTGTAAGACAATAAATAGGCCTTAAATAAATAGACATAATTTCGCCAAAATTGTGGAACAGGGACGCACAGTACCGAAAATTATGGCAGAAAGAGTAGGAAGACCCAACAGTGGGTAATTCCGAGCTGAAATGAAGCCACAGGCCACAGACCATTTCAAGCGACTTACAACACGATAGTTTTCGCACGAAATAAATAAGTGACAATCGCGTGTTGTCGTCGATGTAAACAAGTCGCATTACACGAGGTCATGATCGGGGTGTTACGCGTACCATTTCGATAGCAGTCACTTTAATTCAATTCCCTAGTGAATATTGAGCTTTATCCTACAAAAGTAAGTTATCTCTTCATGTTTTTCAATCCGACATGTTGAGCAATAAATTTTCCTATTTACGCCCGACAAACAGCCATTGTAGTGAGATTTATAGTACTATAAACATGTTATGGATATTTGTTTGTATACAATACTATAAGGTATTGTTATGTTCGGGAAAAAATGCTCTTTCTCTATGTAGGTATAGCTTCATGTCATAAACTACTTGTGGTACCAGTGTAGGGGAACAACAGCGATGGGAAATATCACAAAATTAAGGCAAACTAACACAATAATAACGTAGCTCAAGCACAATGACGTTATGATGGCGCTTGCGCTACGTTAGTGTTATGTTAAGTATGCCTAAAGAGTGTGTGTCCCCATTCTACCTCGCGTCTCGTCTGTTACACTGTTACCCTGCTTAATACTTCTGTTTTGGAAAGGTTGTAAACCCAAGTTGTACTCAAAAAACGAGGCGATAGCGTCCCTTCCCGTCTTTGTCACATTAGAGGATAAATGCATTAACACAAATGCATACATAAAGCTTCTTGCATTTACCGCGAGCTTCGCAAACGACGCACCGTAACTCATTTCCTTCAGTTGACTTTTACAGTGCGCCATAATAAATGGCTGACACGTTGTTTTTATTTTTATTTCCACTAGGAAATGCTGTTGCGCTTCTTATCGGAAAGGTTTATGGGATTTGTTTGTAGGGACCAATGATATTATTACTTATAATATCATTGGTAGGGACTATTTGTGGATTTCCACTAACTACATATCATAGAAATTATCTGGAACCTAAAAAATAATGTTGAGCCGAATAATATTTTTTGGAAAAGAAGAATCATGATGAAATATGTTTAGGCATGAGACACATATTTACATATTATTTAGGAATTTCGCTTGTAACGTTCGTCGCGGTACGTTCCGTAGATGCTTCGACCCTACGCCCTACGGCCTAGGTGCGCATGCACAGGATCGAGAATTGTGGTATAAAAGCGGGAGGAGTCATACCCAGTTCTTAAGTATGGCGTATACCTACTCATCAACTGGGTGTAACTCCTCCCACTTTTGCGGTGACCACAGACTGAAATGATGGCCGGTTCATGTTTCCTATTTAATATTGCGTTTAACGACATCATAACAATCCAATACTCATCTTTCCCTTATTATTTCCCGCATTCTTTACGACTTCCCACAACAAAAACGTTTATTGCGGAATAAGTCCCATTAAAATTCCATACAAAAAACGTGTCGTAAAAAGTGAAATCGAGTAACAAAAAACGAGAAGGAAATACTCCCGTGGTATCTTTTGACGCATTAAAAATGTTATATCCTTTTTACGGTATACAATTTAATTTCCGTTTTACTGAAACCCAACGGTTCTGGCTGTTTATTTTCGATTTTGCATTTTAAAAGCTGTGCAGTAACCCTTGGGGCTAGTAAAAAAGAGTTGACGTCCATTTTTGTAGCTTTTTTTTAAGTTTTTGTTTCTGTGAGGTAGATGTTTAGGTAGTCTTTTTCGTTTAGATAGGGTCAATAAAGTTTATTTAACTAATATGTTTTGGATCGTATTGTATCGAGATTTCTGAAGGCAATCTCGAGTTCTATTATGTACTTATTTTAAAACCTATTGTGATGTTTCATGAAGTGTCTGTAAATATTTATGTTAATTTTACACGACCTTACTTATATTTTCGTACAAACATAAAAAATCTGATGTCTGAACGTAGATGAATTATTAAGATGGTCTGTTATTTCTACCTATCATCGTAGGACAACGGCGTGAAATTTCATAAATATGAATTTTAGACCAAACTGTTGCTATGCCAAATGCCAATTTCATTTTATACAGGCCATGTGTAAAGTGCCAGTGAAAAGACGTTGTAAGACGTATGTTTAACCGAATTAAAAAAAAAAAAACAAGACTTTTTCATCAACCATAGTATTAAATTCTATTACAATAAAAAACTAATATATGGTCTAGAGAACACTTCAAATCTCCACTCTTTAATTGTGAAATTCTTCACAGAAAAATCCAATTATACTTCGTCGGACTTAGAACCGGAACGGTGCTTTGCGGGCATCGTTCATGACAGGGAGATAAAAGTGTGCCCTTTAGAAAAAACTGGTTTATTGGCCTGTGTTATGTCCAACTTTAAAAAAACTTCATCAAGAGTTTTGCGGCTTGGAAACGTCTAAAATTGTCGACACAGGATGACTCTTCTAATGCTATTTATTCACGCCCGTAAGCACGGTGCAGCGAATGAGACTTCTGCATTGGCGACACACCACGTGTAGATGCGGAGGGTGAAATTTGGTCCGCGCGTTCGTGTAATATAAATAAGCGCTTCAGGCATCAACGGATTGTATAAAATCCTATTCAATACCAGTATTTTATATGGAGTGACTGTCTTTGTAACCTCCTCAACCCAATAAGTACTGAATCATACAATATTCCTTGGTAAGGTTGGTTGTTAGACTTTTAGGAAGCTACCTGTAATGACTGAAATAAATCTAAAAATGAGAGCCAGGATAGAAAGAAGAAAAGAAAAGAAAGACAGAAAGACGACGACTAACATGTATATCTCAATACGGAGGAAACTAGATATTTTGTAATAGATTTTCAATTTGTTCATCCATCCATTGACCCTCCTAGGCCATCGACTAACATTTTTAACGTTAAAGCCTTTGTCAAACAGACCGGCTAAGCGAATGCGATCCGAAGCCTTTTTACTTGTAATGTATGGAATTGTTTTAATCCAGTCACATAGAAAACCAAAAGCGATCCGATAGTCTGCGTGACTGGCTTCAAACAATAACGAACGCTTTTAAAAAAATTCGTAGGTTCACGCACGTGCTCTTAAAAAAACATAACATGTACAAAATTCAACCCTGGAGGAAAACTATTTCACCAAAATCATTGCCCCATTTTTCGCCCCTTAAATGGCGGTCGTTTCACTGCCTCCAATTGGGTCATCAAACACGGAATCCGTGCTACAATATGTCACTATAAATTACACCGATTCGTAACTACGTCCCTTCCTATTATGGGGTGTTATAAGGTCATTACCTATTACGGGGTCTGTGGAGGCCGGACACAAAAAAAATAGTTTGGTTGCATACGGAGATGGAGGGTTTGAATTTAGTATAGAAAAGCTGGTTAACCCTGATTGATTTTGGTTCACGTCTCAGTTTTATCCATCAAATAAAAGGGGAGTGAACTGAGGACTTACAGTATGCTAAGTTACTTAAGTTGGGTTGTTGTAAGTTCGCCACAAAATTAATTCCCTACGAAAAAAGGTATGTATAGGTATACGTATAAACCAGTCAAAGGTTTATGTTTTGTTATTTTTTTGTTAGATTATTGTAAATTCGCTCCATTTCTTTTTTTTTTCGAACGAATACACAGCAATTACATGATATTTCCGCACGGTTAACAGAACAATTAAATAATACAATCCTTTACAAAACTACCGAAAACGAGGACACAAAGCGGAATCTGAACATAAAGTACTAAGAGAAAAGGATCAATACTTTTTTTCGTGGGGAATTATTTTTGTGGCAACTTACAATAACCCCTTACGTTGGCGTTGGTCGCGACACTGTCTATGTGCGCATTTAACTCGCGCAAATAAAGATGCGGGCTTGCGGTTTACCCACGCGAGTAACATGCGCAAGCTACTTGATCAAGCTACCAGCGGGGTGCGTGTACACGGCGCATGTCGCTTGAGCATGTTGAGGCACTTGCCCGGGTTACATGCGCCGTGTACAAGTACCCTCAGGCACGTAAACGCTATTGAAGGAACGCAGTGGATTTTAGATACTTAGTAATGCAACAGTCCCCTATGATCCATATGAGGCGGCAGGACTCATTTGAAGATTTTACCACGATAAAAAAAAAACATAAACACCGTATGTTAAAACACCCTCGGTACAGGAAAATTCCTAGTATGAAGAAACGTGTTTTTTTTTAATGTAAATTTTTCTGAGACCTCTAAGTCATGACCTCACGTTCAACTAAATCGCTCGCAACAAATAAACTATCGAGACAGTCCGTTCACAAATCATTTTTTATTCGTCTGTAATTCCTAATGCTAAAGGTGCAACTTATTAGATTCCCAATCTCATCTGTGGCCCAGACCTTTTCCAATAAATTTCTAATATTTTCTGGCCTTTTCTATAAGCGCACGTTCTAACGGAAAATCGGTCAGGCGTGAAAATATATTATAAGGTGCTGAGCACACAGGTTAGACCTTTGTTTAATAGAATATTTCAGGAATGGCAGAGAAAGGCTTCGGAAAATATCAGCTCCGATCTAATTTTAGGCTGTATAATATTTGGGTTGTCCCGATACGTAAAAAGGCCAGAATCCCAGACTTAAAGGATTTACTCAATTTATTCTGCTGGCAAAGTTGGCTTTCAACAACGAAATCTGTTGTGGTGAGAAATTGTTTTTTGAAAAACCTGAGGAGATTATGGCTCCGGGGTTTTAGGACTGTATCATTATCATCAGGGTCACGTTTACCTAAAACGTGACCCTGGAACGTAAAGGGCTATTAAAGGATTACTGTGGATTTTAGTAGTAGTAAAACCGCGTTTTTCTAGGTCAGTCTACGGATAAGTCACTCAAGTAGTCTCAAGTACTCCGATTTCTATGAGTTTCGCCGCAGTATCGGCTGAACCAATTTCCATTTTGATTTTTTGTAGGTACAAAGTTAGATGGGGCCCATATATGCCCTAATTATAGAGAATGTGGGGAATGACGCTACGGTTAACAGTACCTAAGTGCGTTATAAGGCGTTTAATTTTCCATTATTAAATATAAAGTCAACGCATTTATGATACTTAAGAGCACACATTGATCTTTTAAAATCCAAGTAAAATCAGAAGAACAAAGAATAGAGGGTCTTAAAAGGCCACCTAGCAATATTCCAAATGCTTCACCTTCGTGAATGAGTAGCCAATAGCGTTGCAAAAAATAAAAACTCCGTACATTTCTCGCAACGCCATTGGCTATTCATTTACCAAGGTGAATCATTTGATATTATGAGTGGCCGTTTTAGAACCTTAGATTATTACAAAATTGCAAATTCCGAAAAAAAAAATGGTTATCATTTAAAAATAACGTTTCAGTGTGCACACGTACCTACCTTGTGATATATTTTTATCTTAATACCTAAATAAAATTTTGATAAATGTTTATTCGCCTTTGCCATCGCTAACGAGTAAATTAACGAACCGTGCAGAGATTAATTTATATTTGCCTGATCTATGAAGGTTCTACAACATGTAGTAGATAAAATAATTATCCATTTAAGTTGGAAATCAATGACGTATCTCAGTTTCTATCTTCGGTTAGATCTTTGTTTGTAATAAACGATGAATTTGCCGATCCGAGTTTTTAAGATGTAAAATCCGAAGCAGGCGTCCATTTTGCAACAGAACGCACAAAATAATGACGTATCCAATGACGATCTTCTTATAGTTAAAACGTGTCGGATTATAATTTCCTAAAGAGCTCTTGATGTCTAACAGATATTTTAATTTTCAGATCTAAGTAGATAGAACAAGATTGCTACAAGTGCACACAGTTTAAGAAAAAAAAATGCAAATACAAGAATCTTTAGAAAATGTAAACATGAAAATTACTGTGTGACTCACAGCTGCGCCAAATGATGCAAGTTCTAATCAAACGTAACATGATTTCTTCACAAACATACCTTCAATAAAGTCAAACAGAGCTGACCTACCCGATATAAAACAAACAGTCGTAAGTATATAGTAATACTAGGAGTACATACCACGAGCGCATCTAATGTACACTGCAATGGTGCCAAGACGGTTTGCTCAAGAAATTCTCCTGTTAAAACGTCCCGGGTTAGTTTACAGCACTTATTTGCTCAGTTTTAAAGTGGGACGAGTGTGTTTGTCCCGGACTTATTTTGAAACTTGACACTTTGAATGGCAACAGTTTGTTGGTTGCAAATGGATGGTAGATGCAGGCCAAGTCTTTTTTAGCTAACTTGTTAAATATGTGGTTCTTATTTTAAAGGAAGTAGTGGTAAGTACTCTCTGGTAATGGTTGCGACTAGGTATAGTTAGATACTACAAATATGTAGTTACCTACTTCAAATAGTCAACATAAAGTACTTTCAAAATAATCATTAAAAACCGTTAAGTAATAAACAATTACCGTCTTCCCACCAAAAGATAAACATCTCTGTTGTGTGTGAACGCTTGTCTAAAAAAAGTGTAACTGCAAAACGACCTTTAATCAACGTGAAATGCCATTTCGACATTGACAATTTTTAGAGAAGTGTTGAAAAGATGTTCAACTTTTTTGTAGTACGATTAAAGTTTTTCAAATGCCTAATGGTGCCTTTACATTAAGTCGGTTAGACCGTATTCGGCTGCAGACCGTATTCGGGCACCGACTAATATAAACAGGTATTCGTTTGGCCATATTCGGTTTGGCCGTATTCGGTCGAGCCCGTTGTCGATGTCGAGTGCGCCGTGGCCCGCCCGTCGCCCGCCGCCCGCAGCCCGCAGCTCAGTTCGAAGAGTCAAGTCACCGAATTCGGTTAACCGACCAATGTAAACAACTCAATTTAGGTAAGCGGTTCAGTTAAACCGAATGAGGCCGCCGCCTTCGGTGACCGGCCTCAAACCGACCTAATGTAAATGAGCCATTACATTATTACAAAGCTAAATGAGACAAACAAGGAAAAGAATCAATGTTAGTGTTTTTAAAGCAGGCATGTATGAACCCCTCTCTCTACTTAGAGACAAAGAGGAAAACTTTTCCCTCGCAGTATAACTAATTTTGAATCTGCGCATATTCTTGTCTTGTCGTTAATAGTCCAATCAAAATCGAAGCCAAGGAACTTGAAAGGCCATCTTGCACAAGGGTATGGTGAACGTCGCCTCAATGACCCTTGTTCCGTGGTCAGTCATACATCGGAGGACTCATTAGTACCCTGTCCTACACACCCGAGCTCTTATCTTATACTCTCAGAAATCGTGAAGACATTCACGTTTGAATACGAGTACTTGTGAAGAAAGTTTTGGCTTTATTTAGAAAAGATACTAGCTTTTTTAGAGGATTCCACCACATTAGTTAAAATTTTGATTAACAATTCTGATTGTATACGTTAGTGGTACTGATACTGCTAGCCTACATTACCCCATTTCATGGCAAAAGCCTCTCCCCACGATTGTTCACGTGCCCTCTATTATCATATTTCAGTTATTGTAGTTTTTCCTCGGGAACATTACTTGTTTTCGGGATGAAAAGTACCCTAAGCCTATTTGTACTGTAGGCTATCCTATAGAGTGGTGTGTACTTACAAATAGGGGACACCTTCGAGGGGTACCCTTTAGTACACATGTATTAATTTAAGTACAATCAAACACAATACAAATGTTTCGGTAACAGTAGAAACTTCATCAAAGTAACAAAATGAAATTATATTTAACAGAGAGATCGAATTTGAAAAAATAAACATGCCTATTCATTTTCGTTTATTATCTTCATGTACTGCGCCAGACACTTTAGAAATTACAGTCACAAACTAAATGAATTATTATGAGCAAGAATGTTTTTTTAAACTTCAAAAGCTTCTAAGCTCTTGTTATGAGAACGTCACCACTTGATAAAACCTCGCGTCTGAGGTCTGCTTGTTAATTCCATAAGTATCGTAGCAACTTCAACTTGTCTCTAAAAACGATTTTTAAAATCCTCTTACGATTGTATTCAATGGCAGAAAGCTGAAAATTTATGAAGCTTTTTTTAATAAAAATAAGATTTAGAAGAACCGCATTGTATTCTACGAAATTGCTTTGTGAACAACAAAGCTTTGTTTTTCATTTGAGCAAGTATATTTTAAAATACAGAAGCTAACCAGAATTCAAACATATATGAGACAGTACTAAATATTGCTACGCCGTAGCATTCACTGCTACGCCAGCTACGACTTCGTAGCAGATAACCATTATAAAGGCCTATTCAGACCTAAGCGGTATTCGCTACTGTCTGCGGCAGAGAAAACCCAGTGGGTATGCGGTTATATTACTGTTCACACCAAAACGGATTTCGCTATTCTTGTGGGTAGAATAACGCGCGGTATGTATGTACCTACCTCTACCCACAGCGGCAGCGAAGATCGCTCAGGTCGCTCTAGCCACGGTACTTGATATTAAATACCTGAGCGAAACCCGCGCGGTATGTACCTCTACCCACAGCGGCAGCGAATATCGCTCAGGTCTGAATAGGCCTTTAGCCAGGGCATTGAAGAAAGGATTCTAAAATGGCGGCTTGTATTTGCGTTGACAAATAGTACAGCATATAAGATTTCAAATGAAAGTTTTTTTCAAATTAAAAATAATGAAAGCAATACTGGGTCACAATAATTTCTCAAACTTAACCTTACAATAAAACAAAATTAAAACAACAATAATCAACAGGTAACAACGGAAAAATACCAGAAAACGAAAGTAAATTCTTAAAAAAGATCACTGAGCGCGTCAAGACATCAAGACCAATTTTTTTTCTGCTAACGCTACGCGCCAGAGTGAGTATAGACGGGATTAGTGTGCGAGCGAGAGAACACGATAAGCGCCGCCAATGGCCGCCATATAAGAATCCTTTCTTCAATGTACCAGGTTATACCTAGGAGTACATTATGTTTTATTTTTGAACACGGTACACAGTACGTAGCATTAAAAGGTTTGACGTTCCGCATTACAAATCAGTACTAACTAAATAAAACCTCCAGTATCGAGGATAAGTAACCAAAAAGCCACTTGTCCAACGTTTGACGCTGAAAAAATCCATCGAACCTTTCCTCACTCATGAACAAAATAATTGGTCCCGGGTAAGTAAAAATAAAGGGTCCACGCGGTTGTCTAAAAGTTTTCTAGTTCTAGATAATTCTGGCTAATCGCATTGGAACAGGTACATAACTGAATTACATGACCATCGAGTGCACCGCACTTCTCCACATTGCCAGTTTACACGGCTACACATTAAGCTATACAAAACCAGTATATCTTGGCCTCGCTTTACATGATCTCTTGAACAATCAGCTTATAACTGGTTTTTCATAGCTTGATGTTTAGCTGTGTGTACTGGTAATGTGGAGAAGTGCGGTGCACTCGATGGTCATGTAATTCAATTAGATACCTGTTCAAATGCGATTAGCAAGAATTGTCTAGAACTAGAAAAATTTTAGACAACCAACGCGATGATGCTTCCATTGATTGTCTCACAAATAAATATATAATCGAGAAAAGTAAAAGAACCAATGGTTTGGTGCAGTAGGGCGAAGAGATAATTGTGAGATTAGTCACATATGCCACAACAGGTCGACTATTTTCTCGCTCATAAAACGAACAGACGAATCTAGAACATTAATTTAAAGCCACATCATGTCCGTCGAGTGTATCTGCATAATATTACCTACTAAGTGCCTTGCTTCATCGATTGACTCACAGCTCGCTGCGTCCACTTTGACTTTGCGATTAGCGGCACAAAGGCGGAGCCAGCTATTATCGCTGAGGAGTTCAGCACACACGTGCTTTGTACTCGATAATTATGACGAGAGAATTAGAGGCTGGAGGCTGATAATGCCATGATTCAGTGAAACTTAAACACTATAGATTAACATTACTAAACACAAAGCTCTCAATATTAATTAGCATCAATATCTGCCGAGCATTGTAATCTCAGGCTGCCAATCTATCCGGATGCATCTGAATGTCAGTAATTTCCCTGTTCAGCCAATTCGTCCACTGCTGGACGTTAGCCTAAGGTCTCCCGCACACGAGCCACAAAGCGTCTCTACACGCCACTCGCGCGATTCCACAACCCTCTCTTTCTTACCTCAGTAACGCATTGGTTAAAAAAGTAGCAGGCAACGACCGCAAGTGTCGACCACCGGCCACAAAAAACAAATGGCTGTCGCGCGCTTCAGCTACCTCTGTAACCTCTTCTAGCTTCTCGTGGTGGCGTTTGTGGCTCGTGTACGGCGACACTTACAGGGAAAAATAACCACGCATCCATCCATTTACAGTCACCTCCTCCAAATATTAATCGGTAACCACTCTAACACCAGAGAAGTCTCGAGCATTGCTCTCTCCGTTGCAAGCTGACGAACTCTGTATTTGCGTAAAACCAGTTATTTACGTATTTTGTCTACATTACCACCCAGATAGTGTTAGATAATGCGATATTCTTTGGTATGACCAATTATAGTTTTATTATTAGACTTGCGGGTCACTAACATTGGCTCTTAAGTTCTTAACAATACAGTAGTTGACTATGAAAATGTATTAAAGTTTGACCTCGGCAGGAACTATTCTAGAATAAATGAAATATAATATTCTTATCACGTTTTTAATTTCACCTGAAACTCTGAATATTTTGGCACAGAAAGATCTAAAACAATAAACATATTATATTTGTCTAACTTTCCAGGGCGCTGAAATGTCACAGGGATCAAGCAACTTCGTCTATCATTTATTTTAATATTATTTTCTTTCTAGCAGTACCTTATGATTGAGTGTCAGTTATTTATTATCCATGGCAACATTTTAATAAATGGATTTTGTAAAACACTTTGAAATTCAGATCTATTCGTATTTATAATTCTGTAAGAATATTATTTACAATACAATTTGTTAGCCTTCGGCCAAATCGTGACTTGCAATAATTTCGTTTAAAATAAATAGCCTCTACGTGAGAAATAATAAGATATTATTTATCTTTATTGGATTTTGGTTCATATAAACAGCAAAAACTTTTTATTGAATTTATTATTTTCATTGTGGTGTATTTTAGAGTTTTAAGCTATCAGCTAAACACAATAATTTAATTGACAATCACTTCAGTTTTCACAAAAAAATTGATTAAGTTTCGCTAAGTATTGTTGAAACAAAAACGATGAAAGTTTTTGCTGCACCAAATTACCTAAAACTATAGACTTTTCTGTTTGAAGAAACGGATTTTTATAGAGAGGCTAAAACAGCATAATAATTAATAAACCGAACACGGAACGGTCAGGTTGAAATGTCATTTGTGTTAAGATTCTTTAACCTACAAACAGATATAGGAGACCTGCACAGCGTCATCGGGCATATTTTAAAACTATTAATGAGACCTAACGACATGTTTATTGCATCTAACAAAATATTAAACGTTAAAATCAGTTTACCCAGTTGAAAGTTGTGAGGTAAAAATAATGAAAAAAAATACAGTCGAAATGAGTACTCCTCATAGTTTAGAATTCGGTCAAAAATAAGTGACTCAAAGGATTAGACAGAGACGCAGAGAAATTTTTGATGGAATAGCACTTGTATGATAAAACTTTGCTACAATATTGCGAAGAAAATCACATTCAAAGTAAGATAATTAAATTACTCTTGGCCGAAAACTTTATGTTCACAAAACTTTTCTATTACGACTTCGAGGAGATATTCTGCATGGCAACTAGCCAAGAACTGAATGGCTGTACTGGTGAAATACAGTGTGTCCGGGCACGAGTTAGCGATATTTGAAGAGGATATTCTAGGCTCATTTTCATCGACAAAAATGCTTTTAAAAAAATTCTTACTCCAAAACTTCGCGAATGGCAGCCATTTCAAATTTTTGATCTGTCGAACTGGGGTGTGTACAATAAAATGCAAATATCTTTGAATCCAAGAGACCTAGATTCATGCAAATGACTTTACTGTAAAGTTAAATGTTGAGGCTTATCAAAAACTTACGAAAGTTTCTAAATAATATGTAAAAATAGCCAAAAAACATGGGCAAACATGAAATTGTACACAAAAATTACTGAATAATTTCACATTTTTAACTCTAGCTCGATGAGTACCCCTGAATTTTGTTAGGGTTTTTGCATTAATTTAAAAGTGTTTGAGTCAGGCTATACATTGATATCAAAATTATTACTCTACGTTAACTATCTTAGGAGTTATTCTCAATTGAATATCACCCTTCCGTCTCGCCCCGCAGCAATAAATCCAAGAAACTGTACTATTTCAGTTTAAGGATGGTTACTTGAGGATCATTTACGCGGTGGTCAATAATGCCAGCTCATAAATATTCGTTGGAACGATTTAGCTCACCCAAAGAATGCGACACCTGTAATATTGGGGATCATGAGCTAAGGAATGGTGATGTTCAAGTAAGAATAACTCCTAAGATACTAAATGTAGAGTGATAATTTTGACATAATTTTATAGCCTGACTCAAATACTTTTAATTTACTGTAAAAACCCTAGCAAAATTTAGGGGTACTTATCGAGCTAGAGTTAAAAATGTGAAATTATTCAGTAATTTTTGTGTACAATTTCGTGTTTGCCCATGGTTTTTGGTTATTTTTACATAGTATTTAAAAAACTTTCGCTTCTTTTGATAAGCCTCGACGTTTAACTTTGCAATAAAGTCATTTGCATGAATCTCTTGGATTCAAAGATATTTGCATTTTATTGTACACACAGGTCAAAAAATTAAAATGGCTGCCATTTGCGAAGTTTTGGAGTAAGAATTTTTTTTAAAGCATTTTTGTCGATGAAAAGGAGCCTAGAATATCCCCTTCAAATATCGCTAACTCGTGCCCGGACACACTGTATATTACTATGGGAATTTACATGGGTAGGTAGGTAGGTATCTGTAATTATTATACAGTGTGTCCGGACACGAGTTAGCGATATTTGAAGGGGATATTCTAGGCGCATTTTCATCGACGAAAATGCTTTAATAAAAAAAATTCTTACTCCAATACGTCGCGAATGGCGGCCATTTTAGTTTTTTTGATTTGTCGAACTGGGGTTTGTACATACCCCAGTTCGACAAATCAAAAAACTAAAATACAAATATCTTTGAATCCAAGATACCTACATACATGCAAATGACTTTATTGCAAAGTCAAACGTTGAGGCTTATCAAAAACATACGAAAATTTTCTAAATAATATGTAAAAATAACCATAAAACATGGGCAAACACGAAATTGTACACAAAAATTACTAGATGGTTATCTACTTAAATAGGTGGTTATTATGAATATGTGTAGCAATAGATCCAGAAAAGGTTTTTTAGTCAAAAACTTATTTTATTGTCGTCGAATTGAATCTTATTGATAACAAAACGACGTTCCGCTTCACAGGGGTCAGGCAACAACATGTACCCAGTCTATCAAAAATAATATCAGATGCTATATTCTAAGTTAATAAAAAGTACTATAAACCGCTCCACTTTATACTTAAAACCACTTTTTCCACAAAAAGAAATCCAATATCAACCCTCAAGCGTTGTGTTACTTTAAAAGCATTCTTAGGTCACAAAAGACCTATGATTACTGGCCTTCGATGGTTCTGCACACAAGTGCACTAAGCTAGTGTTGTTCATTCAAATATAAAAACCCGGGATTATGATTAAAAAGCCGGGATGGTCGGGATTAAAAATGTAGCTTCAATAAATGAAGTCGGCAATGTAAATATTGCATGTTGAAATAGTGGTTTGTACGAGGTAAAATATTTCTTTTCATATTTTATTTATGAGAGGTCGAGAGTCCTCTTTTATTTGGTCGACCGATAGCCATATCGATTAAATTATGTTTGGTTTTGTGAAATCAAATTGAATTGAAGCCGCTGCACAATCAATTTATTTATTCTACACTTTGGTTGAGCTATTAAAAACATTATCGACGGCTATCAAGGCCAACCGAGTCCCAGGTTTGGTAAAGTGTTAGTTAGGTATTGGGTTTTCCTTTTTTTTAAGGCTTTAGTCCAGATTCGTGCCCGGAGTAGGAATAATCTCAGCCCCTATCTCATGGAACTAGAACATAATGGACGCAATCAATACAAAAAGCAACGCCTTTCTATACCAAATATTTAGGCTTTGTTCGGACTGTTTAGTAGATGGTTTATGTGAAGTTTGCACAAAATGGGTCGAGCGGTTCTTCGTTTATCATATTTTTGCAACGAATGAATTCTATATGTGGCGGATCATTTTGTTAATGGGGATTTTGCTGTGCGTCTGTATTGTGATGTGGACGCTATCCTCTCCCCCACGAGTCCAGCCTCCTCCTTTACTTAGCTTTCCATAGCTAGAGAAAATGAAAACATTTCCTCAAACTTAGTTCTCTGCCATTCAAAATTGCAGTCATGATAGTATTTTACGTAACAAAGTTACAGCCACAATTTAAATAATTCAAATACTGGGCACGCAGACTGCAGGTCATAAGTAATTTGCGTAATGGAAACGTTGCTTGCATGCCAGTCGCCATTACGTAGAATTGATATGCGGCTTACACGCAAGATAACATAAAACATTTCTATGCAAGCAAATGGAAGCAGTACGGTCAACAAAAGAGACATGTATCCAGAAAGAATAGTATCTTAATCTATTCTATTCTCGACTAAAAGTGTATTGTCTGTATGTATTACAGCTATAGAAAGTAATACATACTTAAAAACTATAGTACTTCATGCTTTTATTTTCATCATAATGCCCTGGTCCCAAAGCGGGTTAATGAGCGTTGGTTTTCAGCTCAAACTTCTGTCTCTTATAACAAATAAAAGAATAAAAGACAGCAAGTTTTAAACGGTTTTACTGTATGCTCTATGCTTTATACAAGAGCTCTATAATGGTAGCCTATGCATGCCAGGCACATTTAAATTTAGAACACAATATTAGAAATCTGTTTAAGATTTGCAGTGTGACTACATATCTCTTTTGTTGACTGTACTTACTTAAAAATACGTAAAACAAATCAATGTGTAATAAGAAAGCCTGGTCATTTTATTGGTTGCAACTATTGCTGGGTTTCATTTCCAGGTCGGGTAAAATGCTATTGGATTCTTCTATCAAGAATTTTGTATTTGTAGCCAGTTGATGGAAATAGGTGCCCTCTATTATATAGGCCTTATTATTGGCCACATCTCTGCCTAACTTTACAAGCGTGATATTATGCGATGCATGTAAAATGATAAAACATAGCTTATTAAGATAAATCAGGGAAAAAGAAGCTTTATTATCACTTATTGCGCACACATACATTTTCAATTCAGCTTAATGAAAAAGGAGCAATTTAGATAAGAAAAAAACAGTCGCACTGATAATATTCCCCGCCCATTTAAAACGCTGAGTCCCCAGTGACATATAAATGAAACCGTCCCGGGAAAACATAGTGTCCCATTTCCCGTGTCCCGGGAAAACGGGACGCGCCCCAACATTCTCTCATTGAAATATGACACTTTACCTGCCACAAGAATATGCCATTTAAAGTTCGAATAAGTTGACTTTCAAACATCAATTAAGTAGCTTATGTACTCTTAAGTATTTTGCTTCGAAAAGTATTTTAAAATTGAATTTTAATGTGTCTGAACTTTGCCTCTAAGTCTTCGTATTTTCTAATTAGCTGTAGTAAAATAAAAGTTTAGAAGACTAAGTATTTTGTGAAATATTGTTTTCAGAAACACTTTGTTTTAATTAACTTTTGTAAAGTAAAACTAAAAACTAACAGTTTTTGTGGATTGTTGTTTTTTTTTAGTTCTGCATTCAAACGATGCCGTAATACGATACACCCTCGGTAAAACTCATTATCAGACTTTTGTGCTTTTGGGCTTTGTTGTTGCCAGTAAAATTAAACACAGCAAAATGTCTACTTCTACATTACGAACAATTCACTCAGTTCACAATAATCGCTTTGATTCCCGAAAGTAAACATCGAAGCTTAATTCGAAAAACTGTGATTGAGAGAGTGAATAATTTTTATCTCTTTTATTTACAGAACAAACACTTCTCTTTGAGAGCAAATTGGAATAGGAAAAGCCTTTTTAGGCCATATTGTTGTGTAAAGGATCATCATGCTTGTATGTTCGGGTACTAAGAATATCATTATTATGTGTATTTTTGACTTTATACTGTAGTAGATTTTAGGGTTTAAATATTTTTGAATTTTGAGACTGTCTGCGTATGTGTATGTTTTTTATTTTATTTAGATAGATTAGCATTTAAACATGTTAAACATCATCATCATCATCATCAATCTTGTTTGGCATAACGTTTTCGTGTCAATTTTATTAACAGATGTATACATATTATTATTGAGTAAAGATACCGCGTAGAAACTTAAGAATTGAATCGAATAGAAGGAAAAGTACTTATTAATATTGACCTAACTAAATTGATTGAAACCGATACGTAGAAGTCTAAAAAGTCTGTACTTACTTATTTACCGGTTGCGATCGATTGGATTTAAGTTTGAGCCCAAATAATGTATTGCTTTTGTATGTTATCGTCGTAACCTTGGTAGTTACAGGTATCTCCGATTGCTTAGAAACCTTAATACTACTACTAAATATATAGTATACTACTCTAAAAAAGATGCTAAAGTAGATGAAAGAACATGAGCAAAAATTATTGTTGATATAATTCTCAAGCATTACAAATGCCATAAATACTGATGTGTTTTTGTTTTAATGTGGTAAAATCATCAAATATGACTTCCCACTCAGGGCGTGACGGGAGAGACTGTCAGACTCGTACTGACTAAAATCTAGGGTGTCCTTCAATAGCCCTTTACATTTCAGGGCCACGTGTATGAAATATATAGGACAGTCCCGTGACCTACGAGAAATGTTTGTGCTTGTCTTCAAGTTCCATAAAGACCTATAAATGGACGGCGTTCGGATACTTTTAGAAGATAGATATATTAGAGTACCTCTATTCCATTGATTTAGTGAAAATTTCATGATATATGTAGCATCAACACGAACTTAGATATTGCAGTAGTTTTCCAAAGACACTTACGAGTGAGGTCATTGTCATGCTATATTTGCGGGTCATGGCGGGAGAAAATAAAAGGTTTTGCAATTAATTTGTACCTTATTACTCTATTATGCACACCATACAAATTACAGTTATATGCAATGCACAATATCTTTTAAAAATGGTGACACAGCGGACGGTTTATCGCACCATTGACAAACCATGTTCTTTCTGACGAAGTAACCGACACAAACCGTTTCAAACCCGACCCGAAGAAGTGAGTAAATTGCATAAAAGAACAACATTTAACTCCTTCTTACGAAATAAGCCAACTATTTTCCCGAGATAGCGGGTCGACCTACCTAAATAAAGGATTTGGCCCAAAAATTGCAACGTAAGGGATTTGCATTGTTGTTACTTTATTTCCGTCAATGTGGCGAATGAAATGGAGAAAAATAGTGAAGGCATGTTTTTTTTTTGTTATTGTTTAGGGTGTTTCTCTTGCTCTTTTTACAAGTCCTAAAAATACTATCGTGGTATGGTACGATGATGTACTTGTTCATTCTACTTGTAATTTCTTTTTGAAATTAAACATAAGTGCTATCCCGTTTACTTAATGCAATAAAACTTAAAATTAAGTATGTTTATGTCGATAAGTTCATAATTATCAAAACCTTTCATTTCCTTGAATCTATTATTTCAAAATGAAAGAAGTTTATTTTTTTCTCACAGACTGTCATTTACACGTACGCTTCTGAGACGTATGTTAAGTCTTTGTGTACCTCAGAAACTTCTAGGATTATAAAATTGCAAAAAAATATAAAACTAAGGATATTGTCAAGCTGTTCTAATAAAACCTCCTCTTGAATAACTCTGTATATAGATGAAAACCGATTTAAAATCAGTTGGAACATTTTATAAATCAAAACGCATAGCGATAGCGAGAAGCGATTTTGTATTACTACGTTTACATTTCATGGTGAATTTAATTATGCTAGAAAATAAAACTTCATAGCTTTTTCCCAACTACATTAAGGTCGGCTTCCAGTGTAACCAAATACAGCTGAAGCATGCCAACACAAGACAATAAATCATACCTACAGACTGTTTCCCAGAAACGAAATCTTTTCATTAAAAATATTTTCAGATAGCTGAATGAATATTAATGAATTCTTTATTACACAGTTTCATTAATATTGTCAGTTTTACTCGTAAAATTAACAAACTCTGGAATATTACTATCTATTTACCTTCCCTGGATTACGTTTCATCAATCATCAGTCTTTATCGAAGAAAATTGGATAAATATCCTAGAGGTTTATTTTAATAGTGAAACCGTACAGTATTTTCTTTTTTTTTTGGATATTTAGTTTCAGTTTTACTTGCACTATTTAATTACCTTTTTCATTAATTAAAGGCCCATAGAAAACAATGTGAATCAGCCTCAAATAAACGAGTTCAACGAAAAGAGCTCATTGGTTCAAATCCAAACCTAGGTTAATTTATTTGATCAATACTTTTCATTAAACGATAAAGGAAAACTTCAAGACATCGGTATTTCAAAGAAGCATAAATTCAAAGACTTGTCAGTCAATATAATTATCGTATCTTAAATATCGTCTACCAAACGCACTGGGGCCTCGGTGAAATTATGTGCACCATTCTCTTTCTTAGTAAAGAGGTTTAGTGTCTTAGCAAACGGTACATTATACTAAAAGATTCCAAAACGTAAAGCAATTGGAAAGCACCAGTGCAAAACAAAATATAAAAGAAGAAATACGCACCAAACACTATCAAATGCTTCGTGTCTATTTTAATAAAAATGATCGATTACTAATGACACATCATGTCCTTGAACATACAAAAACCTATAATGATACGTCTGATACCAACCACCTGAATTTTACGATCAAATATTTACATTAAACACGACAATTCTACATTTTACTAATACATATTATGTTTTTAAATGCGAAAATTTGTGAGTATGTGTGTATGTTTGCTCTTTCACGAAAAAAAACTACTGAACAGGTTTGATTGAACTTTAGTACACAGATAGTTAAATAGACCTGGATAATATAGGATACTTTTTTATCCTGATTTTATGTTCCCGTGGGATATTTTTCGTGAGAAAGTGGATGAAACCGCTGGCAACAGATAAGATATTAACGCGAAAATTTGAATGTTTGGATAGATAGATTTGTTACTTAATTAGGTCAGAACGGCTCAACAGATCAAAATGGTTTATTTTTTTTTTCACAGAGATAATATTATAGTAATGAATACTTTTTATCTCATTAAGATTATCCCCTAGGACAATTAACGAAAGTATGCGGGCAAAGCCGCTGACTACAGCTAGTATGGCTATAATTTCTAAGTAAACGGTACCAAACTGACAATTATACAAATTACTGCCATAGAAAATTAATGGCGTGACCTTGTTATTGACGACCCCTCAGTATTGTAAAGTATCATTAATAATTTTGGACAACACCATTAGGCCACCGGTTTTCACCACACCCTGTATAAGTTGGGCTGTCAGTTTAGGAATATTAGTTACGTTTTTTTTATCCATTTTTTATATATTTTATCATTTTTTATCATGTAGATATTTTTGTTATTATTTTGTATTTAATATCAATATTTTTCCTCACCAACATCATTTAGGGCGACTTTCACCAAAAGTTAAACATGTTTAAAATTTTATTTAGTGTCAATTTAGTGTCAAATTCAATAGAATTTTGACACTAAATAAAATTTTATTTATTTATTTTATCCTTTATTTCAGGCAACTAAGGCCCATAAAAACACAATACATATATAAGTATAAAAATAATAACTATAAACTAATACATATTTTAAAACAATAAACTTAAAAACTATTGCACACGAAGTGACGGCGTCGTGTTACGCTGCGAGGTGTCGCGTAGCCGGCCTCGAAAACGCCGATACAGCACACCTTTCGGCCAGAAATCTTCCTTGAGGCAGGTCGCCAAATACTGGGTTGGAACGCGCACCACGAACGACTTGAAATTAGTGTTATGGCGCGCCTCCAACTTCTCCACCCTCAAGGTCCAGTTGGTCTTCATTCGCAGGTACTCCACAATGTCCTCAGCCATTGTAGCGTGATACAAACGGGACACGTACAGCTGCGTCGTCGGTACTGCAGGACGTAGTAGCGTGTTGGGTCCTACAAGCGCTGTCCCGCACTGGTTGCGATAAGAAGGCTTCCTCTTCTTTCTCTCCACCTTGATGAAGCCGTCCTCATCGCATGTGTCCTTCGGTAGACCCTGCTGTTTGAGGTCCACTACAGCGCCTTTAGTCGCAGTCGAAACTGACCGACTCTGCTTTCCCCGTTTTGATTTCGCTGCTTGTGGTTTGGTTTGCGACACAGCAGGTTTTGATTTGGCGACAATTGCGGAATAGGCACATTTGGGGGTCGATGTACCTATTACAGGCGTCGCTTCCCCGGTAGGTACGACGCAATCAGCCGAACACGATGCAACGTCTGCATTTTTAACAGCCGGCGACGTAGACTCACTCGCTGACCGAAAACTGCAGACTGAAGCATTTTGTGCTCCGCGACGTGTGTTCACGTTGGAGCCTTCCGGTGACCCACTTGTCGGAATAGCGTTGCGCAACAACGCCACTTCGGCTCGTAATTCACCAATGATGTTCTCTGATGACTCCAACTTGGACTTCATCTCGGCCTGGCTCACCTTCAGAGACGTGATGTCCTTCAGCAGCCTGGTGACGTCGACGTGGTCGAAAGTGACGGGAGGCAGCTTGTGCAGCTCCTTCGCCACAAAATCTGGCACGTCATCCGGATCGGTCCTCTTGAGCAGGTCGATGATATCCTGCAGACTCTTCTCGCCACCATCCCTCCGGCGAGATGGCATTTGTCCGACTTGGTCGAGTGTTTGAAACAGCAGCAACTTGGCACTGCATACCTCTTCCTCTTTGTAGGAGGACTTGCAAATCTGCAAGATGCTGACCTCGTCCATGTAATCGATGGCATGCTTGATGAATGCCAAGAGCTCGTTGACAATGAGCTGCTTTGTAGCCATTGCAAACAAAATCGGGCAGCGGTTAATACTGCACAATACGCGAATGTAAAATTCTTGCTGAATAGCGCAAACGCGTCCGTTTCCGAGCGCGCATGGCACTAGACTGTTTAACTTTTAACTTTTGGTGAAAGCCCGCCTTAATTTCTGTCGAATTTATTGTTTAAGTAATTATTAGACGGGTTGGGTGGCGCATTGGTTTATTAAGTGACTGCTAAACTGCGTGTCGCGGGTTCGATTCCCACACGAAACACATATTTTGTATTATCTGTAATTAGTTTTTCCGGGTCTGAGTGTTTGTGTGTGTGAGTTTAAATGTTTGTAATTGAACCTAAGATACAGCAAAAAAAATGTAAAGAATTTTGTTTATTTTTTATTTTGCTAATAAATGTATGGCTAATATATTTTACTCTCCGATATTCATAAACTCTGGCAACTTTTACACGTGACAGCTGTAGACAATGTTGGTACGGCCTGAAGAATTTATTAAAATTGCTATCAGGAAAATGGATAATAAAAACTGCTACGACAAGCGATAAACGTGTATTATTTTAATAAAGTCTACTTTAGTATCTTATTTTAAAAACACTTTATTTTGTATACAAGCCAAGAAACAACATGAAATTATCTTAAGCATTTTTTTTTTCATTAGCTCACTTTTTACCCGACTACGGCAAATCTAAAAGGAGGGATATGATTTTATTAATTTACGTATGATGTGCTACTGTTGATAATATTAAAGTTTCTCAATCTATTACTAATTAGATTATTTATAGGTATAAAATATTTCAGCAGGTACACCACCTGAAACGAGCTTGTTTGATGATATTTTCACTTAAAAAAATAAATAAATAAAGGAACATACCTCATACATATTTTTTTTACCAAATAATGTAAAATTGCTAACACCACAATTAACCGATCCATTAACAAGAAAACAAAGAATAAAAACAATTAAGACAGTTCCTGTCCTATTTCCTTAAAAGCGTTTTTAATTGTGACAGGAACTAGCTAAACGATAGCGTAGCACGCGATATCCCTGTCAATGTATTAGTGGCCAATCTAGACATAATATAATAAAATGGTGGGAATGTTAAAACTGTACATTGAATATATTTTTGGGCGGCGAGTAATGGGCGACTCGCTGTCCGACCATGGACCATGCCCGGGTCGACGGCGCGTTGTGTTCCACGCGCGCCTCAAAGAGTGTCAGCATTATGACGGGGCCCCTCTCCGGGGCCAAAGCCTGCCGTGATCGCAGGTCTTACGGATTACCGTGACCCCGGAACGTAAAGGGCTATTGGAGGACACCGTGGATTTTAGTCAGTACGAGTCTGACAGTAAGGGTGGGATTCATTTGATGAATTCTTCGCGCTTAAAAAAATGTTCTGAACTCACGGAGAACTCTAATAACACAATATAGTTTAGACTAGTTCTTCATTTTATTTCATAGTTGTCGATAGTGTTGTTTTATTGGCTTAAGGGGATCGTCTACCGAGCGTTTGTTCATACTAAAACAGAAAACGTTTTCCTACCGCTAAATGTTTTCCTATCTCAATGATTTTTTAGAATGCTTTTCACTCAGTTAAAACTAGGTTTAAAGGTTTTCTTTTTTCAAAAGTAACTTTTGGCGCCTGTAACTTTCAAAGTATTATAAATTTTGGAAAAAAGAAAACTGCTTAGCATTCTAAAAAATCATTGAGATAGGATAACATTTAGGGGTAGGAAAACGTTTTCTCTTTTAGTATGCACGAGCGCTCGGTAGTCGATCTTCTGTCCTCTACATTTGGTACAGTTGATTTCAACTGTGCTACACCATCGTCAAGATTCGATCAAATCGTCACGGACAAATTGCGAACACAGTTTCTGAGAGCTTTGGAGAGAACTAAGGCTGCGTTTCCACTGAGGCGGAGCGGAGCGGAGTGGAGAGCAATTCACCAATCACACGGCTTGAGAGGAGAAGAGATCTGGATTTCAAGCCATGTGATTGGTGAAACGCTCTCCGTTCCGCCTCAGTAGAAACCCAGCCTTAGACTTAATTCAGTGTTTTTTCATTTGAAAATAAACCTCCTATTTATAAAGTAAACGAGTATATTTTACAACTTTTAAGGAACTCATTTTCAAAACAACCAATTTTAAATGTTTTTTTCGGCTTCTGATTGTTAGATAAAATTGCCGAATCCGATATGTGTAGCAAGTACATAAAAATACTAGTGGCGGTTCACAAGTATTTTTATATACTTTTCAAGTTTCAATAATTACTTTTACCTGTCACGTTCACGAATAAGATTAATACAGCTTCAGTGAAACCTCGAAAGAAAAATTGAGGCACAATTCAGAGTGTAATTTATGTTTGAAGTGAGGACCTGCTTACGTTAAGGTATAGGTACCAACTGAAGATTGAATGAAATCTATTGCAAAACTCACAAGTATTTTACTCCATAGATCCGTATACAAAAAATGCAGTTTGTGATTATTAAAATTTTGAAGCTATTGCAGAAAATAAATATTCACGCTGGCTTTCATTATGGATAAAAAATCTCATTTTTTTTTTTTTTTTTTGTTTTGTAATCAATTCTTACAGATTATATAAACAAGGCGTCTCAAGAAGTCGATTTACTCCTAAGAACTCATCTTATCATTAAACCACTTCAAAGAAAGTTTGAAAATTGAAAAGACAACATCGTTTCGCTCTTGAATTTATTTTCAAAATGGTCAATCAATCAATCACTCTCGCAAAAATACGAGTACAACACTATTAAGTTTTTCTTGAGGCAAAAACATAGCCAATTTACTAATGGCTGGAATGTGTTCGTGTAGAATACTTTTTCATTCATAACCCGAACACGATACGGTCTATAAAAAATTTACTTTTTTGCCACCGAGTCCCGAAACAAAAAATATTTCAACTTTATTTTGGTGTTTGTTTTAAATTAAAGTCGGTTCCCTATTTTTATTTTTTCCAATGAAGTTTTCATTTTGCCCTTTTAAGTAGTTTACATTATTACGTTGTGCACTTGTGTAAACAATATTATACGCGATAGCAGCAATCATAGTGGGTTTGCTATCGTTTATTAAAAACTTCCGTAGATTTCTTTACGTTTAATTAGTCAGATCCTGTCACCATTACCATCGAAATCCGTCCAGACAATATCGAAAAATAGGGGAACATAAAAAAAAAATCAGAACCTCGTCCTTTTTTCGATGTCGGTTAAAAGTAACTATCAACGATGTAACAGGTATAATATACTCGCTTTAGTAATTTGATCAGGACGGCCGATAAGGGTTAAAGTAATCCATCAAACTTCGATAAAGGAACTATTTGGAACGCGATCAACTATAGTATAGTTCCATTAAGCGAGTCTAACATAATATTGATAGACCTATCATTACATTGATCGAAATCATTACAAATATATATACAATTTGAAATTACTACCAATTAAACTAAATCCTTTTGAAGTCAGAGTTAAATGTGTTATGAAGTTACCTAGGTCCTGGAACGTAAAATGTACTTACTGATTTTGGATCAACACAAAACTTTGCTATGAAAGCTTTTTTTTGTTTCATGGTATAATTTAAATCTCTTAAATGACGAATTTGTTTTGTTGTTTGCAAAAGCCATTATTTTCGCTGTCAAATCTTGACGCTTGAAAGAACCCTTCAAGCGTCAAGCGTCTCACCCATGAGTCCATCCGGGGCGGTACAGCAGAGACTGTCAGGCTTGTACTGACTAAATACACCGTGTTCCTTATAGCCTTATACGTTACATATGTTCGGTAGGCGAGTCAAACATTACTGGCCGGCTCTACGCCCACGACTACAGTGGCCGTACATTGCGTCACGACGTCCTTGACATGAGCGTCTCCTAACGGCGCTCCCTCACCGCGAGCATTCACCTGTAATGTAACGTTACAGATTCGAACATTCGAAGACAATAGAGCATCAAATTGTGCACTTTTACGTTTCAATAAAGATGAATGCTCGCGGTGAGGGAGCAAACAGCAAAGCCATACACTATAAAAAAAAGACAACAATTTTTAAAAAGCAATCTCTTCAACATCATCAGCCTGTAAATGATCCCACTTTGCTAAGTTCTGTAAGAGAGAGTGGGCCGTAATCACCCCGCGAGCCCAGTGCGGATTGGTAGATGTTACAGGTCTTAGAATTTTTGGTTTTAGGACAAGGCCGGCTTCCTCACGATGTTTTCCTGCACAGTTTTGAGAGCAGTAGTAATGTAATAAATTACACAAAGTAACTAAATGCGCCTGTCAGGATTCGAATTCACAACTTACAACTCGTAAGTCATGGCCGGTAACACTTGGCCATCACTGCTCATCGAACATCGCGCGGCGAATTGATCGATAAAAAAAACTAACAGCCGGTCAAAAAAACGTACCTACTAACAGTTTAAAATAACGTGTTCTACAGCATGTTACTAAAACACTTAGGAACAAAATTCGTGATAGAATAAAAACAAAAGCTCTCAACCTAGATACCTACCCTACCCTTATAAATTCTGATAAATGATAGGAAGGTCGACAGCGGCCATTAAGTTCGGAAAAATAAAAAAATGTACAAGATAAAACTCGTCTGCTACAAAACAGTGACAAATCGTAGCTCCAACGTCTTCCCGTGCCGGCCATTTATATTTGATTGCACTCTCTTTATTTTCAGTATTATAAATTAGCTGTTTTGAGACAGCTATTTTAATTTATATTTGTTTTTGTTAATGTTCTTTGTTTTGGGGTCATTAAATGTAAAGAATAATTTGCTCCTTTTAGTTGTTAATCGTATAATTTACTCCGTTAGAAAAACCACAGAATAATTATCAAACTACAACGTTAAATGCACAAAATCTCTCGTGGGGTAACTCAGTCCATGTTACTGAACAATGTTTGTTCTAAGACTTTTGGAAAATAAAATAAAAAATAAAATGGTTTTTCATACAAAATGAGAAATTGATCGGGCCCACTATCTGCTGGAAAATAAACGTAATATAAATACAAAACTTCCTCGTGAAACAATCCTTCAAAATCACATTAAAATCTTTTATGTATGAAGATCAAACCTACAGATGACAAGAAAGGACTTTATCTCATGCAGACTGAACTTCATAATAACTATTAAGTATCTATTAATTAACCCATATCCCTCGCATCATATTTCATGCTCAACCTTTGAAAACAACTCAAGTAAACTTTAGTTCTTCTTTGTTTTAATATCATTAAGTATGAAAGAAATGAATAAAAACTCTATTCTCATGACACAAAGGATTAATACACACTTTCTAAGAATATAAAATTCTTCGCCACTCCAATCTTCTAGGAAAATAGTCTTGAGTGAGCAGTATTGTGATGTTGACTGTCAAAATGCAGTCTACTAGAGGAAATTAATTAGTCTCCGAAGGACTTTTCTCAGAAATTTGCAATTTCTAGGTACATTTTTATGTTGAGATGTTTAAAAAGTGCAGGAAAACTGCTTTTCCTTCGTGAAAGCTGCAGATTATTATTCTAGAAATTGCATAAAACGACTGTTTAATCCTCTTTCAAGATTTCATGCGACACTACTTTATTCAAAATATTTTAAGGTTGTATTTGACTATGATAAAGAAGTGAACCAGCTATCATTAAAAGTATATAAACCAAAATCATTAAACTGAACGATACTAAAGTACCAGAAACACATCTACACTAATAATATTCTCACGCAAAATACGCGCTTATGACCAGCCCGTTATACAATACAATATTATTATCCTAAATATGGTGCCTTTTGTAAATTTTATCTTCAAATTAAAGCTCAGTATGCATACATGCACCATGAACCATGTAGAAACTCTATCTTCATATTAATATTTCAATCGACAACTACAAACGAGTCCAACTTGTAATCATTTTCTTTGATCAAACATTAAACAGCACTTCAAACCAAACAACCAGCTACCCACCATGACAATCAGAATATTTAAAATCCCATGTCGTAATGACACACCCCGTTATTTTCATGTTATAAGCAGACTACGTGACGTCATGACTTCCTTATGCGTAAAATTTCTCATCGACCGCTTCTGAAACGATCTCATCGAGATCTATCTTTATAATTCTTTTTTGACTCAAAAGTGTAAAAAATACAGATTTATTACCTGCTCGATAGATGGCGTTGCCGCATTTAAATTCGCGCTATTATTGTTTTCACTTGATTAGGTTAGGGTTACCTTCGTTCCAACAAACTGACTCTGAACAACCGAACCCAGAAAATTTTCATTATTTTTGGACAGTTGCTTTTTTGACGATATGCAACTTTCTAGATTCTGAATCTGGCAAAATGAAATGCAAATGTTGAATCTTACCTTGTATAAAATTTCATAGTTACATTAAATGCCTTACTTAAAACAATGCCGCAAAAAGTGTCGAATTTTATATTTATTTCAAGTTTTAATTAACTTGTCCGTTCGTACCCAACTAGCAAAGAGATCCTATGAGCAATTTCTCTTACGACTATAGATCGAGAGACAGCCGTATGAAAGATCCTAGTATTCAAAAAGCCGTTTAAAAGCAGCTCTCTCGACTTTTTAGCCTTCAGCACTTCCCAACTAGCAAAGAGATCCTATGAGCAACTTCTCTTACGACTATAGATCGAAAGACAGCCGTATGAAAGATCCTAGAATTCAAAAAGCCGTTTAAAAGCAGCTCTCTCGACTTTTTAGCCTTCAGCACTTCCCAACTATAGTTGGTGCCAGTTAAGATGGCAATAGCGGACATTGACCCCTACCTAGTAAGTCCTCGTATAATGACATAAACTGAGAATTAGCATTTTTATAAAATACCGAATAAATTAGTAAGTATATTATAAGGATATAAGTACTTTAGTATTCATAAAATATCAAAATGGTAAAAATATTTCACCTATACCTTAGATTTTATATTATTTTTATATTAAGTAAACACTATCATTTCACAAAAAAATGCTAATTCTTATCTTATGTCACTATACGAGGACTTATTAGGTAAAAGTCAATGACCACTATTGCCATCTTAACTGGCACCAACTATAGCAAAGAGATCCTATGAGCAATTTCTCTTACGACTATAGATCGAAAGACAGCCGTATGAAAGATCCTAGAATTCAAAAAGCCGTTTAAAAGCAGCTCTCTCGACTTTTTAGCCTTCAGCACTTAATACGTATGTTAAATCGGGAGCTAAAATAGAACCATTATTTATGTCGTCCGATTCTTCATATCTTCGAAGACAATGCAATAATATAGTACCAAAGGGCAAAGACCTGGCCTGATGATGGAATCGAAAAATGGTCATAGGAACTCCTAAATAAAATGAATTAATTCGTTCCAAATTCGAAACAGTTGCGCAGCATGCTACCGATTCGATCCCCGTACACAACAAATATTTGCATGATATACAAGTAGTTGTTCCGGATCTAGGTGTTTGTGTGTGTGACTTTATAAAATGTTTGTGAACTCATGACATTGGAAAAAGTGTGTGTGTGTAATTTGGATGGGACATCGTTATAAAAGCTTGTATTTAGAAAGTGTTCGTTATCTTTTTTTTATTAAGAGTTATAATAAATGTATGGTCAAAAAACAGATCACAATGACAAGAAGAACATGGTCATGCCTTTTGGCACCACCAGCCTTCGTCCAATACTAAACGTGAGCATTACTTATCTAGTCTCTGCTGACTATTTACTATATTTCTATCTGGCCCTATACCGGTCTAAACTCAAAAGAGCACGTATAGCGTATTATAGAATAGAAAAACATCGATATCGGATACACACTGTAGAAATAATAAAAAAAAAAAAATTAAAAATACGATAACAATTTTACTGAACATATCCACTGTTAAGGACCTAACTAAAGGCTGGCACTCCATCATCGAACACAGTCGACGACGCGCCCTCCGCGACACCCCTCGCGACATCTATGAATCACGCCTTGTGTGCGTGAACATCCACAACAAAAGGGTTACCAACTCAGCATAATGCTGGGTCTACTCCAATGGTCACGTCTACTCTAATGGTTGTCTCACCCACGAAAGACGTGGCCAGCACACTACTACTTACGAGTACAAAATCTTTTAAATTTTTCGAGTCATATCCGTAATTTTGTTTCGCCTCTATCCGTACCACACCCATCAAAGTTATTCCTTTCGGCTCCATTAAGGGTTATTTTATAGTCTTAACATACAGGAACAGCTGGTATTAATAGCCCAATTATACGAGTAGGTAAATGTCGTCGACAGCTGCCGGTTAGCGGTCAGGACAGACGAATGACTGTAATCAACGTAGTTCCGTACATTGGTGATTAAGACCGCAATTGGCGAGCCACGTCAGATGCGCGAACAAAATACAAACATCCGAATTGAGAACCTCCTCTTTTGTTTGTAGACGGTTAAAAATAAAAAAGTGAAAATCTTTTCTATTTGTTCCACGTTTAACCGCAATTGGACAGTGAATGTCCAATGGGGGTTGAACGTGGAAAAAATACATTTGAAAAATAAAATTTCACTTTCAACTCTTAGGGGTCGAATGTGGAAACGTTAAGGGGTCGAACGCGGAAGAGGGTAGAAATTATTGGGGTTGAACGCGGAATAAACTTCTGTTATCACATCAGGTAAGCAACTAGCTAAGTTATAAAAAATAATTGTACGATTATGTTGGTACATGATGAATATAAGAATGAGCACGTCGACGCACACAGTTTAGTTGATTTCAACAAAAACATCTCACTATATCACCGTGCGCTCTCATTTTGAGTTATATGGGGTGACTGGTAATTAGTGTACGATACTTAAACACGTGATTGTGCTCATGATAACAAACAATTTTTATTACGGGAGCAAAGCCGAAATTGTGAAAAAAATATCAGCTGTTCAGTACATTAAGCAAACATAAATGTACTGAACAGCTGTTTTTTTTTTCGAGTTTTCCGTTTTGTTCCCATAGTAAAAGTTGTTGGTTATCATGAGCACAATCACGTGTATACGTATCGTACACTAATTACCATTCACCCTATGTAATGCTATTCCAACATTATTTAAAAAAAAAACACGCTCCAATTCTTGTTACGGCGAAAATCTTTCTGATCAATGCCTACCTCCAATGTTATGGAGAGGATTGATACCAAGATGTGCGAGGCAAATCACAATCTCCGTTCAATTCGAAGCGATACGTCGTAGCTCGTCGTCTAAGTGCACCCTCCCACGAGTGTAATATTCAACAAGCACTTAGCTCAGCCAGGAACTCTGCATGGAATAACACCTATCCATTACCTCTGCAAACGCTGGCAACCCTCTCGGTAACGAACACGACCTTCTATAGAACAGGGAATGTCTAGAATACCTTAGTAGTTCTTGCTAGCGGCTTCACCCGAAAATTATCGTATGGGAATATAAAACTGGGATAAAAACTGTCCTTTTTATTAATCCAGGCGCAGAATACTTAATAGTATGTACAGAAGTATCACTTCCCAAAAACAAAAAAATGTAAAATCTTTGCTCGAAAGAATAAAGTAAAAATATATTATGTACGGGCGCACCGTGGACGGTGCAACTCCGCGGAGTGCGCCAGGCCTGATCCAGGTTATAAACTATAATGATTAGAACTCATTCAGTAGTTTTGTTTGAAAGAGTTACAAACATCCGTACATCCATCATTACAAACTTTCGCATCCATATGTCTCAATATTTTTCAAAAACATAGCAAACGCTGTTCAAGCTAAAAAGAAACATGTATGTTTAAACATTTTAATACAGCTATATTACTCTGTATATAGAAAAAGTATTTTACTTCCCAATACGCCACACTTCCCAATCCAAACTAAATCTCGGACGTCTGCTGTTATGGTTGTTGATAAATTAAACCCTTCGATGGAACTGTTGGCCATAGGCGACCTTAAGTCGTGCACAATCACGGGATAAACTGGGATAGAGAGAGGTAGGTACTCACGGACTTCGTAGACAACTGTTGTTCGTGGCGCCACACCAATGTCACCCAGGGACGTCCCTTATCACTTGACACTTCACTGAATTGTTAACAGTCTTGTAGGTAGGTTGATTAGAGTAATGTTGATATAAAAAGTTTATAGCCGGCAAAAGTTCGCGCGCGCCATGTTGCTCCTGAGTTCTTGAGCGAATAGTGTGAGTGATTGATTGATTGAAAGGATTGAAGGAATCCGGAAGGAAGTGAATGAATGAATGGAATGCAGGATTGGTTGGAATGCGGAAATAGTGATTGTGCAATTAGTCAATTGAATGTTTTTATTTTGTTTCGATACTTTAACATTCTTCCCCCCTGCTGGCGAAATTATGGAGCCTGAACTCTACAATAAAGCTACGTCCATATAAGCCAAAAACTGATATTGTATATAAATGATGTGATTGATGGATAAACAAATGTGTTGTGTATGTTATATATAATATTAAATTGTTAAAATTAAATTAGGATATAAAAGTAGTGGAAATTTAATTATGCCCATCAGGGAGAGGACATAATTTTACAAGAGGTCTGTCAAGAATACCTTGAGCAGTTTTGACAGTGGCCGAACGCGGAATACCATCACGACCAGGATATAGTTTGATTATCCTGCCAAGCCGCCATCGTAACGGATGATGACATTCATCTTTAATAATTACCAACTGATTGATGTGAACGTCACGTGAGGATTTGTTCCATTTCAAACGTTGCGTCAAATGGGTTAAGTATTCTGAATGCCATCGAGACCAAAAGTCCTGATGCATGCGTTGCAAAAGTTGCCAACGTGTCAGACGATTAGTTGGTATGTTTGTATAATTTGGTGTTGGTAATGTTGTTAATGGTGCTAACGTTAAAAAATGGCCAGGTGTGAGTGCCGTGATGTCACTGGGATCCGAACTAATGGAGCATAAAGGTCTTGAATTTAAAACGGATTCCACTTGGACAAGTAGTGTATTGAGCTCTTCATATGTGAGTATCTGTGTTCCTATCACACGATAAAGATGTGTCTTAACAGACTTAACCCCGGCTTCCCAAAGTCCTCCGAAGTGGGGGGCCCCAGGAGGGTTGAAATGAAACGATATGTGTTCGGTCTCACACGCTGACTTCATGATATTGGACAACTCTGATTGAGCGCCTTTAAAATTTGTTCCGCAATCTGAGTGGATAACATTACATCTACCACGCCGCGCGATGAATCTGCGTAATGCCGCTAGGAATGATGCAGATGACATATCCGAAGCTAGCTCCAAGTGGAGTGCTTTTGTGGCAAAGCACACAAAAAGACATAGGTACGCCTTTGTAACACGTGATCCACGCCTTCTGACGGGGGTTACATTAAAGGGACCTGCATAATCGCAACCAACTGCTTGAAATGATTTTAATTGAGTGACCCGGAGTTTAGGTAAATCTGCCATTTTAGGCTCAAATGCCGTGGGCTTGACACGCAAACATTTGTAACAATTTGATAAAACTTGTTGAATTGCCCGCTTTGGAGACAAAATCCAAAAATTTTGAAGAATTAAATAATGAAGTGTTTGTAATCCTGGATGCATGTTTTCATTATGCACTGATTCAATGATGCGTTGAGTTAAAAGATGTTTACGAGGAAGCAAAGATGGGTGTTTTGTTTCAAATTCTAAATCAGAACGAGAAAGCCTTCCCCCCACCCGCAAAACACCAGAGTGATCAATAAATGGGTTAAGTTTCCTAAAAGGTTTAGGCAAAACTTTTCCTGCTAATAATTGTTTGATTTCGTTTTTAAATTCAATATGTTGTACGTGTTTCACGAGCACCATGAGGGCGTTGTGTAGCTCATCTTCTGTTAAATGGTTAACTACTTTGTTTTTGCGTAAAGCTTTAATGAATCTGACACAATATGCTAAAATACGTTGAATTTTACGTAATGACGAAAATTTGTTAAGGAGATTTTCTAAAGGGTTGCTATCGTCTAAGCTGCATGAGAGCGCTGTGACACGTTGTTCACAGGTTACATCATTATCTGTAACGCTGTATGATTCTGTATTTAATGGCTCGTTGGGCCATTGATTCTGATTTAGTGATAACCACTCTGGTCCGGTCCACCAGAGGGCGTGGCTGATAAGCTCGTCTGGTAGTAGACCACGACTTGCGCAATCAGCTGGATTCTGCTTGCCTGGCACATGTTTCCAGGTGGCATTTGGTAATTTTCGTTGAATGTTTGCTATACGATTACCGACATATGCTTTAAAATTGGTAGAGTTTGATTTGATCCATGCTAGCACTATCATGGAATCAGACCATGCGAACACGCCGTCGATGTTGATAATGTTAGAATATATGTTTATGATATAACTCATGAGATCTGCTAATAATGATGCAGCGCAGAGCTCGAGTCTCGGCAGCGTTCTACGCTTGGTGGGAGCAACACGTGATCTGGCGCTCACCAAACGGACTTGATATTGATCTTGAGAAATACTGGAACGAAGAAAGACTACAGCCGCATAACCAGCTTCACTAGCATCGCAGAAGCCATGAATCTGATACGACGCTGCTTGATCATGGGTGATACGTCTTGGAATACGTAATTGAGAAAGATTTGACAATTGATGCGTATACTTCGTCCAAATTTGATGAATGTCATCGGGTACAGGTTCATCCCAAGAAGACCCTAGTAACCAGAGACGTTGAATAAGAAATTTTGCTAAAAATGTTAACGGTGTCAATAGACCGATAGGATCATAGATACGGGCAAGCTCAGAGAGCATGGTCCGCTTTGTACAATCGCGTGGGATTTGATTAACTTGATAATTAAAAACATCTTGATGAGCGTTCCAGGCAAGCCCAAGAACCTTGATGAAGTTGGTGTCACTGTCGAACGTCAAATCTGGTACCATTTTATGTTCTTCAGGTATGTTTTGCAGTACAGCCGCATGGTTGCTGGACCACTTCCTAAGCTCAAAACCACCGGCAGCCATGATTTTTGCTAACTCTTGCTGCAAATGAGTGGCTTGTTGTATGTTATCACAGCCAGTGACTACGTCATCTACGTAAAGATCTGTTCGCAGCACCTTTGCAGCAAGAGGATAGGTGTGCTGTTCGTCTTGAGCTAGCTGATGCATGGTACGTATGGCTAGAAATGGCGCGGACGACACTCCAAATGTTACGCGATTGATTCTATATTCTTGAATTGATTCGTCAGGTGAACATCTAAATAAGATCCGTTGATAATCCCGATGATCCTGAGTAATGATGATTTGACGATACATTTGACGTACGTCAGCTGATAATACGACTGCATGGAGGCGAAATCGTAAAATGATGTTGTTAATATCTGCTTGCAATTTAGCGCCAGTCAACAATGTGTCATTAAGTGATCGACCCTGTCTGTCCTTTGCTGAGGCGTCATAGACAACTCTCAGACGTGTAGAAACGCTATTGGGTTTTATCACTGCATGATGGGGTATATAATATGCTGAAGATGACTGGTAATCGTTAGGTGAAACAGGTTCCATCTGCCCACTTGATAAATACTCCAGTATGTGAGATTTGTACTCTTCTCCGAAAATTGGATTCTGATGAAGACGTTTTTCAAGCTGATTAAATCGCCGAAGCGCAACAGTATAAGAATCGTTGAATGATGGTAATGATGAATCTTTAAATGGTAAATGCACGATATAACGACCGTCAGCATCACGCTTACATGTTGATTGATAAATGTCCTCGCAACGAATATCGTCAGCAGAGGCTGCTTGTTTTGGTTCCGATGGTATGTTGTCGGTATCCCAAAACTTTTGGACTGCAATGTCTAAATTGGCATCCATTGATACATGATTGATTGATACTGGAATAGACTCAATGGGATTGGCTGCTTGTGTCCTACCCATGAGAACATACCCAAATACAGTATTAATTGCTGTTGCTGTATGATTATTGCTATCAATTTTGCCTGGTAACAAAATTTGAGGAAAAATCTCTCCACCAATTAGAATGTCAATGGGGCGAGATTTATGAAAATCAGGGTCAGCTAGCTTAAGATTAGATATATGCTTGAAATCATTTATATCTACTGCATGTGTTGGCATATCACTGCAGATCTTATCTAAAATCACCGCTTCCGCTGTAAATGTTATATTGAAATTATTCAAAGGGCGAATATCCAGAAAGACCTTACTACATGATAAAGCAGGAGCATCGCCTATTCCTGACATTGGAGTATTACATTTAACTCTATTCAAACCAAGTCTCCGTGCACAAGAATTTGTAATTATATGACTTTGGCTTCCGGGATCTAACAAGGCCCGTACCCTTTGATAAGTGTTATGTCCATCCTTGATTTCCACTTGTACTGTGGCAAGCAAAACAAAAGAAGATGTGGAAGCTCTGGTGATATTTGATAATGTTGTAACCGGGGTAACGGTACTAGAAGAGCTAGTCTGATTTACAGCAACTTGTGATGAATTTTGTTCATTAGAACTAGTATTCTGATTTGATTGGGAACCTTTTGTAAAATGTAATAGGCTGTTATGACGCTGATTACAAGTTTTACAATTATGAGTTGATACACATTTAGAAGTGTTATGATTTGAACGCAGACAATTTAAGCAAAGTTTATGTTGCTTTGCAATTTGAAAGCGCTCTTGAGGTGTTTTAGCAGCAAACTTGTCACATGAAAACAGAGAATGATTTTCTTTGCAAATGATGCAATTTGATGATTGAGGCGTTTGAGCCAAAAGCATAGTGGATGTTTGATTTGTTAAATTATTTTTATTAGAGTTATTATTTAAATTGTTATTTTTGTTAATATTGGTATTATTAGGCAATGCCATTGTTGTATTTGTTAAGGATGAACGCTCTAATGCATTACATCTTTCTAATAAAAATGTTTGTAACTGGTCAAACCGTGGAAACTCACACCCACTGCATGAAAGTTCAAAAGCTTCACGAGAATGTTTATCTATTTTTATTATGAGTGAATGGAATAAAACAAAATCCCAGTTTGATGTGGGCAAACCCAATGAATTTAACATAGAAAGATTTTCAGAGAATGTATCCAGAAGATTTCTTAAGCTTTGGGCAGACGGTGTGGTTACAGGTTTAAGATTGCATATTTGTTCCCAACATAAAAATGATAAATATCGCTTGTTATTATATCTGTTGACAATTGCTTGATATGCGCTAATATAATTAGCCTCAGAAATTGGAAAAGCTCTAAGAAGATTAAGCGGTTCTCCTGAAAGGGAACTTACAAGATATTGGAACTTTTCTACTTTTGATACATCTGTCCTATCATGGACTAATGTGTTAAATAAATCAATAAAACCGGGAAAATCCTTAAACTGGCCTGAGAAAGTTGGTAGTTTTATCGCAGGCAACTTTGTAGGTTTCCTGTTTTCTATTGAGGATGTGGGACATTTTACCACATCTGCTTTCTGATCAGGTAAGAGTTTACGAATGGTTTCTAATACCTCAAAATACATGTCATCTGCTTGCTCTTGGTAAATTGTTTGTTTTAACATTTGTTCATCACTGATATCAAGATTTTTATATTCACACAAAAGTTTTATGTGAGCATCATTAAATGCTTCCATAAGAGATTCTACCCGCTCTCCCCATGTTTCTAAGCGAGGTAGAAGGCTTGCATCGTTGATGCATTTACGAGCGCAGACAACAGCATCTGTTAATCGTTTGTGCGCAATGTTGCGCTTTGATTCATGATGAGCTGCCATAGCTTCACTCATGATAACTGAGTTTTAATCTAAAACCGTTAGTTAAATATGTTAATGTTATGTTACAACTCTATTTTCGTAAGCAAAACAAAAATAAAGTTTTGAATTCGTTCAAAATGTTGTTTGATGACAGTTTGTTTGTTATGACAGCAATGACAGCAAACATTCACCGAAAACTATGGTAAGGCTAAAAAAATAATATTGTTTTAATGATATTTCAGAGATGACAACACTGAAGATTGAGTTATAATGGTGAATGAAAGATCGATTGTTTTGTTACGCTACTGGATACTAGATGGCGTTATTAGCTGCAATTACAAATAACTATGTTCAAATTATCCAGTAAAAATACTTTTAATATTTCGAAGGACCTAAATATGATAAAAACAATGCTGTAATTTATAAATTATATGTTATTTACAAATTCCACAAATAAAGAACTCAGAATAATTGTTATTATGTTAAGAGTATTTATTGCTACGTTACATGTTACGTATGCAAATAAAATAACGTAAAAAATACGTTAAGTGAAAGATAATGTTATTAAATGATGTTTCAGTGTTATATGTTACACTTTGAAACAACGTTTGAAATGTTTGAGTCAAAATTCCTGTTGGAACTGACGAAATATGGTACCTACCTACGACTACGAGACCGGTCAAAACTGGTTCAGGATTTCAAACTTCGTATCGAAGTTGAGAAAACTTTAAAAACTGTTTGATATTTATGATGATATGAAGAATGATGCTTGTTTAATGAGTTATTACGTGTTATAACTCAAAATATTATGATACATACATAAATATCGTGTTTTCTGTGAAATGTAAATGGCAAATATGGACGCCGCACGTGTGATGTTACGACAAAAGTTAGAGGTACATTTATATAAATCCGGCTCGAAGGACCAAAAATGTTATGGTTGTTGATAAATTAAACCCTTCGATGGAACTGTTGGCCATAGGCGACCTTAAGTCGTGCACAATCACGGGATAAACTGGGATAGAGAGAGGTAGGTACTCACGGACTTCGTAGACAACTGTTGTTCGTGGCGCCACACCAATGTCACCCAGGGACGTCCCTTATCACTTGACACTTCACTGAATTGTTAACAGTCTTGTAGGTAGGTTGATTAGAGTAATGTTGATATAAAAAGTTTATAGCCGGCAAAAGTTCGCGCGCGCCATGTTGCTCCTGAGTTCTTGAGCGAATAGTGTGAGTGATTGATTGATTGAAAGGATTGAAGGAATCCGGAAGGAAGTGAATGAATGAATGGAATGCAGGATTGGTTGGAATGCGGAAATAGTGATTGTGCAATTAGTCAATTGAATGTTTTTATTTTGTTTCGATACTTTAACATCTGCAATTTATGTGCTAAGCAGTGCACATTAAAATTTATAACAACATCTATACTGCAAAATAAATATGTCTGACAAAAATAAACCGATTCCCTATTCTTTCGAAACTAAATAACGTTATTTATAGTGTCTAGTCGTTCCATTAAAGTTTTAGCTATTTATTAAAATAAAACAATGTTTGACAACACTTAAGATTAACGCCAAGTGTTTTCAAATTCAATTGCATTTCGCTTTCATTAAAAGTTTTTCTATTTGCGATCAACAATGAAGAGAAATTTCTTTTGTGAGACTATTTTGTATTTCAAAGTTTTAGATCGAGACTATTATTATCGTCATAAACAGTTTTATCTTGAACATAGTTATTAAAAGCTCCGTTATTTAATACCTAGATCATAATTATCACATCATTTGATATAACAGAAAAATCTACTCATTTTCAGCATTATAATTTTTCTTCTAACACTCCATTACGCTAATGAACTGTCACTTATCCACAAAAAAAAAAAAGAAAAAAAATATTTTCTCTACATTTTCAGTTTTTCAACTCCAAATATAAAACGATGGAAGCATCCCCGTGATACTTAATTCGTGCTCGGCGACTCATTACACGGCGAATTCAATAGAATATTCTAGATGCGGAGAACGGAGTACCGCTCTCCACAATACCGAGTTTTATTTGTATAGAAAATAAGAGAAAAACAGCAAATAGAGTGAGAACTCGGAAAAAGTAAGGCCTGAATAATTGAAGGCTTTTTTATTCGTATTTGAATGCTGATTGTGGGTTTTTGTTTGAAAGTGGGTTAGGATTATGTAAGCTAACTATGTAATGTTGATAAAGCGGATTTTTCACTTTGCTAAAAATACACGAGGATACACAGTATACATTGTAGTTGGTCTGTATTGTGTTTCTAATTTGCCTTTTTTTTGTTATTATGTTTTTGATTAAACGTACTAACTAACCTCAAAGCTGAGCAGTGTTGTCACAGCGGCAGCGGTAATGGTCTCGATCTGTCTCGACTTACAAAGTCGTCCGGAATTATTGGTCGTGGGTCCAAACCTAGACAGGCTCACCACGTTATATTATTTATTTCATCACCGCTGTTCTCAGAATGATGAAAGAAAACCAGAGAGAGAGAGAGAGAGACATCACCAGATTGACGTAAAACCAAAACTTCAAAAGATATGTGTACCTACCAACCCGCAAAGGACCCGCGTGCCGTATTAGATAACAGCCGACTCCCTCTCACAGATAAGAGGCAAATAAATATAATTATTTGTGTTAAATAATAGCCAACCCCCACTGAGCCCGCGTGGTGGATTATGGCCCACTCCCTCTCACAAGAAAAGAGGCCTGTGTCCCAACAGTGGGAACATTATAGGCTGATGATGATGTGTTAAATAATAAGATAATTATACTAAAAAGAATACTTGAAAAGTTTGACGTTTTTATAATTTAAAATTTCGAATTGAGAACCTCCTCCTTCATTTTGTCGGTTAAAAAGGTGGTTTAAAATAAAGTGCTCTCTAGACTGCGACACCGTTTTAAAATCTACAAGTGCCTAATACCTTAGAAACTCTTTCGTCTTATCAGAATTACAATGAGGATACTCCAAATTCGTATACAAGGGCAGGAGTGTGATTGTCTCATTTACAATTCAAACTATAATGCCCCAAAAGGCTTCCACCGTATTAATTATATTAATTGAATAGCTCTCCGTTGAGTGGTTTCTGTTGTTTTAAATTGAAGAGAACCTGTCTACTGCCGTCGTATTTATTAAATTCACTTTGTTGGCACCAGGTGGTACTTAAAAAGACTTAGTATTTCCATAAGCTTGTGTATTTTTAACCGACTTCAAAAAAAGGAGGAGGTTATCAATTCGACTGTATTTTTTTTTTTTTTTTTTTTTTTTTTTTTTTATGTTTGTTACCTCATAACTTGCGACTGGGTGAACCGATTTTCATAATTCTTTTTTCAATCGAAAGCTGGTGCTTCCCGTGTGGTCCCATTGTCACCATTTTAGGATCTGATGATTGGATCTTGGAGAAATCGAGGGCAACCCTCAAATTTTATTAGCTGACACATAGTTTTTCGCAAATCTTATGAAGTAATTCAAGTACTTGCGTATAGAAATCATCATCTCATGTAGCTGAGCTGATGATGGAAGGTACAACTCCTCAAGTAAGAAAATTATGTTCGTGTTCGCATATCTCCGGAACTACAAGTCCGATTTAAGTAATTCTTTTTTTGTTGTACTAGGTATCGTTCAACTTAGGGAATACTGCAAATTTCATCAAAATCGGTTCAGTAGTTTTTGAGATAGAATGAATGCAAGAGATGTTAACGATGTTATTACCGGTGCTACGGATAACGAAATTCTAGTGGACATGTAAGAAAATTATGTATTTGACAAGAATGTTGGTTGAATATTTAAACTAAAAAGAGTAAAATAAAAACTTTTTCTAAAAAAAATGTGACCGCCTTCAAAAACAACCACAAAAAAGGGTAAAATAACCTACAAAACTTTTCTTTCGGAAGTCGGTGGCAAAAAAGACAATGAAATTAATAAAAAAAGTCACCGACTTCCAAAAGAAAAGTTTTGTAGGTTATTTTACCCTTTTTTGTGGTTGTTTTTGAAGGCGGTCACATTTTTTTTAGAAAAAGTTTTTAACAAGACTGTTGGTTAATGTTTTCTTTTGCATAATTAATCTAGAAGTGTTTTTCATTGTCATCTTATAGTAAGTGACATAGACAGTCTTGTTCGTATTGTGGTTGTAAATCTATGCTCCAGATTCTAGGTTTGTGCCTGGTTGATGCCTATACAAGGATTTTTGTAAATTCACTACAAACATTATTCCCTCCATAAAAAGTTTTGTTCTTGTTCTCCAATACTTTCTGTTCAGATTCCACATTGTGACCTCGTTTTCAGTAGTGTTGTGCTGGATTTTATAATTAAAATTTTCTGCTATCCCTGTGCGGAAAAAAATGAGTCAAATGTGCAACAATCAAAATTAAAAATAAAATCTTTGGCGAATACTTTTTGTCGTGGGGATTTTTTAACTAAACTATGTCTATGGATTTTCAGTAAAACTTAAATAAAATAAAAATATTAACCAATAAATTATTTAATTACCATCAAGATAAATTCAGAGCAACAGGCAATGCCTAGTTTGGGACGGACATTAAACCTGTTTCAAATACTTGTTTTATAAAAATAAATAAATAAAATCGATAGAAAAAAAAAGACTTTTGTTTGAGCCCGTCGCGTTGTTTCGTAGTAAACAAGGATTTCAAAAGTTGTTTGTCAAACTAAAACAACAGCTGTAAACGGACCGTAATATTGAAATATCATGTCGTTAGAAAATAGTTTTTAGTGAGTTAATATTATATTGCATTTTTGAGTGTAAACTGTTCGAATGCAGCGATGAATTATTCGATTTCTAGTCCAAATTGCGTTGTATTTACTGTTATTCTGTGTCGTTATGTTTCTCGATTCAGTAGATTAGCTTTTATGTTGCTTCTGTGTTGCTTCAGAATTTTAAAGAAGTGATCATTATTCTTCGAACTACAACGTACGTACTATCTTTTACTCAAGGCTTTGCCCGTATGATATTTGAGAGTTGCCCAGCCATCCAAACTAAGAAAAAAAAGTACTTAGTAAATATACAAGGTGTTTGGTCCATCGTGTGCCAAATTAAAATGGTCAATAGAGGGGGTCATCTGCTATCCTTTGTCTACGACCGATATTTAAAAAGAAAATTGCATTTGAATGTAAAAGGGTCTTTTTTAGTAAAACGATAAAAAGTCGATTAAAAAAAATATCCACAGGGCATGAGGGGTGTTCCCCTTAACACCCCTCATGCCCTGAAAGGATAGCAGATGACCCCCTCTATCGACCATTTCAATTTGGCACACGATGGACCAAACACCCTGTATATTTACGATGACCCTTTTTTTCAACATCATAAGATTTCACCGGTTTCCCAGACGACTCAGAAAGAAATCTTGTCTATCTTATAACTGTTTTAAAACAAAATTCATTTACCAAGCAGAGTATTAATAATTCGTGAACATCTGAAATGATGTTACAAAAAATACAATAAAATTAAAAAGAAACTATCTCTAGATCCATCTTACCATCATCATCATCATCATATCATCCGTAGAACGTACATAGGCCTTCCCCATAAGAAGGGCTGGAAGCGGCTCACATCCAGCACTATCTGTGATTTCCATCTATCTTAATCATCCATTTAATCTTCATTTTTGCATTGTACCATATCATGCGAGCCGCCACTGTGCATGAAGGCGCTCCTTCGAACGAATAGGTACAGTCTCGGCTAAGCATCTGCCAAGCTACACACGAGTACACTCCGATGCACCCAGACGAGATGCGAGCATGGAGTCTCTATTTATTTATATTTTTGCATGTGAACGCGATGAGCAGAGGCGATATGAAATATAATATTATCGTAGGATAAGTTACCGTGGTGGGGGTACAAGTTTTATAGAAATACAAGGTATCTTTTAAAAGTAAAGAAGAGAATTTATAGTCGTAATAAAATGGCATTTCCATTAATTACGCTTGCGCCAAATGTCTCTCGTTTATCGGATATCGTCCGAGTTACTTTTATATGCACTATCTATTATCTCGTAACAGAAAACGGTCAAGAGTGTTATATACGTATTGTCACAAAAACTGAAGGGAACTTTTCACAAGACATAAATAGCTTTTAACAAATAAAATCATTCGAAATGAAAATGATTAAAAGCTAATGAGTTACGAGTATCAGTGAAGCGCAAAATTGAGTTTAATTTCAGCATAAAGAAAATCACGTGATCGACATGATTTTATATTTCATTTTCAGTAAATATTTATGAACGCGTTTCGTTGATTTTCATTGGACGAAAATTGACATGATCACAGTCGATATGACATTCAATCAAAGCGTATGACATGATGAAAGTTCAAAAGGAAATGCAACCAGCAAAAGTTGCAGAAATAATAAAAGCTTGAAATTCCTTTGACCAGCAGTGGGATAATGCAGGAAGAGTGGTGGTTCACTTAAACTTGGCCGTTGCTTTGTATTCGGCTGCCCGAATGACTTTAGGGTGCTTGTACACGGCGCATGTAACCCGCGCAAGTGCCTCAACATGCTCAAGCTACATGCGCCGTTTACAAGCACCCCGCGGGTAGCTTGATCAAATAGCTTACGCATGTTACTCACGCGGGTAACCCGCACCTTTACTTGCGCGAGTTGCATACGCCGTGTACAAACACCCCGCGGGTAATTTGATCAAGTAGCTTGCGGTTGTTATTCACGCGGGTAACCTGCATCTTTACTTGCGCGGGTTACATGCGCCGTGTACAAGCACCCTTACTTGCATTCGGGCTCTCGATACAATTATTACACTACTATTTGAATGACGCCAAACCTTGAAACAATCTGGTTTGTCTGAATACATATTCGACCTCGTCTATGTACACTTATTTAGTGGTCTTAATTCCAGAGGCTCCCTTCTTCCTATCGAATAGATGCGTCGTTTTACTCGTATGTTGCTGTAATGAAATGTACCCGGTACCCGGAAGTACCCAAAAGTACCCGGTTTGTGTTTTTTTATTTATTTTACAACTTGTTTTCGAAAGTATATCTTCTTGCTTGGCAACGAAACCCACAGAAAAGGCAAACCTACCTGATACTAAATAGAAGTTGTCACCAAACATGTTCACACGAAGCTTTGTATCACGCGGTATCCAACATCCGGTTTCCGAAACGCCTCCACACTCTAGTTCTTTTGACTGAAATTCCTCCTACATTTTTAGCCGGTACTCGTACAACAATGGAATTAAAATTCACGTTGGAACGAAACTCCAAACTCGAGTGGTTGGATTTTTGCCCCAAACGTGAATTTTACCGCTCTCAGAATGAATTTGGTCTTGATGCGAATATACCGTTGAATTTCTTAAATCTTTCCACGGTTTTTCAGTAAAGTATTGTTGAGTTTTTATGCTTAGTCGATGCCTATTTTATGTCTAAAACAACAATTTCATTTGATTCGCTACTATTTATATACACACATTTCAGATGATTCAGTTGAATGAATGTTGTTTTTTAGCTTATTTAATTTCAGATTTTAATTTTTCTACTATCATAATAATTAAATTTTGGATTTATGCATGTATTCATTGATTTGATACTTTTGGTCTAGGTATTTCGTATTCAGGCATTCCTTTTTACTCGATTGCTCGAGTTTATCACGCATTCCTAAGGCCTGGTATTCATCAAAGCGGAGAGTCACCACATCTCCTCTCCGCTTAGCTTCAGTTGACATCTTATTGGTTATTCAAACACATCTCCTCTCCTCTCCGCTTTGGTGGATTCCGGGCCTAAAGGAAATTTGTAGCATAAGGAAATACGTTTTACACTTCTTAGCTGTGCGCACAATATAAGTATTGGCATTACGCTTAACAGTAGACGTCGGTTTGTACTTACTCGACGATTACTTATTTCTCCAAAACAGAAATTCTATTTAATTCGTGCTCAACAGCAAAACGTATCATTTACTTATCTCCTAGTTTTACAGCTTACTCGCAAGCATTTACGAGAACTATTTATGGATCGTAACAACACTAACTTGTGCACTAAAATAATGACCTATAAATGTTTTCATGGATCAGTAGCCCCGAAGTATCGACTATCCCAATATATTCATAAAAGCTTGCATTCATTAATAAATAAAGAAACTGTGTCTACGATAAATATAGTATTGAAAATAACGTTAAAAAAGAAAATAGAGGTTTTGATGCTACCGACGAAAAGTCAAGTATCGGAAAACTGAAAACAAAGTACAATATTTTAAATCAAAAATTAATCGGCGATAAAAATGTTCTTTTTGGTAAACGTATTCTTAAAGTGACATTTGACATGTTTTGTTCACGTGGTTGCATATTACAATCGTCAAATTTGATTAATGACCCCACTTTAACCCTATTTTTTCTTACAAATATTCAAATGCAATTAGATCCACATTCACGTAAACATGCCTAAATCCATGGTAACCTTGATGATCTTTGTTATTTTGACGGATTCAAACGATGTTTTGTCAAGACGAGTAATCATTCTACTTTGTCGATTGTACATACGTATCCTCCATTTTCCCCACCTTTCAAACTCCATTACCTAATACCCTCTACGTTAAACGAGTCCTCCGGGTACAGACTGCCAGTCCTCAGACACTTGACCCGCCTCCATTTGGGTCACCATTTTAATTAGTTCATACCACAAGTTTTATTGCTGCCCGTGACAATTTTATCAACAGACTCTCGAGTCTCATAAAATAGCATGCATATTTATGAACACGTAGTCCCATAATATTAATTAGAATTAGAAAAATGCATTTGACCTGTGAATTGATATGTGAATGCGTCCGTGACTGGAAACCATTTGCTTAATTATACAATATAATAAATATTATTAATTATTATATTGATTTAGAGACAGTGGCAGGTTTTAAGAGAAACCTTTACCCAGCACTGGGCAATTAAAGTAAATAAATAATTTTTGAGAGTATCATATTGTTCATTGTAAAAATATGTTTTCAAGGCGCTCCCTCACTTCGAACATTCGCGTGTAATATGCAAACTGTTCTCTAAATTATTTTTTCTAAAAACTAACAAATATTAATGCGAAAGTTGAAGGTAGATGGATGTTTGTTGCTACTTCACAAAAAAACGGCTCAATGGAGTTACAAGTAGTTTGGCGCACAGATAAATCATGACAAAGATTAAGTAAGTATACTAATAGTTACTTTTCGTCCCAGTATGAAGAACGAATTTGACGCGGCAACGCTAAAAGCATGAGATTTATTTCAATAAAACTTTATTTCAATGCGTATATCTACGCAATTAACAAACTGCCTATAATAAATTAATTGGCCAGTAAATTAACCAGTTGCCAATCATAACTCAAAATCAGAATGTTTATTCTAAATCCGTTATCAATAATACCAAAACGCTATTCATTTCTCAAGAACACAGATATTCACAAATTGCATAGCACCAGGCCGTCGGTATGATACGAAATTGAATATAAATAATTCAGGCTTTAGCCGTGCGGCCTATCAAACGATACTGCTTGGCCACGATACACGTGACTTGCGACAGCTACTACGGGCAAAATAAATTAAAAAAGTTACCTCTAGGAATGTTCGCCAGCTCCAATTCCGACAAAGTGATATTCCTCAATGATGAACAAAAGAAGAAGTACCTGCTCGCTTAGTTCCAGCGACTTCGGACACGCCAAAAACACCACATCGTGGTTTGCATTGTGATGCCTAGAAATAGAAAATGGACTTCACTAATGAGGTAGAAGAGTATGACAGAGACAAGGTGATCGTAGTGGTCGCATTATCTTTCTCTATGTCATTCTCTGTCTTACAGGTAAGGGAAGATATATATATATATGGGCTGCCGACTTGCTTTCTCTCTTTCTAGAATGTGGTTTAATTGACCACAGGTATTGCTTTGACTGGGACAGGTGGTAGGTGGAGCATACAAGTGCTAGAGTGGAGACCGCGAATGGGCAAACGTAGTATAGGACGCCCTGCGACAAAATGGGTCGATGATTTGAATAATGTTGCTGGCAGCGGATGGATGCGGACTGTCCGGGACCAGGAGGGTTGGCGCTCTTTGGGGGAGGCGTACGTTCAGCAGTAGACGGCAATAAGCTGTTTAATATATTGCTTTGACTATTCTCTATGTATATGGAGCTACAACACAGGGTTAGCGCCTACGAGTCGTTGGCCTTATTTCTAATCGCACGAGGTCGTGAACAAGACATAAAACAGCAGTGATTTCATAGCCTTATGTAAGAGGTTTTATTAGTTAGAGGTTCACGAAACCAATTTCGGAATATTGTCTTTTAAATATTGTATGTTATTGTCAGCATGGCTTTAATAATTTCTGTGGATTGATCTAAAACTTGGAGGCCTTGAACTTCTATTGTCTTGACGTAGGCCTAGTCTTAATAAATTATTCGTTCTATTTCTGTTTAATTTTAGATATTTTTTTTAGTTCTTGAAACTAGTTTTTATTTAATAAAGTTTTAAAGAAACTGCTACAAAGTAAAACTTAAAGCTACTAAAAAATACTTACTTTTGCAGGTCAGACACTTCAAAAAAATATAAGCTACAATCTGAGGACTTTTATGACCTTTCCAGTTCTAATCCAAAAAATAATTCCGAACAAGGTAACTGCTATTTAAAAAAAGAACTGCCAGCATTAGGAGTTAACCACTAGCTTCAATATTTCCTCATACTTGCTCTGTTTCAGTTCATGAGTGCTCATTAACCTGCTTGCAAATAATCTTTTGAATAATTATATTGTTAAGGGCTATGTTGGTCTTACTTAGTACTAAGGACTAAAAAAGAAAGTTGCTTAAGAGTAGGAAAACAATCCAAAATATCTCCAATTTCTTAAAAAGGAAAAATACAGGTATTTATTTCCAGGTAATCTGATTAAGAAGTCTTATACGGTAAAATAATAATTTCATTTTAATTTCGAAGGTACCTATCCCTTTTGCCATCCAAATAATTCTTTCAAAAAGGGCAATTGATATTGCTGTTATCTTGTAACTTTTACGCATTTTTTCAAAGAGTTTTTAAAAACTAAGAATTCTTCAGTGGTGCTAGCGCGATTGCTCGAAGGAAACGTAAACTGTAATACTTAGGTATAGTTTTTAGCGAAAAGCACAATATTTATTCCAGCGGAGTATAATTAATTCAAATCATTGAGTTAATATTATATGGTTAATTAGTATTTCAATCTAGATATTTTTAAAGCTAAATCCTAACATGATTTCGCATCAATCATGTTACAACCAAACGCATACCTAAAGCGCCTTCGGATGCTGTGCCTCAAAGAGCGACAGCATAATGACGGACTTTAGAGGTCCGTAGCCCGCCGGGGTCACGGGACTCACGAATTACCGTTACCCCGGAACGTACAGGGCTTTTGAATTACACCGTGGATTTAAGTCAGTACGAGTCTGACAGTCCCTCCAGCCCTGGCTTGAGTGGAAAAAAAGTTCAGGGCTGCAGGCTGGATTTTACCACCCAAAAAAAAACTTATGTCGCATAAAAGTTTTCAATTGAAAAAAAATATATATATTTATCCAATACTTTGGTAAATAAGCACACATTCTTATGAAATATGAGAGGTGAGCAATTTATAAGTGAATTTTCTCTGCAAATGATTTGATAAATTGAGTTAGAATCATATTTCAATATTTTGATACATTGGGCGTTTTTCCATTAGACGGCACGGCACCGGCACCGGCGACGGCGACGGCGCCGTGCCGGTGCCGGGGAAGCAAGAATATATGAAAATGTATGGCTCGCTTTTCCACTTACCGGCGCCGGCGCCGGCCCGGCGCCGGCCCGACGACGAGTCCTGCCGGCGCCGTCGCCGGCGCCGGGGTAATAAGCTTCCTAGTCGGTGCTGGCCTGGCGTTTTTCAATTAGCCGGCGCCGGCACCGGCGCCGGTGCCGGGGAAGCAAGAATATATGAAAATGTATGGCTCGCTTTTCCACTTACCGGCGCCGGCGTCGGCCCGGCGTTGAGTCCTGCCGGCGCCGTCGCCGTCGCCGGGGTAGCAAGCTTCCCAGTCGGTGCCGGCCGGCAAATGTGCATAATGTGTGTATGAATTGTAGCCGTGTGCGTGTGTGAGTGCGCAGGCGTGTAGGAGGACGCGGGGCGGAGGGCGTGAGACTCGGTTTGTGGCTCGTAATAAGGTTAATTTAGCCTCTTTACGTCTGAAAGTCTAATGATCATGTTATTTTGTTTTTTAGAAGAAATATATATTATGTTCTTGTGTGTCATTCAATGAATTACATAAATGAAACATAACATTTTTATTTATTATTTATATCAACATAATATTTTTTTATTTCATTAATTCATTTTTCATTAATTACTCTAATCCAGTAGCAATTGAATGGTACTGCCTTTGAACCAGGGACCGAAAATCTTTATAAATTACGGTACCGGTATTGAAGAATTTTGGTTATTTTTCAGACTTAGTTAACCGCTATCTGGGTAACCAGACCGAAGAAAAATGTAACCTCTATTCAGGTTACCGTTTTAATACCGGTTAACTAAAGATAACGACTCTTTGTCACACACACATACGATGCGCGCCCTGTGACTATTGCCGACGGCACGTGTGAAGTGTGCAAGATAGGGGTAATTTTTATTTCGGTAACCGGTATTAATACTGGTTATGTATTCACTTTTAATAATAAAGGTAATCTTTAAAATTACCTGTAAAAGAAAAAAAGGTTGTTACCGAAAAAATACCCCTATTGATCATACCGGTTTCGGTCCCTGCTTTGAACAACAGAGGGCGATCAAACACATCAAATATTCTTGAATTGTTATTCAAATATATTGAAAAACGTGGCGAGAATTAGTCGCTTCGCACTAAAAAATACATTGTTAAATTCCGACATCCGCGCGAACGAAGTCGCGGGCACAGCTAGTAAGAAATAAAACCATGCTGAGGAACCGGCGCCGGTGCCGGTGCAGGGCCATGCCGGTGCCGTGCCGTTGCCGGGCCGGTTAGGAACCGGTGCAGTGGAAAAACGAAGCCCCGGCGCCGGTGCCGGTGCACGGCCATGCCGGTGCCGTGCCGGTGCCGTGCCGTCTAATGGAAAAACGCCCATTATCGTAGGTTTACATTTTAATAAAAATATTCGGAGGTTTTTGCAATTGATATTAATATATTGAATTTAGTGATCCTATAGCATGCATTCATAAAGTATACTTTGTATAAATTCAAGAATTTCGATAAGTTTGTAAGAAATAAAAGAAATAATTTGACGTTTCTCGCTTTCAGATAAAAGTATTCTCGGCGGGGTCGCGGGACTGTCAGAGATAGTGGTACTGTTTCATCAGGTAACAGTGACCCTGGAACATGAAGAGCTACTGACGTAGAAGTACAAGTCTGACAGACTGCCGTCCGCCCTGGATAAGACGACTCATCAAAAAAAGGTATTTTTGGTGCATTTAAGTACATGCGCACTTTTTGCCACACCTATATCTTTGGCGCATTAATAAGCTCTATGCACTGGAATACGCACGTTATAATTTTTGATGAATAAAATAAAACGTATGTTTGAGCACGTGAGCTAAAATTGGCTTAAACGCCCCTAAAATTTTACCTTCTACATCTTCTCTATGGCTTTGGAAAAGTTTTAACATTTCTATTTTCATTTATTTTTTGTTATTTGTATTTCTATCCGGCTTGTTATTCCTTCGCTTGTTTCTTCTTTTCTTTCCTTTCTTCTTCGAGCCACTGAAAACTAGCCCTGTACAGCATTATAAAGAAAAAAGAAGGAAAAAAAAAATATAATATGCTGAGTGCTCGCCTTTCTTTTTACAGTCATGGCGTGCAGCTGTCGTTTTCTATTTTTATTATTTATGTTTTAAAGTTAATTATTAATTTCTCGTTTTTTTTTTGCATGTTTGTCTTTATTAATATTAAACAATTTTTCTTTCTTTCTTCCTATTTGAGATTCTTTTTTCCTATCGAATTTTCTAATCTCAAATGAATTCCAATAAAATTATTAATATTAATATCCAGCGTTCTCAAACATTGAGTCCACATTGTAAGTTACAGAACAATGATATCAGAACAACAGTCATTTGTAATACCGTATCTCACAGTTATTGAATCTCGGCAACAGCTTGGAATTTACGTAGTTTTGTCTCTCTAATAGAAACTACGAAACACAATCTATTTGGCAGCTGGCATGTTATGCAAGCTGGTTAAATTGGTCCATATTTTAAAGGTATTAAGGTTCAATAGGGGAGCAGTGATTGGATTCAGAAAACGTTTTGTTGTAAAGCGATTAAATTGAAGCATTGTTATTATTTAGGAGCAGTGATATTAGCTGATATTTTATTAATTTATAGTTGGGTTTGGAGGTGATATTTTAGTTTGGAAAATTATTAATTTTATAAAGTGCGACGCGCAGCACGGCGCTTTATATTACACACCCTGTGAATAAAGCATTATATGCTTAATATACACACATAACACAGTTTGTGATCAGTAGCATAATACTGATAAAAAACGTAAACCAGAAAAAAAAATTGTTTGTTTTCCTTAAATAAAAATAACCTGTTCGAAATCAAAATAATAATCTACCGTTACAAAAAGATTTCGACTTTTCAAAGTGATCGCAAACTATTTTAAAAGTGTACAGAATATGACACTTGTGCTCCTACTGAGAATTTGCTAATCATCATCATCATCAGCCTATAATTGTTCTCACTGCTGGGACACATGCCTCCTCTCTGTGAGAGGGAGTGAGCCATAATTCACCACGCAGGCCTAGTGCGGGTTGGTGGATGGCACATGTCTTCGAATTTTTTGGTTCTAGGACATGCCGGTTTCCTCACAATGTTTTGCTTCACCGTTTTGAGAGCAGTAGTGATGAAATAAATTACACAAAGTAGTGCGCCTGGTGGGGTACGAACCCACGACCTACAACCCGTAAGTAGGATCCGATACCACTGGGCCACCACTGCACTGCTCTCAGAGAATTTCAAATGAACAAATATAATTGCTCCACCTTATGATCTAATCAAGGACCTTTATGTTCATTTGCTCAATAATTACGATGAAATAATCCAATTAATTTAACAAACAGAATAGGTGCACAGCAATACATTTCATTGACATGAGAACTCTCCCTTAACGAAAGTAATTTGCTAAATATTACGTACGTCATACTAGCTCGACATGTAAATGTACATCATGAATAATGTATTCAGAACAAAGTATTCACGCTCAGGTGAAGGCTTTACGGGAATTAAAACTGAGTCTTTTTAGGCAACGTCAATGTTTGCGTAGCTGCTACGCTCGTAGACCCGCTACGGCGTAGACGTGCTACGAGAGGGGCTACAAGATGTTCGGCGCTACGAATAGGTAGGTAGCACAATTTTAGAATGATTTCAAACACCTATGTATGGCATTTTTAGAGCGTGTTATTGAATACTTGACAAAGCCTCACAGGTTTTTGTTAAGTTAGTAACAGTGGTTTTCTTACATAATATTTCAGAATATGTTATTATAACTGTGATCTTTATTGTAAAAAAACAGTATAATATTTTGCTTAAGTTAATTTAAGACTCCACTTTTGGTAATAAAATCTCCTAACTTTGAGTTAAAATAAACCTCAAATACCACATTATCAGATTTAATATAGCAACAATTTTGCGCACAAAACCCAATTTCTCCGTGATACTCTCAGGCAAACCTCATTACATCGTACTTATTATCCCTCTAAGTGTGAACGAGTATACTTCACGAGCTAACCTCAGCCAAAGAGTATGGAAGTATAGAAATATAAATTCCTAATGTTTTGAGACAAAATTAAAAGAAAACAGGCTTCAAAGTATGGCCCGCAAAATCAAATAACTTTAAGAGATACATTGAAAACAATTTGTGAAATAATTCTATTTAATTAATAACTCGATTTATCTTCTTGTCCATATTACTTGAAGTCAGTGTAACACGTTTTTTTCCCTTACCCAGGGCGGGGCGGGAGGTACTGTTAGACTTACTGACTAAATCCAGGGTGATTCTACAATATCCCTTTTCGTTCCAGGGTCACGGTTGATGAGACAGTCCCGCGACCTAGATATACCCGTGGTACAGAGATGGATGTGGCTCAAACACTAAATGGAAAATTTAATTTTTTACCTAATAATACTACACATTAAGTATTATTTAGGATTTTGTAATACAATTATTTGATTCGATACCACATTCTCTTCATTCACTTATTTTCTTAAATAATTGTTTCTCACACAATCTGTTCATTTTTCTTTAGTTTTCGCTTCTACACTACTTTCAATATTCTTTGTCCCAAGGGAATTTAGCTAAAGTGCTTTTATAGTATTAAAATTGCGTTAGTATTGCAGCGAGAACAGCTAATGTAATAACGTTGTACTAAAAGGTGTGAGCTTACCCGCATTACTGAAAGAGCTTTCCCACGTTATAAAAATACAGGAAAAAAAACCTTCGTTAAAGCACTTTCCTGTAATTTTTCAGTGTTCGCACGTGGAAGATGTGATGTTGTTACTTCGAAATTTTATGTGTGACATGTTTTTTAGAGCGTGAATTTTTATTTTTCTCGTAAAGAGTTTTATTTTAGATAAATTAAACATGATACGTGGGATAATGTATTCCTTATGAGTAAGCAACGGTAAAAAAAAAATTGTTTAATTTTTTTTTCAAAGACTTAAAATTCGCAAGAATGAATTAAACAATTTTTTTTCATTCAGATGTTCCCGACCTCTCATTTTGCATGAAAAACCAAATTTTATTTTTGCGAATTTCCTAAATCTTAGAACAAAAATTGTTCAGTAACATGGGCTGAGTTACCCCACGACAGGTTTTGCGCTTTTGTTGTTGTATTTATTAGCTGTAAGTTTCCCGAACAGTGTAAAAGTAAGTAAAAAAATATTATAAGCAACGTTATTTATGTGTATAAAGCGCCATTTACCAAAAACTGATTTGCAAAACTCTTAATGCTGTTAGCATCAGCAAAATGACTTTAATTATTGAAAACTTCGTACTTAAAAACTACTTTGTCAGTCTCTATTTAATAAACTTGTCCTTAATTGAAGTGAACACTATGTTCTTATCCTAATGCGTTAAAGGGGTGAACAGAATTCGATTATCTAAAAGGTTTACTGAGTTTAAACATCGTGTCAATTTTCATTATAGTTTCGTCGGCTTTATGCTCCAAACTCGTTTACGCTTTGATACAATTTTGCGGCACAAAATTTTTAATCGAATCTGTGTTGGGGGATTATATTGACAATGTGTGAACTTTGAGTCTGGTGCGTGATTTTTATGGAAACAATATTACGTCGACATTGGATGTTGTCATATCTACTTTTAATTCTTTATGTTAAAAATGCTCTTTTTAAAGTAATTAAATAAAAATTCTTTGAAACGACTATAAAACGTAGTCGTAATAATTTCACTAAAATGGTCAATATTACTTGTCAAAAATACCGAAGTTTTAACCACTGTTATTGACTCCGGTTATTGCAATGGTTGCGGATTTTAACACGACATGCTATTAAAGTAACTAAAATTAAAATCCTTTTTTTTGTTTGTTTGTTATTCTTTCACGTATTAACGACTGAACAGATCATTCTGTTTTTTTTTCATATACGGTTACGTTGTCAGGACTGCAGAAACGAAAATAGAGTAGGTATGGTACCTTATATGTCGAAAAAAAATATTATTCCCAAGAAATATTAACATTATGTTCTTGTGATAAAGTATCGCACCACGTGCTCTGCTTGTCAAATCGCAAGCGATGCCGTAGGAAAAAGCTAATGTTTAATAATTATGTAAACTGATAGCTAATCTAATCTTGGTTGAGAAACGGCTTTACAAAGTTTCGTATATATTTATGTATGAAGAAAAACCGCAAGTACATCAACTGAGATCAGATCAGAGCTTTTAATCCTAACGAAGCTCATTTGTTTTGTAGAACTAAATATGATTAAATTATGTAAATATATCTCAACTTCGCAATTAAATGACTGATTCATTAAAAAGGCCATGAACCGTCATTATGGGGGTTCCTACTTTACTATTATTTTATTTTAGTGCAAACTTTAAGTGAAACTCACTGATAGGCATTGACCTTTTGGTACGAAGTTCCTTATCGCGCGTTGTGAAAGGGGGCTAGACGGAAAAAATTCTTACGAAAAGTTGTCACGACACTTTTTGGAACGAAGTTCCTTATCGCGCGTTGCGAAAGGGTGCTAGAGCTCAAAGAGTGGAGTGGAGTGGAGTGGAGTGGAGTCGCGACGATTATTTTTGTTGCGTGTTTAAAGTAACGTACGTCGTTCCATCCGGGTGTCCCTTGACACCTCTCAAGTTTTTTGGTGAATTTTTTCAGTATATGTGACGGTTAAAAGAGTAGTTCTCACAACTGGCATGCATCACAAAAACGCGAGTCGCTGGAACCAACTTCTTGATCCATGACAGACCCATTTGACCTTCAAAAGGATATCTACCTAAAGAGTAAAGTATATTACGTACGATTGGAAGAATATATACTGACGAGTAAAGTATATGACTACAGCTAACGAATACGTAACTGAGTTTCCTTGCCAACTCACACAAGATAATTCACTCACCTCCAATTCATTTACCAGTAGTTTAATCTACCACCTTTAAGCTCCCGCATAGTGAATACCTTCAACTGATTGTTCGACGTGACGTGACGTTAACGTCATGAATAATTCATTGGCGCATAAATCACTTCATCTGCGACTCTGACGTGGAAGCCGCGTCGTTACGTGAACGATGCGATTTTAAAATTTCACGTAGCATTCATATGTAGATCGGCGGTATGGTTCATAGAATGTAAGGTGAATTTGGATTAACTAGGTTTCTATTGACTCAGTTAATTCAATATTTACTAAAGTAAACATTTATGTAGATAATTTGCTTCTTCATTTCATCATCTGCCTTGTTTTCAAAACTATATTGAGGTCGCCTTCCACACGCAGGAAAATGTATTCGAGAACTTCTGTTTGCCACCGTGACAGTAAGACTCACTATAGTTTATAAAATTTCTAGTAAAAAATACTAACTAAGTAGTAGGGATAACCAGGACAGGTAGCCAGACACTTCTCTGCTTGCAGTAAATCAGTGTAACCATATGCAGCTTCATATCAGTATGTTACATGGCTTGACTGCCTATCTGACTTCTATAGTACTTTCGAAACTTTGTAATACGTTACCCCTTGGTCGACTGGTTGTGAGCCTTTTAGGCCATTTACTACAATGTTCACTGACTTTAAGTGCCACAGAGGAAACTTGGTATGTAATGGATGATCCTTCCATGAGTCTAGGTAAGCACTACATAACCCTGACGATGGATCAGTTGAGTAATTAAGTGAAATAAAATAATGTATACAGTCAAGAGTTAACAGGTTACTTCTAAGCAAGCGTGCTTCATCGTCCGCGGTGGTGGACGCCCACGACGACGGACGTCGCAAGACGGTCTCACGCAAGATCTGCGGCCACCGTAGGCACGGGCATGCGGGCGGCGAGTAAAGGGCAACTCGCTGCCCGACCATGGACCATGCCCGGGTCGACGCCGCGTTGTATCCCACGCGCGCCTCAAAGAGCGTCAGCATAATGACGGGGCCCCCTCTCAGAGGGCCAAAACCTGCCGGGGCCGCGTGTTTATTTCCTTACTGTGGCCCCGGAACATAACAGGCTACTGGAGGACGCCGTGGACTTTAGTCAGTACAAGTCTGACAGTCCCTCCCGCCCTGCCCGGGGTGGGAGGACTCATTACCTATGCTAAACATAACGCATAAACGATTGTCAAAGTTTTTGAAGTTAAGTATCAGATTAAAACTTGATTAAAACTTTCGAGCCAGATCAGTATACATTGTATACAACATCAGAGAGTATTATCGGCTATTTGCGATCAAACTCGACAAATAATTTCTAGATTAGGAAGTACAGTTCACCAGAGCGTTCTGCCGGATTTCCTGCGTCACTCCGCCTTCTCAAGATAGGAGAATCATAGGCTTAGATAGTTACTTGTATCATATACTAGCTTTTTCCCATAGTTTCATCTAGAGAAACAAACAAACATTCATCTGCACATCCAAAGTTTCGAATAGCAATATTTTTAGTTACTGAATTAGGAAAATTCTGAACAGTTGGGATGTCGCCGTAACAATGCATTGGAATGACGGTAATTGGACAGTAACTCGATCAGTTAGCCAGTGATCAACACACGTACACTGCTCGAGCAGTTAGTGTAGGTGTTTGCCTAGGAGGCTGTAGTTTGTCAGTGAGTACTTCAAACAGTCCTCATATTTCGATCTCTTTCTTTCTTTAGTCGGTATCTGTCATGGCATTATCAAAGCTTTTATGAGGCTTTACCTTCTATAAATGAAATGAAATTAATGAATTAATGTAACTGTTCACTTTCAGATTTGTACCTACATAAGAATTACAAAACAATAATAAACAATATATAGTTGAAATTCAACATGACACACCATGACATGACGCCGAACGCCAACGAATTATGTTAAAATCGGCCATCTTGTTCTCATTGAGAAGAAATAAATAGAGTCAGGAACATACAACAGAATTAAAACAACGCAACATTTCGTTCTCAATGCGGTTTCTAATGAATTATGTATGTGGGATTTGCGTTTCAGGTAGAGAGGCTGTCGTTATGCTGCGACACGACGCTACCCGTGTTTTGTGGGGCTACGAAACTAGCGGCTATGATAGCGTTTATTGTAGGTGTGCCAGGTTGGTCACTCTTGTGGTGTTGGTGGCTCTCAAGCCCTATTGGTGAACATTAGTATTAATTTCCTTTCCCGGTTGTGCCAGTCGGGTGTGCTATATTTTTATGCATAGTTTACTAGTAGAACGGAAAGTGTGCCAGTTTGATGGCACATGGGCTTCCATGTCTAAACGCCAGAACATTAACGTATCCCAATGTGTCAAGTATCTTGAATAGATTTTTGGAACACAAAATAAAAGGTTCATGTTCGATTGGATAAATTGAAGTTTGGCATAGGTGATAGCGTTTGTAAATGGGAGTAACACTTGTTAAAATGTCTGGTATGTATATCCTTTTGTACTTCTATAAATAATTTAATTTCATTAATTTTCCATATCCGTCCTACACGTTTTCATTTTGTTCTCAACTTGATTTCAGATTATTTCCCATCATCACCGGTGGCACGCTGAATTTGTAGCCCAACACACCCTAAGAAGCGCCACAACATCTCCTGGCTCGTTACTACGCACACGTAAATGTAATAATAAATTACTTAGCATACCACGGTTTTCGGGGCCGTACTTGTAATCCATTTTCGTAGCATATAATCGCGTTTCAAATCGTTCCAAATTACGGCGATTATTATTTCGATTTTCGAGCTCTCGGATGAAATGTCTTGTAATTTATCTTCCATTTATTGTTAAAAAACCATTTTTTTTTTTTTTTAGCGTGGTAAAATCATCAAATGAGTCCTCCAACCCCGGGCAGGCGGGAGGGACTGTCAGACTTCTACTGACTAAAATCCACGGTGTCCTTCATAGCCTGTTACGTTCCGGGGTTACGGTAAGGGAATAATCCCGCGACCCTGGCAGGCTTTGGCCCTCTGAGAGGGGGGCCCCGTCATTATGCCGACGCTCTTTGAGGCGCGCGTGGGACACAACGCGCCGTCGACCCGGGCATGGTCCTTGGTCGGGCAGCGAGTTGCCCTTTACTCGCTGCCCGCATGCCCGCGCCTACGGTGGCCGGAGATCGTCGCGCGACGCCCGTCGCCGTGGGCGTCCTACACCGCGGTTGGGGCGGAGGGAGGACTCTGACCTCTCTCGCTCGCGGCGCGCCTCCTCCTTCGCGAGCATTACTGCTTCGCAGAAGGAGGCGACCGCTTCCCACTCCGTCTCGCCCCGCAGCATGGCCGAAACCAATGCCGGGCGCGAGAGGTCTCCGCCTATCGCAGCCGTGAGGACACGTAGGTGCACTGCCCAAGCTGGGCAGTCCTGCACCGTATGCTCCACCGTGTCCTCCGGGCGATCTTCGGAGTATTGTTAAAAAAAAAAAAAAAAAACATGATAATTTTTTTTAAGGAAAATTTGAACCTACGTGAATAAACATACATAATTCACCCCTTTTTACCGTTGGTTGTAGGTAGACTTTATAGAGAGCCACTAACTGTAATAGATGAAATAAAATAAAATAAGCATGGCCCATGACGCCCATGCCCATGACATGATGGACGGTGAGACACCCGTTACTCGCCGTCCGCATCGATCGGACCCTCTGCACAACTTTAATACAATTCTAAACGAATAATAAAACCACAATTCAAGATGCAGAATTTGAAAGCGTATATTTTGAAGTATAAAATTCTACCTGCATATTACACGAAATCTGATTTATTCTCTCGATTCATAGTTTCAAATAAAATTCTGTTGGAATAGCGGCATATTTGTAAGTCGCAAATCGACACTGGGTGTTGAAATATCGAAAAGGAATTTGACAAGTAAATAGTTTTGGAACTTATGCATATAGGTATGGAGTAATTTTTTATTATTATATTCTAGCTTGAATATTTAATACCCTGAGATCCTACTGAAAGATTTATACTTACAATTTATAAAGAAATATGGCATACAATTATTTGCCTTCCCAAATTCTAATGATTTATAAAACCTTTCGAAGGCAACCCTCGGGTGAAAACACGAATATTTCTAATTATAAATATCCGAATACGTCATTTAAGTGGCAACCCTTATGATACATGTACCAGAGACCATTCAGACTATTCTGAATGGTCTTTGGTACCACTAGGGTTGCCACTTAAAAGTTTATATACGGGAGACCCTCAGAATTTCAATTACACCTGAAGGATATAAAGTTGTACTATGACTGCGCAATCATATTTTATGCAGGTTCGGGATGAAAGAAGGTATAATAATAATAAGTTACGACTGACTCAGTGGTTTAACATGTTTATCCATTTACTGGGTTGTGGCGGTCCGACAGGCAGTAGTTTCGTAAAATACTGATATTCAGCTGCATCTGGTTCGACTGGAAGCTGACCCCAATAGTTTGGAAAAGGCTAGGCAGATGATGACTTATATGGCTATGCGCTGTGTACGGCAAGTTTGATTTTCGCCCGGAACAAATATTTGTGTGTTCCATGGTTCGTGTCTGTGAGTTTATTTAACGCTGCAGGCTTAGTAAGCTGAAGTGGCAGTGGGTTACTTAGCATGCAGAACTGACAGCCGATGGGGCCGTAAGGGGAACTTTACCAAACCGGCAAGCGGAGCATTATGATGTCCATCTACGAGGTGGAATGACTATCTGATGAAGACCACTGGATGCTAGATCGCACTGGATGCTAGATGCTTCTATGGGGCGACATTATGTTCTCAGAGCACGTCAAACGCCTGATATAATAATGATACAGGAGGAATTCCTAGTGCGGGGTAAACCTTGTTTTAAAATACGTAGGGAAATAACAAAACGAAAAAAGTTTTACGATTTTGGCGTATACTATAAATAATTAAAACATTGCGGGGACTACTAGCAAGCGATAAAAGCGTTTTTAAAACATGACGTGTTAGTAAATCGTTTAACTCTTTGCTAAGGATACCGAGTTACATTCACTTTATGATAGTACATATTAGGTCACGTACTACGCTATCTAGTGGTTAGCCACTACGCTTTTCTTGGCATTTGCATAGTCAATACGAGACTGTAAGTGATTGTTCTTATATTATGTTGTTTAAAAACTAGTTTGTATTAAAAAGCATGTTATTATTAAAACTGCAGAAAATCTTTTGTTATGGAAGTTTATAAGGCAACTATAGCAAGGTTATTTTTGTTCTTATATAGCTGAAATTCTCAATTTCCTCGTTTTGAACGTCGCGAGTGTGAGTTGCGATAGTCTAGTTGGTAGGGCATCTGGAGTACTTATCCAGAAGACGCGGGTTCGAATGCCACATGCAACTGAATTTTTCTTTCCTCAAAAATAATCTTTAGTGTAGTCATAGTTCTGAACTGGCCCAATATGATATAAACCAGAAACCCGGTTTTTGTTGGGATATTAAACTTAAACTTTGCACTTTCGTGTCCACACAAATGCAAAGTTTCGTTTAAGACGATCGTCTACCGAGCGCTCGTCCATACAAAAAGAGAAAACGTTTTCCTCCCCCTAGATGTTATCCTATCTCAATGATGTTTTAGAATGCATCTGACATAGTAAAAAACTAGGTTTATAGGTTTTCTTTTTTTCTTTCGTTTCTTCGTTTCTCAATATTACCACAACGATTTCACGATAACTTTCAAACACTTCATCAAAATTATCTTGGAAAATCGATAACCTCAAAACCCTTTCATTTCTTCCATAATCCTTATCTCACAAAGTATTTCGTTCAATCCAGATTTCTAATCCAACGTACTAAGAATTACTTTCCGAACAAATTCGATTGAGGATCAACCGCGAATCTTGAAAATCTTATTCAATTAAGATTGTACAATAATCTCTTGCTGAGAAATTAGTTTTACTCCCCGTAGATAGGCAGATTTTGTATAGAATTTTCTAAATACTGAAATCTTAATGTTCTCAAAGTAGAAAGATGAAAAAATACTCAAGACAACTTTCTTTTCCTTTTGTAATTCAAGAAAAAAAAATTCAACAAAATAATTATTTGAAGATTTGGTTCTACGGTTATTTACGAACCGACTAAAGAGACACTAACAACAAATCAAACTAGTTTGTGATCATGGTTATTCTTGTGTCATTAAACCCATACACGTTTATACACTCAGTCAGACCAAATCTAACAGATTTCTGACATATCTTGGCAAACATCATGGAATTTCAAGACAATACGGTTTAGTACAGTACGGATCCGGATATAATTCATGTAAAGTTGACAGAAGAATTAAAAAGGGGTCTCGGATCCAAAGTAATTTACGTGACATAAGTAACCCAGCGAAAGGATTAAGTATTTTAATTAACTCAAGCGATAAATCCGACCACGTACTTAGCAGCTGACTTTTATATGGGTGTTGGTATTAAAAAATTAATAGCGACATAAGTCCGGAATAAATATTACGATATTAATTTTCAGGTAGCACTCGAGAAATATATGGTAGCGAAGTAAATTCATTTTTCTTTTTTTTCAATATTAGAACAGAACGGGTACTTTTTCTTCTACTACAATTTGTATGAAAGGGTTATCTAGAAAGGGTTACCAACATTAAGAGTAAGGGTAGTTAGTATTTATTAGGGTTTAAGGTACTTTGTCTTTTTCTTGTGCCATTATATCTTTTTCTCATAACATTTTTGCCATTCATCCCAGTATTTAATTTCTTTTATTCATCTTTCACACCATTCGTAAACATGCAAGAAAAGAAATGAAAGAAAACGTTCATTAATAAACCTTCATTCATTCTTTAAAATTGTAACGAACTATTTAATTTCTAGACCACATCATTGTGGTGGTGGTCGCGGGATTATTTCCTTACCGTGACCCCGGAACAGAAAGGGCTATTGAAGGACACCGTGGATTTTAGTCAGTAGAAGTCTCTCACAGTCCCTCCCGCCCTGCCCGGGGTTGGAGGACTCATTTGATGATTTTACCATGATAAAAAAAGGCCACATCATTCGTAGAACTGACAAACGATGGGAAAGAAAAGTTCTCGAGTGGCGACCACAGACCGAAAGACGCAGCGTAGGCAGGCCTCCCACTAGGTGGACCGACGACATCGTGAGGGTCGCGGGCAGCCGATGGAAGCAAGTGGTGAATCGACGTTCGGCGTGGCGGTTAAGGGGGAGGCCTATGTTCAGGAGTGGACGTCTTCCGGCTGATGATGATGATGATGATTTAGTTTTTACACAGAATCGTACGCGCGCTGTAGCGCCTATGTCCAGCAGTGGACTGAAATACACTAAAATGATGATTGATGGTTTATAAACAAAATACCTGCAATGAAAAATACAACGTGAAACTTAGCAGACTCGATTTTCATTGACCTGAAAATTTCTTCAACCAGACTAATCTTAACTAATGCCTAAGTACAGCTAAGTAATTAATTGGGTCAGATAAGTTAAGTGACACGTGTAAAATCCTAATACTCAGCGCCATCTTGTTAATCTACAACCCAAATAGGGAGAAAATAGCTGAGGAAGGTAGTAGAAAATAGTTGCGAACATTCTCTGTGGTTTCCGTTCAAAACCGCGACGAACGTTGCAGGTCGGATGGTCCAAGTTAAAATCAAGTAACTCGGTTATTATATTGGGAAGCGATCGCCTCCTTCTGCGAAGCAGTAATGCTCGTGAAGGAGGAGGCGGGCCGCGAGAGAGAGAGGACAGCGTCCTCCCTCCGCTCCAACCGCAGTGGTAGGCGCCTCGGACGTCGGCAGACGATCTCCGGTCACCGTAGGCGCGGGCATGCGAACAGCAAGTAAAGGGCAACTCGCTATCCGACCATGGACCATGCCCGTGTCGACGGCGCGTCGCGTTCCACGCGCGCCCCAAAGAGCATCAGCAAAATGACGGACTCAGAGGGCCAAAGCCTGCCGGGGTCGCAGGACTTGTTTCCTTACCGTGACCCCGGAAAATAAAGGGCTTATGAAGGAAGCCGTGGATTTTAGTCAGTACAAGTCTGATGCGGTTCAAAATCTGACTTTGTTTACTACAAGAAAAGATACAAATTTGAAGTATCGTTGCGTCACGTCGCTTCGCGTCGCGTCTCGGTGTGAACTGACCGTAATTGTAAAACGTACTTAGTGTCATTAAACACTACGTTTGGTTCCAAAAATAAAAATTACTTTTGTGTTGTTTATTTTCAAAGTAATGTCAAACACTTTAAGAAAATAAGTGTTGTATTTTTTCGTACATTTGATACAGCCATGTTTTTACCGACAAATTATTATTGATTACGCAGTAGTATATTTATTCAATAGAAGAATCAAAACTTTTGCAATTAAATATTTTATCAGTAGCCGAGATTTTATCTTTGCAGCCAATTTCCTGAAAGTAATTAGGTACCTAACAACATACCATTGCTTCTCTTTTATTGCTCATTCCTGAAATACTTTTGAGGTCAAATAGGTGTTAAATTGCTGGTAGAACTTCCGCTAGCGTTTATTAGCTTATTTTTGTGGTTCATGAAAGAATTCTTGGAACCGTATGTGGCTATCGCATTAAAGTCCAGTATTTAAAAAAATTAATTCCATGCTGATCTGGAAGCGAGAGAAAAACATAGAATGTATCAGCTGCTTATCATCCCGCGCAAGTTGTAAAAGTCAGCTAAGGGAAACGTTTACTCTACCATCCTTAAGTAAACACAGCCAACTTAGGGCATGCGAACTGCCTCAGTATGCAAATGGTCTAAGCTGGACAATTGGCGTTAGAGCAGGGCGTCAATAAGGGTGGTGACGGAAAACATTGACCTAATGTAATCTGCAGCACCCACGAACCGAGTTAGTAGGTTCACTGTTCACCCATCAACCCGCATTGGACAAGCGTGATGGGTTATGTGTCTAAACCCCTCCAAGAACATGATGAAGAAGATAAACACAAGGCCCCAAGTGCCCGGCGTCTCCAGTGGCGAGGATGCTGATAACGGTGGGCAGACTCGCCCTGGAGCATGGGGTGCTAAGAATCCCCGGGCGAGATCGATCTCCCGTTACACGACCCAGGCAAAATATAAATCGGATTATGATACAAAGCTTCACGTTCTTACATATAATACTCGAACTCTGCAAACAGAGGATCGGTTACTTGAGCTCGAGAATGCCTTAAAAGAGATTAATTGGGATATAGTGGGGTTGGCAGAAGTAAGAAGAAATGGAGAAGAAACAATAGAAAGAGAAAGCAATATATTCTATTACTATGGACAGGCTGGAGGGCTCTACGGAGTGGGCTTTCTAGTGGCGAAAAAATGGAAAAACAATATTTTAGAGTTTATTTCATACTCAGATAGGATCGCAGTTTTAAAGTTTCAAATAACTAGTTCGAAAACATTGACCATAGTCCAAGTGTATGCTCCCACGTCATCACATCCTGACCAAGAAGTAGAGGAATTCTACGACACACTCAATAAAGCGTGCGATGAACATCGAAGCACATGGAATATTGTTCTGGGCGACTTCAACGCTAAGATAGGGCAAAGAACGGACATGGACAATGAGCTAATAATAGGACCACATGGCTTGGGAAACAGAAACGAACGTGGTTCTCGACTGATCCAGTTTGCTTTTGGTCAAAATTTATGCATAGGCAACACCTTCTACTATAAGAAACAACAAAGGCGCTGGACATGGATCTCACCAAATAGCATAACAATGAATGAGATCGACTATGTTTTGTCATCAAACATAGAAATAATCAATAATGTCCAAGTAATAAACCAATTTAAATTTAATTCTGATCACAGACCCGTGCGCGCAGTATTAAAACTAAATATTAAGATACACCGCAAAAAGCTATTCCAAAACAAAATCAGAAAGTTAAACAAAGAATCTCTTGTTACTTCTAAAAAAGAATTCAATTTAGCGCTAAGAAACAGTTTTGATCTATTAAATGAAAATGAAGAAAAAAGTGTGGATACACAGTATAAATACATTCTAGATAGCATAGCAAAAGCCAGTAAAGTTGTCAAACAAAATAAAAACAGAACTAAAAAACTATCGGCGGAAACACAGAAACTAATAGAAGAAAGGCAGGCTCTAAACACAACAAACAGTTTACAATATAGGCTAAAAGACAGGGAAGTCAAACGCAGCATTAGAAAAGATATCAGAGATTATAATAAAAAATTAATACAAACAGCACTAGAAAGGAACCGATCACTAAAAATAGCCAAGCAGGGAATCGCCAACCATAAATCGTGGATCACGTGTTTAAAGGACAGCAGAGGTGTAAAACAATTTAATAGGGATAAGATTCTGGAGATCTGTACGGAATTTTACAGGAATCTTTACTCCGATACAACTCGAGTGCAACAGATATCTAATTATTCATGCTCCGAAAATATACCACCTATAACAGAGGTTGAGGTCCGCAATGCATTAAGCACGCTAAAATTTAACAGATCCTGCGGAGAAGATGGTGTCAGCACCGAAGCCCTTCGAATGGGTGAACCATCGCTTCTTTTTCACCTTACGCGACTGTTCAACGACATTCTTCATACTGGTAACCTTCCTTCAAATTTCTGCCATTCCAATATTATTCTACTCCATAAGAAAGGCGATAAATCCGACATTAATAACTACAGGCCAATAAGTCTTATATCGCACATTTACAAAACCCTCATCAAAGTTATTGAAAAACGTATTGCTGTCCAATTGGATCTTAAACAACCACCAGAACAAGCAGGCTTTCGTCGAGGACTATCCACCACCGACCACTTACATACCATCAACCAAATAGTCGAGAAATACCAGGAATACAAAACCCCTTTGTATCTTGCATTTGTCGATTATTCAAAAGCCTTTGACAGTATCACACATTCTGCCATATTTAATGCCCTACTAAAGCAAGACATAGAACCCACTTATATACACCTATTGCGTAATATATACACCCATAGCACAGCTGCCATCAAGTTGGAGAGGTCAGGTCCAAAGTTCGAAATTCTCAGGGGAGTCAAACAGGGCGACCCGCTGTCTCCAAAGTTGTTCACCAGTACCCTGGAAGAAGTCTTTCAGACGCTGACAGACAAGTGGGCAGAGAAAGGGATTGTCGTCGATCAAACGCAATTAACTAATCTTCGTTTTGCTGATGACATTGTCCTTTTCTCTCCCACAGCCACAGGACTAGAACGCATGCTACAAGACCTTAGCGATGCAAGCCTTGAGGTTGGACTGAAGATGAACATGTCAAAGACCAAGCTCATGACCAACAGCTCCAAAAGGAGCATAAACGTAGGCGGGGAGAATATACAATATGTCCAAGAATATATCTACTTGGGCCAAGTAATCTCTTTCCAGGCAAGACAAGACAGAGAAATTGCAAGACGGACTGAAAATGCCTGGAAGAGTTACTGGTCCATGAAAGAGGTTTTCAAGGGCACTCTGCCCATGTCTCTAAAAAGAAAACTTATGGACATGTGTATTCTCCCCATCTTGACCTACGGTGCACAGACTTGGTCTTTGACAAACATCCAAAAGTCCAAACTCAAGGTTTGCCAACGTGGAATGGAGCGCAGTATCCTAGGTGTTAAATTAACAGATCATGTTCGAAACACTACACTGCGCTCCAAAACACAAATCATTGACGTGGCTCAAAAGGCTGCCCAGCTTAAGTGGGACTGGGCAGGACATGTCTGCCGCATGCCGAACGAGCTGTGGGCACGCAAAGCTCAGGACTGGTGCCCTGAAACAGCGACGCGGGGCCGCGGTAGACCGCGAAGGAGATGGCGGGACGAGCTGGATGTCTTCCTTGAAAATTGGAAAGAGGTGGCGCAAAGTCGCGAACATTGGAAGGAATGGAGGGAGGCCTTTGCCCAGCAGTGGGACAATTTAGGCTAATAATAATAATAATAATTAAAAAAAAAGTTGTAGTTATACTAGAATAATGGAGTATTACACAACGGGTACATATTTGAATATCGAAGATTAAAATATCAACGCTTAAAATATCGATGTTCAGAATATCGAAAATTAAAATATCGATTGTAACAAAATATCGAAAAATGTTACATCTACGCTTAAAACGTCGAAGATTAAAATGTCGACTGATTTAAATGTCGAATGATTCAAAATATCGAAAGACGTTATGTCGAAATTCAAAATATCATCGTTTAATACATCATCATCTGCCATCATCTGCCTAGCCTTTTCCCAACTATATTGGGGTCGGCTTCCAGTCGAACCAGATTCAGCTGGATATCAGTATTTTACATGGAGCGACTGCCTGTCGGACCTCCACAACCCAGTAACTGTGTAATATGATACCCCATGGTAAGACTGGTTGTCAGACTTTAGAGCTTCTGACTAACAGTAACGACTGTCAAAGATCTACAAATGACAACCGGGACCAACGGCTTTACGTGCTTTCCGAGGCACGGAGGAAACTCGCTATGACAGATGGTCACCCATCCACAGACCAACCTCGGCAAGCGCGGCTTAACCCAGAAGATCGGCCTGTGCGGCTGTGATTATTTAGCCACGAGCTCCTCGAGCTCCATCGTTTAATACATCGCAGTTCATAATATCTACGTTAAAAATACCTACTAGTTGAAATTTCTAAAAATAAACCACCTATCAAGGTAAGTCGACGGAGCCCCGCTTCGCGGGGCTCCTATTTCTGTTTGCAAGGTTTAAATTAACCTAACACGAAGAGGATGGCGCCCCGCCATCTTCTTCGAACCTAACCTGGGGTCTGAGAGACCCCAGGTTAGGTTCGAAGAAGATGGCGGGGTCTGCAAGACCCCGCCATCCTCTTCGTGTTAGGTTACTTTAAACCTTGCAAACAGAAATAGGAGCCCCGCGAAGCGGGGCTCCGTCGACTTACCTTGTTAGGTTAGATATTTAGTACAGTCGACAAAGTGGAATCATGACCCATTTTGACAATAAATCGTTTGAATCTGTCAAATTGACAAAGATCAAAGTCGTTACCATGGATATGTATGTTTACGCGAATGTGGACCTAATTGTATTTGAATGTCTCTGGGAAAATAAGCTTATGGTGGGTCATAATTCCGGGTGCGTCTCATTTCATATAAAGTTATTTGATATATTTTCATTTCAATAACGTTCACATGATATAATCAACGTGAGATATACCAACGGTTGATATAATTTCTCCACACATAATGTTTGTGTTACTCTAAAACTCATTTTATATAATTTTATTTGATATAACGTTTAATAAAGAGAAAATCATTAAATGTAACGTTTGAAACGTATAATTTTTCAGTTATTTGACCTAGGATGCAAGAGCGAGCGAAGCGAGCTCGGGACTTGGGGCACCCCGACACGGACAGGTTAGGTTCGAAGGGGATGGCGGGGTCTGAAAGACCCCGCCATCCCCTTCATGTTAGGTTACTTTAAACCCTGTACGCAGAAATAGGAGCCCCGCGAAGCGGGGCTCCGTCCAAGATTCACGGCAGGTGGTACTATTACTAGGTACATCAGTATTAGATTACTTGCCAGGAAGAAAGAAGAAGAAAAAAAATTAGACCAAATAAGTTTTATGTCTTTTGAGCGGTATACAAAACGATTTTATATTCATTGATTGTTATGCTTATAGAAATTAGTCATTATAAAATTATGTCAATCGTTTATTATATTAACAGATCGTTATATCAAATAAAATTATATGTTTAGTTGTTATCTCTTGTAAGTTTTAGAGATTTTGTAGTTATATCATATATTACTTACCCCATAATTCCACTTGGTCGATTGTACATTCGATAATCTGTACTTCGATATTTAGATCTTTCGATGTAACTTTTGTAGATATTTAGATTTTAGATATATTGGTCGTAGATCATTTAATCATTCGATATTTTAAACTTTCGAAATTTTAAGTTTCGATTTTATGGTCGTTCGATATTTTCATTTTCGATATTTTGAACATCGATATTTTAAGCGTAGGTGTTTTAATCTTCGATATTCAAATATGTACCCTACACAACAGGTACGCCCTATAATCCTATAACTGGGCACCAAAAATTCAACGCTGTAAACAGGAAAAGTGCCCAGAAGGCTAGGAGCATCAAAACTTATAATAAGGCTTTTATTTAAACGCCTACCGGAAAAGAACCTATTTGAAAACCAATTAATCGGAATATAGTGGATACATACCAAATTGAGTACCTATCATAAAGTATTGTATAATTAACGTCCTATATATCTCATATCTTTAAACGAGCAATTCTTGTATATTTATTTATATATAATCAGGATCTCGGAAACGGCTCCAAGGATTTTCATGAAAGTTACAGATTAGGGGTTTTTCGGCTCAAGGAATCGATTTATCATCAGTCCCAGGTTCGAGAAAAGCTCGGTTCTCAAGATATAGACATTTTAAAAACCGAGCGAAGCTCGGTCAACCAGATATTTCTCTAATAATAAAAAAATCGACCTAAGCACTAAGCAGGGTAGACGAAGCCACGCTCACAGGGCTTTTATTACTGTTTGGGTTTAAAGGAACGTTACCAAACCGAACTTTGGGGTGTCCCTGAAATCTTGCTTAAGCGAGTTTAAGATAATGGTGAGCATTTATCCACTTTGGTATACAAAAAGAATTATAAGAGCATTTATGTTGTAGCATAATTACACGCTATTATTACATTGTCTTTTTTCACAGTATAAAAGCTGGAAAACTCGAGATTATCTACAGGAAATGGGTGGGATGTCACTAACAAGCTTGAAACGGATGTCCTTAACGACGGACAATATGTTCTATTCCGAGGCTTTTAATATCCATTTCTAGCTATGGTGACTATAGACTAAGGATGTAGGAAAACTACCCCGATGGGCAACATTCTAAATCCGTACTTTTATCTAATATTATAAGGTTTACAGGGAAACTCGCCTCAGGTCCGCGGCCCATTTTACAAGGAGTAGGAACAGTAGTGGTAAACTCGGCCGACCATGTGAACGAGAATACCATGGTAAAAAAGTATTGTAGGGATATCAACCCATTGAAATTACATATTATTAAAAAAACCAGTACTGTTCCTACTCCGTGTAAACTGGGCCGCGGACTTTCTTATTGTATCGTGGGTGCGTTTACAAATAGAAACTTCCATACTTAAACACTCAGACACTGAACAACAACTTGCAGATCATATAAATTTTTGTTCCGTACGGGGATCGAACCCGCGATATCACTGAGCAGCAGTCGATTATTATCATCAGCCACTGCGCCAACCGTGTTGTATTCACAAAGGTCTACTTTTTTTTTCATCGTGGTTCATCAAATGAGTCTTCCCACCCGGGGCAGGGCGGGAGGGACTGACAAATTCGTACTGCCTAAAATCCACGGTGTCCTTCAATAGCCCTTTACGTTCCAGGGTCACGGTAATTCAATAAGTCCCGCGCCTGCAAGCTTTGGCCCCATCTAAAGAGGATTCTTTGAGGCGGTCGTAGAGCACAACTCGCCTTCTTGCGTGCTAGCCGAGCCGATTACCTATATCCTGGTAACTTCTCAATTGTTCTTTTTGTATGTATTAACGACCTTGGTATCTATTAGTGAGAGGCATTACAGCTCTTATCAGCTTCCTTATTTGCTTGCTAGCCGATAACCTATGCCTACCTAACGCTAGGTACCTCTCGCAAAAACGACAAGTCAATCATACACTAAAAAAGAAATATAACGCAACAATTCCTCATTTTAACACCTAACCCTTTTCAAAATACCTTTGCCACAATAATCCTTATAAATGTGACATCAGTAGAGCCCACAAATGATCCGTCTTTCAAACACTGGACCCTTCCCTTCGCTACCTGTAAAATGAGGTCGGCTCTCCTCATTATCGATTTTTCTTTACTATCGGTTGGAAACCACCCCTATTTTTACAGTCCAATTCATTTTACGTTCGCGGTAATGTGAGGTTTTTTCACGACAAAAGAACGTGTGGACGGAGGCCGTTTAATAATGGTTTAAAGGTTGTAAAGGTGCCTAGTTCCTTCTATTTTTATGTTGGCGATGAGAAAATGTTTATTCCTTTTGTAAAACGATTTTATTATTATTTGTTGGAAATACTTATTGATAGATGCAGAGTAAGAAAACTGAAGTGGCAGTGTGCTGACTATGTTTGTCGAAATTGGCCGTGGAACGGACGAGTCCTGGAGTAGAGACGGCGTATCTGCAAGTGCAGTTTGCACCATACTGATAGTCGTACCTATCGCAAGCTGCTGTTTAGAAGGCTGAAAACTAAGCGCTAAACTGGCTCGTGTATCGCTGGCCTTACCTACGTAGCAAGACGTATTGCGGTACCTTGTGGATTACTCTAAGCAATTTCTCAATTCTCAATTTCTTTATTGCATTCCAAAATGTACATAATTAAGTAAGTTTACATTAGCTGGTGGGTTGTAATGTCGACACAATTTTGGACCCTGTCGGGCACAGCATAGAATAATCATGGGAGAGATTTCTTTATTTCACAGAATCAAAGTACCTACATAGGAATTATTGTTAATAAATTAAGAGAGATAAATCTAATCTTAAATATAATACCAATTATACCAAGATTACCAAAAAAACTGAAGTATCAAGAAAAGCTACTTTCAAATCATCGTGAAAATACATATTAACATTCCTTAACTTATCCGATTGTCACACGTAAATTCAGTCAGTCAACTCATAAAATCCGACTACAAACAAACGAGTTGCGTAAAAAATGTTGAGTAACGAACCGTGCTTTCGATCGTGTCACACATACAAATGTCTAAGCATCGAGGTAGAAACGACGGTAAACAAACGATAGGTAATCGTTCAGAAATCTACTGTGAGAAGCAAGCTTAAGAAAGAAAGAAAAATCAGACGGCATAAAAAAGAAAAGTCAAACAGATATTTTTAAGAAGCCGGCACGGTTTGTGCATGGGGTGGAACGATTGCATAATGTGCTGCATATTATGGCGGGTTGACTTCCCACTCCAAAAAAATGTTGTACAACTTAATGGCCCTACCACACGCACAAGCTTTACCACTTTCTGCCTGCGCAAGCTTCTCGCGTGAAAAAACAATATACGGTCACATAAGTACGCGCGAAACCCGGCTTGCGCGGGCAAAACTGTGGTCATGCTTGTGCGTGTGATAAGCCCATTAAGGCAGTTGTTCTGGTAGGTACTAGAGTGTATGTGAGTTCAAATATTTTTGAATGGAACCAAGATATGATTGTTTTAGATATAATTTTATTTTTTTCTGCTTTATAATGTGTTATTTTATTTCAAATGTGTGTGTCGTGGTCCATTTGCGCCAAATAAATGTTTTTTCTTTCTTATATAAGAGTAATAGCCTCAAAATATCTACTACAGATCGCGATCTGCTACCATCCTTTCATACTCCTTTCGCATCGTCCACACTCTCTAGTCGATCTCACATAATGATCAGGGGCCGTATTATGACGTCTTAAAACCAGGCTTGTTCCAGTGAGTGAACAAGGTGGCGTTAGACGACTTGTATAGCTATGTCACTTTCATTCACTGCAACAAGGATGTTTTTTTATAATACGGCCGCAGGCCCTAGGATGACTTTTCATGTTTTGTGACTTAAACTGGAACTTTGACATCGATTTGAAGGAAATAATTAGTTCCCCAGATGTACACCAGAGGCGCATTTTTGAATTGTCTATCCAACAAACGAAATAAATACTTCATGTACGATGTAAAAAAAATACAGAAATCTTGAGATAAGACCCTCAAGGTTTTCACTGAATGTTCAAGAAGTGAACCATGCCCTGGAAGTCTAAACTAGCAAACGATCTGTAAGTACCCTTCTACATGGTAACCTAAACAAAATTACCAAAAAAAAAACACGGAAATGATCGCCCTTCCCGTTAAACGTAAATATTTGGCAATAACACTTTCTATTACACAGTCGACCGCGAATTTGACCTCGTTCTCATTGACCAACCTTAAAGCTTGATCCCTAAATATTTGCCCGTTGACCTTTTAGATATAAAGTGTTTATAATGTACACTTTTCTATGAAAAGGAATTTAAGAAGATTGGGCTGCCGCATTAGTGTTGCTAGGCGATAGTTTGTTATGTTTTTACTAGTTTTTTTTTAACGGTTTCGCCCCTGTTTAAGTCTAAAATTAATCTACTATAACGTAACCGAAAGAAAAGATATTCTATGTGTTCAAGATGATGTTATAAGTTCGATCAGTTGTAGTCTTTGCAGGAAAGACATTGAACACCCATAAGTACATCCATCCATCCTCATCAACTTTCACATGTGTAATAGTAAAAGTCGACTGCAGGACGAAGTAACTCTTGAGCATCGATAAGTTTGTATCAACTGCTCAGGGTCATTTCGTGGATGGGACGCAATTTTTCATACATCAAGACTGATCGTCGCTTTTTACTCAATAATCCCCGTTGTTTTACCATTTCAAAAATCAAAAATTGCCTCTCTTTGGTTGCACTCCTTTTCCTGGTTTAAACCATCATCATGAATATATACTCGTATCATTTCAAATATCGTTCCACGTCGAATTGATTTAATTCACAAATATTAAACACAGCCTCAAAACCGCTCATTTATCATAATGAATTAATATGACGTGTGATAATGTTATTAATGCTCAAAATAATTAAATAATCATCCATCACTAAAATATTGAAACACTATTCATTTTAATCCCACATTGTTAGGTAATAACAATGTGGGATTAAAATGAATCCCTAACCTACAAAACATCAATTCGCAGAAAGGAATTAATCTAAGAACATTTTCATTTTTAGACTTCAGATGTATGTACAAACACCAGCAAGTCAACCTACCTCAGTCTGACAAATTTTACTAATCGAATATTAATCTTCCACTATTTAATTGTGATAACGTTGAAAATCTAATGAATTTGAAAGGTTTAAGTAGGATGATGTGCTGGCGTCTGTACTATAAACTATACATAATTATGCACCTCTATCTATTATTCAAACTGTCTATTTAATAAATAAATAATTAACCTAATTTTATTAAAGCGAATTTAGGGTTTCAACCATTAATGCACGAAATGTTACAACAGTAATTATACTTCTTGAGGTAAACTTAAATTCGCAGTATTCGCAACCTATCTGTATTTTAGAATGAACTCCATTAAATTCAATTGGTTTTCTATCGAATGTATAGATTAATATCCGCAGGATTGGGAATTAGAAACGGAACGCAAATTGCAAGTACATATTTCGAAGGATTTTGCAATATTCGACATAAATCTCCAAAGCGGATTTGTAATCAATCCATTACAAGAACGGAGCTCGTTGCTTTATATAACTATCATCCAAATATTTGCCATTTTGGCACAGGCCAATCTCCCTGGTTAATCCGCACTTGCCGAGGTTAGTCTGTGGTTATGTGACCACTCTGATTATCTGTCATAGCGAGTTTTCTTCCTTCAGAAAGCACGTAAAGCTGTTGCTCCTGGCTGTCATTTGTAGATCTTTGACAGTCGTTGCTATTAATCCAATTGAGAGCAGTGTGGTGGCCCAGTGGTATCGGTCCCGACTTACAAGTTAAGTATAGGTCGTGGGTTCGAATGCCTCCAGGCGCATTACTTTGTATAATTTATTTCATAACCACTGCTTTCAAAAAGGTGAAGGAAAACATCGTGGGGAAACCAGCATGTCCTAGAACCAAAAATTCGAAGGCATGTGACATCTGCCAACCCGCATTGGGCCCGCGTGGTGGATTATGGCCCACTCCACCCACTCTCACAAGAGAGGAGGCCTGTGTCTCAGCAGTGGGAACATTATAGGCTGATGATGATTGACTATGACTATTAGTCAGAGGCTCTTTTCCTTTTATTTATAAAAGAGGACAGGATAATCAACGGATTAACCATAAAGTCTAACAACCCGCCTGATAGGCAGTCGCTCCAAGTAAAATACTGAAATTCAACTGCATCTAGTTTGACTGGAAGCCAACCGCAATATAGGTGGGATAGACTAAACTTTTACAAGAAATCGTCAAATAGTTTAAATCCGCAATTTATTTCACTTAATTACAAAATAAAGCCATCGGCTTAACATCCTTCCAATGAATACCCTTCTCATTCAACCAAAACTAAAAAGCTGTATAAAATAAATTGAAAAATAGTTCAGAAGAGGAATAATAAAGACTTATGGCTTGTTCACACAGAGTACCCGTAATCGGTTTTAACGGATCCGGCGCTACTGGAGGTAAAGTTCTCCTCGCATTTGGGGGTACCATTTTAAACGTACGTGTCGGAATAGTAAAACGGATCAATATTTTAATATTGTTGTGTGTGTGAACTCGGTCGGACATAAAGCTATTAGCGATAGTTGACCATGCATTAGAGAAACTTTTCCAAGGCAAAGAGATTTTTAAGAAGCATGAATCATTCGAATATTCCATTTAATTTAAAATGTTACAGAATTATAATAAACATCAAATTCTAGATATTTATTCCCTATTTGAACACTTTTTCGTGTTATGACCACTTTGTGGTCATCATAACAGCTTTTGAACCGTAAAAAATAGTAGCTGTCTCAGAGGTAAAAAGCACCACCTGACTAATGTTTTATCACTGTAAGTTTTTACCGAATTTGTTACAACCTAATTTTAGTTTATTAAGCGAAACCGTCGCTTATCTTAATTGTGGTGTTTTTCCTCAAAGAAGTGAATAATTGTATTCTTTTTGAGCGAAATAAATTTCTTAAACCGTCAACCGTAAAAAGATTGGAAATGTGTCCCATACCCCTGTTCAATTTGATCCACACTTCCCGAGATACACCGTATAAAGTGGACCTGTAAAACAGACCTCTGTGCGAACAAGCACTTAGATAACGAAAACGTTCCCCGGACAGGGGCGTGGGACCGAAAGGGTCCAACAGGGAATAAAATTGAAGTCTCTTAAGGACGGTCATGATACAACTAGATAAAGGTAGGAAGGGACCCCTTTCGAGGGCTATTATTTGTATAGAGGATACGCAGACAGGGCAATTTATTATATAGAACGTATTGCTTATTGCTTCGGGCGAAATATAAAAGCGAATGGTAAATAGGAACTCATCTCGGGCACGCCGCAATTGCGGCGGTAAGACCCCTCTTTGAGGAGTGGCTGGAGAGAGGTCATGGCGTCCTGACCTACCGCTTGACGCAGGTCCTCACCGGACACGGAAGTTTCGGGAGGTACCTGTGTCTGATGCGAAAGGAGGAGACGCCTGGGTGTCACCACTGCGAAGATCGCCCGGAGGACACGGTGGAGCATACGGTGCAAGACTGCCCAGCTTGGGCGGAGCACCGACGTGTCCTCACGGCTGCGATAGGCGGAGACCTCTCGCGCCCGGCATTGGTTGCGGCCATGCTGCGGGGCGAGACGGAGTGGGAAGCGGTCAGCTCCTTCTGCGAGGCAGTAATGCTCGCAAAGGAGGAGGCAGGCCGCGAGCGAGAGAGGACAGCGTCCTCCCTCCGCCCCAGCCGCAGTGGTAGGCGCCCACGGCGACGGACGTCGCAAGATGATCTCCGGCCACCGTAGGCGCGGGCATGCGGGCAGCGAGTAAAGGGCAACTCGCTGCCCGACCAAGGACCATGCCCGGGTCGACGGCGCGTTGTGTCCCACGCGCGCCTCAAAGAGCGTCAGCATAATGACGGGGCCCCCCTCTCAGAGGGCCAAAGCCTGCCGGGGTCGCGGGATTATTCCCTCACCGTAACCCCGGAACGTAACAGGCTATGAAGGACACCGTGGATTTTAGTCAGTAGAAGTCTGACAGTCCCTCCCGCCCTGCCCGGGGTTGGAGGACTCATTTGATGATTTTACCACGCTAAAAAAAAAAAAAAAAAAAAAATAGGAACTCATCTGTCTTGTTTCACGTGGAACGTATTTTGTCCGATCTCAATATTACTGAAATGAATTTAAAGATTAAAGTGTGCGTCAAAACTTAAGTACTGCGGAAAATACGGTACTGCGTTTTAATGCCATTTGATGTTATGATAGACACTAGTGTCACGTCAAAAGGATTACCTACTACTGATTCAAGGTATTTTTTTCTATTTGATTATTTATTACGTAACCGAATATGTATTTTTTTTTACTTGAAATAGACTTTGTGTTCCATGTTAAGCCCTATTGCAATGTAACAAACTCGATCCTAACTACCACCCATCATAGGATTTTTATATTCTGGCAAGAAGATGATGATGACTTTTCCATTATATGTATACAAATCTGTGTACAAGTAAAAATGATAAAAAAGGCTACCAAGCCATCAACAAAAAATATTGATATAATTTATACTTGGTACGTGAAAAAAATTGTAGAGATTGAAAGGTGCAGTTTTACCCTGTTGTGCTAAAAATCCAATTTACCGCTGTCATCCCCTGTCCGAAAATATTGTTTGCGTCATCATAGGGTTAAGTATATCCTAACTGAATGAAACATGTTCATTTTTCTTAGAGTTGTTTATTTTTTTAGGTTATGTTTGGAACGGCTCGCGATTATTAACAACCTCCTGTAAAAAATCGTACAATAGGTACATCACAATTACATTATGAACGGATGAATATAATAATATTTAATATTCTGTCATATGTGACTCCCGTTGATGGTGTCAGTCATGTGGAAAAAGCGGGGTGCATAACATTAAGATTTTCTTAAATTAAATAAAGATTAGTCCTGTAATATTTTTAAAAAACTTCGTTGATTTGTCACCAATTAAATTTATTTAAAGAAGTAAACATAGCAACAAACGTATTGTGGTTTACTTTACAACCAATTAATTGGCTTGTTAAAACGTAACCAGGATGTGACGTTTCTAATTAATAATCCTACTACTATTATAAAGGCGAAAGTTTGTAAGTATGGATGTATGGATGTTTGTTACTCTTTCACGCAAAAGCCACAGAACGGATTTGGCTAGAATTTGGTACATAGATAGTTTATAACCTGGATTAACACATAGGATAGTTTTTATCCCGATTTTATGTTCCCGTGGGATAATTTTCGAGTTGTAGCGGGTGAAGCCGCTGGCAACAGCTAGTGTATAATATATTTCAGTAGGCAATTTATCGACAATCAATTTGACAGTTACATTAATTAATGTCTGCGTTCGTCACCTTGTCAAAAACATTGCAACATGACGGACATTGTATAACAATCCACCATAATCATTAAATTCATCACTATTACGATGACTAATCATTTTACACTACAAACAAACAATTTCACAGTGCCAATGAAAGTGACAAACATAGCCGTAACACTTGAAATGATTAATTGAGTATACCTCGTTATTAAAATACCGTAGGGAGTGTAATAATTCTCGTTTGATTAATGATGGAATAAGCTCACCTGTCGGGAAGGATCTTACAATATTAGTTAGTTACGTTTTGGTTAGGAATAGACTTGAATTTTTGTGTGTTAAGGTGATGCCTGTGCTTACCCGGCAGACAAAAATGTTAAAGCATAACATTAGTTACTTTTGAATATAAATTAAAATTTTACTTAAACATTACTGGTAAAATGGCGGTTTTAAAGATAATATTTAATTTTCAAAGTTTTATATTTATTTTTTTAATTTTAAAAGAACAAAGGGGTTTGAACTTTTTTGTATGGGCCGTGTACCAGGTGGCATCCGCCATTTTGTTTTTTTTTTTTAAACGGCGTACACGAATGAAACATTGATAAATCGATAGATCACATCAATACAAACGTTTCCGAGTTATGAGCTGTCAAACATGTAAAGTTAGTGACACATTTTTTCTAATTTTTTTAATATTTGGATGTTTATTGATCAAAAAGGATACTTCCGCAATAAAACTTATTGAATAATAGTTTTTCCACGCATTTTAAAGGCTAAAATTGCGTTAAACGAAATAATCTTATCTAAAAGCATTTGAAATGCGTGAATAAATAATATTCAATTACTCTTATTGTGGAAATAACCTTTTAGTTTTATGTTTGTATTGATTTGATATATCGATTTATCAATGTTTCATTCGTGTACGCTGTTTTGAAAAAAAATCAAAATGGCGGACAATGAACTGGCACAAAAAACACAAAGCCTTTTTAAATACTGTTCACTTACACTAGTCTAGGTTACTTACACTAGCTTGGGAAAAGGAGGATGAAAAATGAAAGCCTTAGGGCTCATGTACACGACGCCGCCGCCGCGCCGCCGCCGCCGCCGCGCCGCTACCGCGCCTCTAGGCTGTGTACACGGTCGCTGCCGCGCCGCCGCCGCGCTGGCACCGCGAATCCAATTCGATAGTGTTTTATTTATCTGAAAAAGGAGGTTTCTCATTTCGGCCATAATGTTTTTTTTTAATGTTTATTCGCGGATTACTTCTTTGTTCATGAACCGGTTTTGATGATTCTTTTTTTGTTGGAAAGCAGATATTTCTTACTATTTAGCTCCACTCGATTTCTCTGGTCTTCCATCATCAAACCCTAATCTCCATATCATGGAACCGCCTTTGAAATACCTTCTTTCCAAAAAAAAAGAATCATTAAAACCGATTCATAAACGAAGAAGTTATCCTTGAATTATCAAAAAAAAAAAACATTATATGGCCGCAATGAGACATCTCCTTTGTTAGATAAATAAAACACTAGCGAATGGCATCGCGGTGGCGGCGCGGTAGCGACCGTGTACACAGCCTAGAGGCGCGGTAGCGGCGCGGCGGCGGCGCGGCGGCGGCGCGGCGGCGGCGCGGCGGCGGCGCGGCGGCGGCGCGGCGGCGGCATCGTGTACATGAGCGCTTATAGCGAGATGAAAAATGGAATGGGAAAAGATTATTTAATAAAAATGACGTCTCCAGAAACAAATGCCTGCCAGTGCCATTTGTGGCATCCCATTAATGACACAAAAAAAATAATATTCAAATACCCAAGACAAGCGTTTGAAAAACGAACGGCTGAGACCGCCAACATTTTTCTCGAAATCAAAAAGTAATTTACGCTCTCCGAGCGTCTATCTATTATTGCTCCCTGTATAATTCTTTCTTTTTAATATATAATCTTTCTGAACTTTTGAATTCTTCGATTTAGGTCACGGCGTTCATTACGCCATTTGTCCCTTGAATTTTAATGGTGCTTGAAGGGAGGAATTAGTTAAGAAGTCTGTTTATTGATCAGGCGTTGCAAACTTTTTGGTATTGATGATGTTTTTATGTGCCTAATGAGTTAGATCCGGGCTTAAAAAGGACGACCGTTATTTCACAAAACTTTAAAGCATATCTCAGTTTAAAACTGAAGTAAAACACATGGTTACAGTGATTTGCATCAACATTCCTTTATGTAACTCCGAACAACACTCTTAATCAAGATGGTGATAGAATGCTTTCATGATGACAGTGCTGGCGCAGTGGCTGGAATATTTTCAGCTGTACTGTGCGTGGTGGGTGATGAAAGAAGTTTTAGTTGATCTGGGTCTAGGTGTTTGTAAACGGCGAACACAATTCTAGCAAAGGCAAATTTAGAAAGGAAAAAATAACTGCGATAAGTTGGTCTTGCCTCCGTTTCGGTAAGACACGCGAAAAAAAAAACATTCAAAACAAAAATACTTTTAAAGTTATGCCTGGCTTCCATCTGTGACTTAAGAAAATAGACACATCACCTGTGGCGACCCGATTCTTGACATTTCAGTCTATTTCAATCTCTCTTCAGAGGTGTTATTTTTAAAGTTCTACCCGTTTTCTGAATAAAGGCTAACCGGTACCGATTGAATGCACCCGATAACATCAACCTTTGTAAAGTTACCTTTACAAAGTTACCTATAACAAAGGACATTAGCCGGGTAAACCCGATCGTCTTTTGAACTTTAAAATGACTCTTTAAGACTCAGTTTCCCGACTTGAGTCTCTACGAACTTAACGTCGGAGTAGGTTTAGCTTATCCCTTTGGAGACGAGATTAGTGACTGGTAGGAATGTTTCAGTTTCAGTCCTAATAGTTCTGCTCAAATTATTTACAATGGGCACCCGAAACAACTTTCTAGCTTAACGTGTTCATAAGGGTACGCGACCTTTGAGCCTAAGGCCTACTGCCAAGTGCCAACACAGTCGTCTTCGTAGGATGCATGTAACCTACAAATAAAGATAGGCGTATTATGCATATTTGTTATGTCCACACTGCTTCATGCAATAGTCAGTCACGCCACAAAAGGTCTCAGTTTTCTTTCATCTAGCATCGAGAAAGATGTGACAAAAGCGTGCGTATGACGTGCGGTTACGTGGACAAATGGGCCTAAGAGTTGTTTGATATTTTACAAAGTGCTTGAGCCACGCTGAAAACTTGCTCAATATTTCTTCAATTATATTTTGGGACCACAACAATCACATGTTAAAATTCGTATGGCTTCTATCAAAACCAGCGTCTTTCAGTCAGGTCTGCATTTCTGTGTTTAGGGATAACTGAAGAAATATTTAGGAAGTTTACAATGTGCCTCAAGCACTTTCGAAAAATTTCACCGAGTTCTCATAGTATGGCCCTCGCTAGACACACAGAAAACACGGCACACAATGGATTTTAGTTTCTTTGAATGATTTGACATAATCGTTGCGATCAGTGCATGATCAGATAAATGGTAATTAAACAGATAAACAGAAAAATGGCATAACTATGGAATCTCATCATGACATAGACACTTTTCATGCATATTTACCATGCATTAGTACAGCAATATTTTTTATCATAAAAGGCTAGTCTAATAGCACGGTCAGCCTTGATTATGACATGATAATGTCATTAATTTGTTAGCCTGACTACCTCAATAGCCTCGTGGTCGCGATCACCACACGCAGAGCAATGTATACGAGAACTTCCGGTTGCAACCGTGACAGCAAGACACACTAGTTGACTTTACAACATTTCTAGTAATAAATACTAAGTCCTTGTTATCTCTACCACTTACTTAGTATTTATTACTAGAAATGTTGTAAAGTCAACTAGTGAGTCTTGCTCTCACGGTTGCAACCAGAAGTTCTCGTTTAGGTAGCCAGATATTTCTCTGCGTGCACTGTTTAGGATGCTTTACCAGCCTCGATTCCCAAGTCTGGAAAAATGCTAATGGCGTTTTCCATCAAGATTATTTATTATACACTCAGCAGATTGGATTTGTGAATGGCCGATGGCGTTAGGATCACCCCCTCTAAAATTGAAAAGGTAGGCGTACTTTAAAATACACCTTTGCTTTTACCATTTAGTTTTTGTATGTGGGTATGGTTTTTTATATGAAACAGAGATAGGAAAATTATCTTAATTAAATACTATAAACCTACTATCTGTTCAACTATTACAAGTTGAAGATTTTGTTCGTTTGAACGCGCTTATCTTGATAACTGCTGGTTTGAATTGAAAAATATTTTTGTGTTCGGCTGTAAAACATCAAGCTATGCTGCTAATAGTAGCAGAAAGGCGGAGGTGGTTCCACGGGGAACTGCTAGTTTAAGTATAAAATATATAATAATATAATATATCGACGCTTGAAAGGCAAAAATTACCAAGCGACATGTAGCCAACTTTACAGGAGAGCATTTTAAAGTTTTAATTTTTGGAAAAAAAATCGTATAAAATCACCTATTAGTCATAACTACGTAATTCCAACGAATTTTAAATACATTTTACAGGCTTAATAATCTGACATTTAAAGATTATGGATTTTCTCATTAGTTTATGAAATAGTGTCGGTTGGTAATAATTTTGTACAAATTCACAAACAGGCAAAAGTTACTTACCGACATCAAAATTTAATGATAAAACAACTAAAATTAACTAAACCCGATTATTTTATTATTGTGTTTGAAGCAAGATGACGTATCCTGGATTGGCGCATGTTTGACTTACAGGTAAAATGATCTATGTAGAAAACAAATATATTTTTCTAACAGCCAATTTTAACCATGTTACAAATTAAAGGAGGTTAGTGTAGGTTTTTTTTTAATAAGTAGCAATAAATTTAGGTTTTAACACACAAAATTAAAAACTTTTGGTTAAAGCTTTTCGTGACCATCATCACAATTTTCAATGTTTCACTGAATTTGACACGTGTCAACTATCGCACTGTATTTAGGTACACGAAATTACTGAGTTGAAAAAAAAAAACATTATTTCAAAGAGGAAACGGTTAAGTTGTTTCGAATACAGTCATTGCCTTGAAGATTTAATATCACTTTAAAAAAAAATAGATGTTGTCCAGCAGTTTGCCGTATAAGATTACTTCCCAGAATTTAATCCTTATTAGAACACTATCGGATGGTGTAATAGTACAGGTTGCAATTTTTTTCCAAAAACAGCGGGTTCGATTCCTTGCCAGAATTATTGAATTTTCTAAAAGCCAATCATGCATTTTTAGTCAAAATCGGCCTTGAGACTCCTTTCAACGTTTTTCGATATTCGTCATAGTTTTGTATACGGCAAACAACGCACTGTTCAAAAATTTATCTTGTTTATCGTAATGAAATTCATCGTCATCATATCAGCCGTAGGACGTCCACTGCTGTACATAGGCCTCCCTCATAGATTTCCAATAGGTCCGGTTGGAAGCTGCTTGCAGTCAGTGCGATCCTGTGATTTTCATCAGATCGTCTGTCCACCTAGCAGCGTTGCCTTAGGGCGTGGTCTCCATTCGAGAACCTTGCGGCCTCATCGGCCATCGTTCTGCGTGCTATGTAGTCTGCCTACTGCCAGTTGAACTTGCTGGTTTTCTGGGCTATGTCTGCAACTTTAGTTCAGCTACGAATCTTTTCATTTCTGATTCGATCAGGCAGAGGGACTTCGAGCATAGCCCTCGCCATAGCTCGTTGGGCTACCTTGAGTATACTAATGAGGCCCGTAGTAAGAGACCACGTTTCGGCGCCATAAGTTGTCACACATTTGCCGAAAACTATGAGGCACTGAGGTATTCTGGACGAGGAAACGTTACGCAGTTTCCCGAACGCTACCCGGCCGTGTTGAATTCGGCGGTTGACCTCTTTTTTCATTACAATAAGTTCAATCTGCCTAGTTTTATTCCAAGTAGATATACGAGTCAACAACTTATCACGTCTGTATGATATAACGTTTCCCTGCCTTACGCTTTTTTTCAAAAGAATCGCCTTCCAACTCTGCACCTGTACTCGGGCCGACATAGTGGTATTGTTTAATTAATCATCTAATCACTTCGTTATACCGATAGTCAATACGACATCGTTGGAGAGATTCAAGAACTGCCCAGTTGCCCACATCTCCACCGATTTAAAGTCTTTCTCATAGTCCACAAACGCCAAAAATAAGGGCAAGTTATACTCTCCGGTGTTCTGTATAACTTTCCGCAGCGTGTGTGTGTGGTCTATGGTCACCTTTTCGGAAACTGGCTTGTTGTGTCATCAAACCTGCGATCGAGACGGTTCGTGATGATGTTCCTTCGAAAAAAACTTATAAACGTGGCTCAAGAGCGAGTCATTTCTTAATAAGGTGTTGTCATCCTTCTTAAAGAAAAGAACCACCAATTTCCACCCAGTTTCAAAAGCTCTGAAATGACTCCATCTTCACTCGGCGCCTTATTATTTTCAGCTGATTAGGGGCCATCCTAATTTCGTAAAGGCTAATGCCCACGATGTCTTCAATGTGGTGTCGGGTTAGATTGGGCCTTGGATCTGTGGCCACGCTGCTAACAGGTTTGGGGACCGAAGCTTATAGCTGCGCATAAAGGTTTTCGACCTCCTTCAATACTTATGCTTTCTTTGCATCTTCTCGTTTCAGCTTTGTCAGCTGGCTTTGCCCAATAGATACATCTCTTGCAAACATTTTCTTAGTCGTCGTTCGTCGTCTCTTTAATGTGGTTAGTATTAAAGAGATCACCGTGCCGCAAGGATTTTGAATTTGTCTATTAATCTGCCTATATGACTCGGCGTCACCGAAAGTCCGTAATCTTAATAAGCGTCGTTCAGTCATGAGGTTGAGAGTGATGTCGGAAAGTTTCTGAGGTCTATTTGCACGGCGGGGTATAAAAGACTTAGAGCAGTTTCTTTTCAGTTTCATACCGTTTCCAGTTTCTACGATTGAACTGTTATTAATCTCGTCACCTAAAAAATTTCGTAAATTAATTTCATGTACTCGAATTGCCATAACAATTTAACTGTAATTTAACTTATGAGACTATTTTATATTGCATGAACAGAAAACCAGTTCCATTGAACTACTTGGATAAAAAAAACCAGTAGTTCCATAATGGAACAAGAAAAAGAAACTGCTGGGATACGGCGAAAAGTTTTACGTGAAATGAAATTCGGTTAAACATTTTTCGAACTTATGATAGGCAAGACGAGTAGGTGATACATCAATATTTCGAGCTACGCGACGTACTACGTGCGATCACGCGGTTTGCCTTAGCGACAGTTGAGTGAAGAATATTCGAAATTATTTGACCAACAGCCATTCATGATCTGATTTGCAACGCGTTCATGCGACAAAACAAAATAGGTGCAATGGGAATAAACTGATTTTTGTACAAATTTCATATCGGAAATAGTTATCTAAGTGACAAAAACAGTAAAAAAAACGGCAGGTAAAATATTACCAAACGACAAAATTTATTTATTTTAGGCAGGTAAAATAGTACTATATTACGTTTTAAAGTACACTGTATTTAGGAAGAAAATACTAAATGAAAATGAATACATCATTAAGGTGTGTTAAAAAGTCTTAAATGAAGAAAAATATAAAATAATAATCAGGTAAAATTTCTTAAGCAATGCTCACACAACAAATACCGTAAAGTAAAAAATACTAAATGTTAAATCGCATTAATTCAAGTCAAGGCAAAAGTTACTAAGTGTTAAAACTTGAAATCAAATATCTACCAAGTGAAGTTTATTCATAAATCGGTAAAATTTTTGTCGCTTAGTCGCCGAAATTAATGAAAATTTGTACTTTTTTAAGTTACCAAGCGACAGCAAAAGTCTTCCTAGCGGTACGAGAGTAGGATCAATCGACGCAGAAAAATTTTCTGATTTCAATGATATATATAACTCAATATCGCCCAAAATGTCGCTTGGTAACTTTTGCCTTTCAAGCGTCGATATAAAGTAGCAAATATTAGAAGATATTTGATTAACTATCAACACTTTTACGAAATTACGTACCAATAAGTATGAATTATCGAACAAACAACTACAACAACAAACTATCTCACAATAGTTATCAAACAATACTGTCGGCCTGTTTGCACAAAGATTTAATTAGCGCAGTCATAAACAGTGCAAAAGTTGTGCCACAACTGAACTACAGCCGCTGTTGGTTCAACTTGTAAGTAAAAAACTTTCAAATTACTTTACTTGAGAGAATGCAGATGTGAAATGAGGTCGGGTTTTGTTGTTTTTATTCTTGAAGTGTGTCGTCTGCCTGTGTTTTTTTAAACATTGCAGGTAATTCAAGACTCTTCTAGTTAATAAAAATATATTAGCTTACTAAAAGCGGCTCGTACGTGCTACACTACTAAGACAGCAAAATCCACATGAACAAAATGATCCGCCATTTTTTAAAAATGTCATAAATGAAAAACCGCTCTACCGATTTTGCGCAAACTTCACATAAACCATCTACTAAATAGTCCAAATAAAGCCTAAACATTTAGTTTGGATAGGTGAGCCCGTTCTTGAGTTAAAAAATTACATGGAAGAGTTGCATTGATTTTTTAATCTACTTTATAAAAATAAGTCGGGTTTTCCTTCCTGACGCTATCACTCCAGAACGCACGAATCGATTTCCAAGGTTTTGCGTTCGCTGGAAAGGTCTCGGGCTTCGTGAGGTTTATAGCAAAGACCGGTGGCGAAACGGAGTTCGCCGGGTTTGCTAGTCTACTATATAAAAATAAGTCGGCTTTTCCTTCCTGACGCTATAATTCTAGAACGCACGAACCGATTTCCACGGTTTTGCATTCGTTGGAAAGGTCTCGGGCTCCGTGAGGTTTATAGCAATGAAAAAAACGAAGCCATCCATGGTGGCGAAACAGAGTTCGCCGGGTTTGCTAGTATAATTATATAGATAGAAGATAGGCGCTTAGAGGTAAACCCTGCCTGCCACCTGCCTGTGTTCTTTTTTTTTCTTCCTTGTCGCTCATCATTGCTATCAGGCGAGATATAGCAAAAGTCTTAAATATAATAAAGTAAGTACACAATAAATAGTAAAAATAATATTAATACAAATTATGCCTCGCCTTAACATAACATTGTACCGGACAAGACTCCACCGCCGAGGCTCGGTCGGAAACGGAAATGAATTCGATATCGCTACGTAGGTACTAGACGCTTCGAATATCGGAATGAAGCAACCCGCCTCGATTTTGGTAAACTGGGTTTTCATAAAAATTTATGAATGCGATGGAAACTTTAGTCTATATTCCTACCTTTCCATATTTTATTACTTGAACGGTTATTACTTGAATGAATGGAGCTGACTGTACAACCAGTACCTATTATTACAATCAGCTTCAGATAAATACGAGGTTATACGATACCCCTATCGTATATGATTTTTGTTTTTTATTGTGATAAAGTCATCAATAAATGAGTCCTCCCACCCAATGCAGGACGGGTGATACTGTCAGACTCGTACTGACAAAAATCCAGTTACCTTCAATAGCCCTTTACGTTTCAGGATCACGGATACCTGACGAGCCAGCCCCAGGGCCCCGGCAGATAGGTATTATGGCTGGTTGTCACATTTCTATAACAAAATTACTACCTTTGGGACTTTCAAATGACAACCGGGACCGACGAATTAACGCGATTTCTAAGACGCGGAGGAAACTCAGAATGAATGTTATTGATGAACATCCACGGACCGGTCTAGACAACCGCAGCTTAACCTTGAAGATTGAACCGTTCGTCTGTCATGATTTAATAACGAGCTCCTCACACAGACAGCTTTGTATTCTCAAATATATTTTGAAATATTCGGGTACAAAGATTTGATGCGATACACAAAGACATTTTACGCATTATTGGCTTTGTTATTTATCCTTTGACATTTTCAAAAGAACGCTTACAAGTCTCGATATATTATCTAGATTTTATAAAACATGAAAACTCTTTGGGCTTGAAAATTCTGTTTACTTACAGACAATTTATTCAAGTATTAGCCCGTTTTGCATTTTCCAATTTATCTTTTAGGTTCCAGTGATTTTATAAGAGATTTATGTTTGTTATTCAAATAAATAGATGTAAGCTTTAGCTTTCTAGGAAATTTAATTTGAAAGTTTAATTTTGTAGACTGAGAAAATATTAGCCTGATTTGTGCAGTTGTGAATGCCTCATTTAGACGGAGCGCAAGAACTCGTATGCGAGTTTCACTACATTGTGGTATTTGTTTTTTGCGGTATTATTAAGGGTCTATAGTACCTCAGCATAATCTTACTCGCTCGCACTTGCACGTACCACGCACTATTGCTTGCTCTTTCTTTTAGCTGTCTACACGCAAATCTATTTTTTTTACGGCGAATAAAGGAAAGAAATTCAGTAAATAACATAAGACCTGCTTTATAGTTAGTTCAGTTAGTATAAAAAGTTTCATTATCAAATTTTAAGTATTATCTGATTGCCAGCGTTTTATTGTTCAATTTAGAGGTAACTTTGGGATTTTTTTCTATCGAGAAAATTTTATGGAATCATGTTTTCGCCGAACATAAGACCTAGCATTAATCCTCAACTTTACCATATATTTATTTCAAAATTAATGCTTTAGTATTTTCGACGTATCACAGGTTTCTGCTAAGCCATTTGAGGTAGTATAGGCTCTTAAGTGTTTTACATAACATGCATGCTGGATTCACATCTAGTAGATGTCAGTCAGAAAATATTTGTTAAATTTCCTTATTTGCATGTGAGATTGTACATCAGTTTTGTGAATTAAATAAAAAAATAATAAAAAAAAATTGTTTGATGAACAGAATTTTTTGTACCTATAAAGTCCGCAAATCAACGCAACGAGGACGATGAAAGTGAACGATGATGAGGGTATGTTGTAAAACCAAGTCATGAATGAACCGTCTCAGCCTATCGCAGTCAGCTGTTGGATATAGGGCTGTTCCAGGTTGCGACACATAACCCTATCCTTCGCCTTTCGCATCCAGTCTGTCCCAGAGGGACTGTCTCTGTCTCATCACATAACCTTGAAGCTGGAACGTAAAGGGCTATTGAAGGATTGCACCTTGGATTTTAGTCAGTACCATTCTGACAGAAACTTCCGCCCCGCCCTGGGTGGGACCACTAGTCATTTGATGATTTTCCCACGATAAAAAAACCCACCCTCATAAGGTCGTTGGTCCATCTAGCTGAAGGGGTGGGAGAAATTATGAAAGTAGGAAAATAGTAAACAATAGGATAAAGACACTTACCTCTATGGTGAAACAGGGTCACTTCTGGAACATTCACTCACTAAAACTCACACACACTTGCACGTACACTCTCATTTTTTACACTTACACATACAAACACACTATGCACAGATTTTCACACTTTTTTTACTCGAATAATAATCTCAATAACGTATTTATTTATAACTGGCTTCAAAAAAGGAGGACGTTCGTTAGACGACGTTCACAATTCCGTCGGTAGTTTTTTTTTCATGGATATACCCTACGGTTTTGTATTTTTTTATTTAGTGTGTTATGTACCCTTCATTTTTATTATTTTGTGAGATTAGTAATTTATCTGTACTATGGAAACACAGTGGAGTCTCGTAACAGAAGCATTGTTTGACTAAAACTTGGCTTAAATGCTCAGAGTTCGTGTTCGAAACAAAACGTATTGTTTTCAGTGAAGCCACTTTTTATAAATATGTGAGTGAGCACCACGCACCCGTTTAAAATAATATATGTTTTTCCTTTGAGACCTTCACTTGTTTTACTTAGGAATCGAACTACAGCGGTATTTTTTCTACATTTTATAAAACTGTATTTTATTTCAATGTTTTTTTCTGAGAAAGGAAAATGGAAGAAGAAAACCGTATAGGTACGTGTTACTTACGGTACGTGTTGTCCTAACGCCATCTAGTGAGAACACTCTAAAGTAATAAGCCGTATACGTAGCACTCCAAACAGAACTAACTAAGCTACTGAACAGCCTGAACTCAAACAAGGTACTCGCCTCAATTCAACTTTTCCTTTCCTTTTCTTTCGGCCTTTAAAGCTTTAATTAAAAGAGATAAGAAGACATTGTCTTTTCCTACCACCAACCTCCGTATTGTAGTTTCTCTGCCAGCGTCAACAATTACTAGAATTTAGTGTAGCGTTGGGTGCCTATCTATTTCTTGCCTTATATCTATTGATTGATTATTATCTGTATTGGTTGTCATCTTGATCTCAATCTGTGTTTGTAACCAATAAACAACCGCCTATCTTCTTTTTGCCTATCCAAATCTAAAACGTGAAATAGAAACAGCCGTCTAAGGCCCGTCATCCATCAAAGCGGAGAGGAGAGGAGATGTGTTTGAATAACCAATCAGATGTTTACATCTCCTCTCCGCTTATTGACAGACGCTTATTACAGACATCTGATTGGTTATTCAAACACAGTCATCTCCTTTCCTCTCCGCTTTGGTGGATGACGGCCCTTATGCCGGTCACAGACGTTACAGGATTCTTGGGCAAGTCTGGAATTGTATAAGTATACTTTAACATGTGTGGCCGACTTAAGGAAACTGATTCGAATTTTAATTCCGCCAGCGTGTAGGTGTAAGGGTGCATAATTATGTGTCTTTATCTAGAATAATTATGTTCCGTCATTAAACAGAACAACACTTATTCCTTTTGGAGGTTTTATTCATACCATTTTTAGACTATACTGTGCCGCGGCTGGGCAAAGGACTGTCCCATTGATTGTGTAGTTTTCCCTTCTAAATAGCAAAAAACCTGCTGGGATTGGCTGACCATTAGCCATCGATTTAATCAGACCTGAGAGGGGCAACAGGTCATGTCAAAGTGACATTCGGTGATAATAATGCAATAAGTTTTTAGTCATTAAGAGTCTTTCAGATCGATTCCTCCGCACCATCACAATACATCAGGAGGACTCCTATACAAAAAAAAAAAAAGTGTGACACTCGGGCACTGCCGCGGTAAAACTATTGCATAGCATTTTTTATCAACTTATGCAATTCTTTTCGGGGTGTCATGTTTATTTTCGTTACGGAATTTCTTGATTCAGTAGCCACGCTCAGAGTCCGCGATAAAAGCTTAACAGGTGATGGAAAAGGCATGAATTGAATTTCACGATAGAGTCGTTTAAGATGATACGGGAGTCGAAATAAATCATATTTAAAAAAATATAGGTTGTATGGTTATGTCATCTACAATGACGAGGGTCAATAAATGAAACGATTATAACGTCGTATTATTTATTTTCGTGTGTGTTCCAGCCGCCCGGTACAGATACGGGCAGCGTTGACTTTTTACGTTAAGTTCACGTATGTAACGCTACTCTTTACCAAATTGTCGAAATACTGATTTACCAGGGGGACCACAGTCCCGCAACACAAACGTACAGCGGCATCAACTTTGAGAGAATAACACTTGGCCATCTCTGCTAACTATGTCTGTAACATTATAAAATCTAACAATAGAGAAGAGTTTTAGAATAGATAATAGAAAAAACCACGATAATCTAATTTTTAAAGTTATAGGTAGTCGTATCGAGTTTGTACGTAGGCCAAATTATATAAAGTCTCATAACAGAAGTTATTTTATACTTTTAAATAACCATCAGTTTGCATATTTATAAAAACTCTATCACCGTGTATATCTCAACAAACAAACATAAAAAAAACAATAATGAAATTGTTTATCTACTTAAAATATATCGAATCTATCAATAAAATCGTTATATTTCATTTAATTTGGAATATATCTAGGTAAACTTTTAATTGTTATATAATATACAAGATACATGGGCGGGCAGATACCAAGTCAATGAATATGTAACTCTAATCGTGTATAATAAGTTTTATTTTCAATAAATTAATTTATATATAGATGGATTCTAACAAGTGCTAAAATTACAAAGACATGTAATAACTGTATTACAATGTAATTTATCGGTACCTAGGTGTAACTTTTCAAACCTAGGCATAACTTTTCGGAACCTAGTTGTAACATTTCATAACATAAGAGTAAATTTCCAAAACCTAGATGTAGCTTCTCAAAACCTAGTTATAACATTTCAAAACACAAGCATAACTTTTCAAAACCTAGGTGTAACTTTTCAAGATCCAGTTGTGACTTTTTGGGATTCTAAGCGTAACTTTTCAAAACCTAGGTGTAACTTTTTAAGATCCAGTTGTTACTTTTTGGGAATGTAAGCGTATCCTTTCAAAACCTAGGTGTAACTTTACAAAACTCAAGCTTAACATCTTTTCAAACCCTAGGTGTAACTTTTCAAAACCTAGGCATAACTTTTCAGAATCTAGGTGTAACTTATCGGAACCTAAGTGTAATCTCTCAGAATTATTGCCCCATTGAAGCCAACTTAAGCTGTGCGCCGTAGTCACTACACACTACCGCCGCATCGCGGCTGGCTACAGGAGGACGTCGAGCGACACTTCAAGCCACTCACAACATTTAGAGCGTGCTCACATCACTAACGTTTTGTTCTAGAGATACCTACTGTCACTTGTTTTAATACTCTTTTTAAATCTCTATATTAATTTCTTTAGGCTTTCCAATAATTCGTTTCACTTAATTCAATACTCCCCATCCGTGATAATTGCCAGTTTTTTTAAATATATATACGCGTGTAAAAGTGACAGTAATATAACTCATAGGACAAAACGTCGGCCATACAAACACCCGTACAGCTATATGCATCCAAACACTACGCCTTAGTCAAAATGTGAACAATACAAGTCATGATCAATCGTATCAAAGTCTAAAGTATTACATAATAATAGGCGAGAGACCTACTGTCGATTATAATGTCTTATGATTACAAGTGTATATTTTAAACGAATTTTGTTAAGCTCATAATTTTACTAGAACGAGTAAGGCGCAGCGAGTGGAAGCTATCGATTCTTATCACCGGACAACATCGTGATAACAGTCACAACTAGATTTTCGTCCTTCAGACCAAAAGGACATCAGAAAAGACTCAAATATCTTCAAAATATTCATTTAAGATCTCCCATCGAACAAAGAACTTATGATTGTACTACACTAAACACTTAAATGATCAATATGATCCACTGTGATCATCCCCATTTATCTAAATTGAGTGTTTAAAACCCCTCTATTCTCTAATATTTATATATTTTGCAATAGAAATTAGTATTCCACACGTATATAAACAACATCTAAAACATTGAGTGTCCGGAGATACGAACCGAAGGACAATATCTTCATGAAGGCGACCGGTCGACTTACACAATCAGTACGATTGATTAACATTATCGCTACATATTGTCATCGATATCAGCCTTCATACAAGATACTGTAACTAGTATTAGTACACGAATTCCTTTACAGTACAAGTTTATGATGAACGCGTCAGAGGCTCCTGCGAAAGATGAACAAATGAATGAAGAAAGGGAACTCGTGCACCAACATTGATATTATTTAAATTTATAGAGGTACAGCAAAGGCGAGGTTCTCCAACGAAGCCCTAGTATCCATTATTACAAACGAGGAACAGGTACAAAAAGTAAAAAGTATCAAAAACATTTTGTGTCCCATATCAGTCGTGTTATTTGTGCAATGCTATTTTTATAAACAGTTTAATATTTGATAACAAAATTTTGTCTTGAAGTGTCGCTCAAAAGTAATAAGTAACCGTGTAGCCTCCGACAGACATATAAACAAGTGTATAATTATTATGCTTTCTATAATAAATGGACCAATCATGGCAGTGAAAGTAGGATCAGTGCTGTCATTGGTCGATTTCTCCCACTCTTATATGTCTAGCAGACGCTAGTTTTAAGAACTGAGGTTATGTTTTCGAATTCCGAATGGTAACGTACATTTTATAATGCATATTTTTCTTTATTAAATTCATTTGATCGTTGAATAACCCGAAGTTCGAACACAGCACCCCTGATCTTGAGAATGCGACCGATCCAAACGGATAAATTCCATTCCTTCATAGAATTAGCGACTCGTAAAAATGCTTTACTAACACTATATTAATTAATATATGTTATATATTTATTACTTTATTAAAGAACGGGGATTATTTGAATAGTACTTTAACATTCACAACAGCTTTGCGTTTGCTAGACGTTTCCAATATGCACGTAATCGCTCGTTCTACGACGGATAGCCTTCGAGTCTACGAGCTACTCTGATATGGTCTCAGTCTCAAGACAGTCCGTACGTCTGATCTATGATACACTCTCCCTACTCGAGCTACTGACTTGTGTGCGTCGTCGATACTAAAATATTGTGATTTTGTAATGATTTCTTGATTATGGTTAGTCTTATACTTGGAAGCTGGTTTGTTAGTGGTGTCTGTAAGTCATTCACTTGGACATTCTCTTTGCTTGGTGTCGATTCCGTACACAAGTCTCTGATATGTGGGATGATGTGTGTAGCGCCGCGGGCCGCCCGCCGCGGTCCCACCCGAATGGTACAAAATTGGAGCGTACCTACATATACGTTTATTATATACAATGTACAATACAATACGATAAACACTATAGTGGCTACGGGGCGGGACGCCGGCGGCCGGCGAGGCGTGTCACCTCGCGCCTCAGCATGTATACATTCTCACAGTAATATACATCGTAACTCGCTCTATATATAACAAACATTACACGAACGCGCACCACGCTCGTCGATTAAACAACATAATATACAGCAGAATCGTAGCACTCTTTCGATTCGATTAAAAAAATTGACTAGAAAATCTCAATTCGCTACGAGCACTATGCGTGCGTGGAGGACGAGGAGAATATGTCAGCGGCGCGCCAGGCCTCGGCCTCCTCCTCCGCATCGTACTGCTGCAGGAAGGGGTTGGTGGAGCTGTAGCGCGGGGACAGGCCGCCGCGACCCGGGGAGTTCAGCGTCACAGCCAGGCCGGCTGACGTGCCCGGGATCACAGAGCGCGGAGATTCGCGGGAGCCTGGCTCGCGCGGCGTATGCTCGCGAGGAGTGTGCTCGCGAGGCGTGTGTTCACGCGAGTGTTCGCGCGGGGTGTGCTCTCTCGACGAGTCCCGCGACTGGTGCTCCCTGTCCCGCGGCGTGCTAGTCCGCGGGGAGTCGCGCGGGGAGGCTCTGGGAGACGCGCGCGGCGAGGACCTCGGCGACGACCGCGGTGAAGCGGTTCGCTCCGGCTGCCGCAGGATGGAGGACACAGATCCTCCATGTTTAATTGTATCCGCAGGGCTGTGGCTCCCGGAGCTACTGCTGGGCGAACCGGGAGAGGATACTGTCACCTGACGGGACCGAGGTGGCGCGGGCAGAGGGCCTCTGAGCGGCGACTGCGGACGATATTGGCCGACCCTGACTGATGAGAGAACCTGCAACATAACAAGATAAGATGAACAATTTTGTTATCGACTGTCTCGTTGGTCTAGTGGCCGTAAGCGTGACTGCTTAGCATGAGGTGCCAGGTTTGATGTCTATGCCGAGTAAAGAGTAATTTGGTTTTTCTCAGTAACAAATCGGGAATTACTCAGTAACTGCCAAAGAGTCCACATGGCTGCCTAATTAATGGCAGTAGATTCGCCCTCTACTTCACTAAACAAATATCTGGTGAAGTGTGGATACTTTATAAGATACAGTTGTACCTTTCGGGCACTATACATTTATGTGAATATGATATAAAGGTGGTTACATGTGCGGGCGGCGAGCGGTCGGGCGCGGGCCGACCCGAGAGAGCTGGCGGCGGAGATGCTGCTGATGCTACCGCTTGAGGCCGATATGGACTGACTGAGGGCGGAACTCGGCCTGCATTGAAAAAAAAAAGCCGTTTATGGTCAAATCTATGTCAGAAGCTGCAGAGGCATATGACAAAAAAGTTTTTAAATTGACATAAATTACTGTCACTGGAACTTGAAACGGAATAAAGAAGAATGTAGACAGTTTTGTCAAGATCCATCCGCAATAACTTCCGATTGTCCATAGGTGTCATTAGCACTTGGAGCTGAACCGAAATAGACTCTCAAAATAAATAATGATTAAATATTTTCCCGTTTTAAGTTCCAATTATAGCACAAAAAAATAAGTATGGAACTCAGTGACAAAAATTTGAAAAGTGAAATGTTGGAAAACGATGACAATGGATATAGTGAAATTGAAAACACTACTCAACACTCCGTAACATGACCAAAAAAGTAATCATCCATGCATAAAAAGTGTCATGGAAAATGTTTTTGAGTTCTTTTGTTTTTTAAATGCCATTCCAGAATTCTGGCAGTGTTTTGTTTTTTTGTCTAAAGCTTTTGTAGCCAGTTTTTCCAGCCAGCTTTTCCCATCTTACCCAAAAGTATATTTAAGTAGGTCGTATATACCTTGGGGGAGTGTGAGTGAGGCCGCTGGCGACGCACTGACTCTGTTTCCACGCGGCCCGGTTACTGACTCGCCGCGCCGAACTGTCTACAAACATACATGCGTTAAGGGACCGCTTAGCCTTTAGACATTCAGTGTTCTTGTCTAGTGTATAAGTATAGTATAGATCAGCTAAGGCATGCAGAAGGAGAACTAGAGGCTATTCTAACGCGCTTTGGGCTTTATGTACGATCACTCAGGGGCTATTTTTGCCTTTGACATTCCAAAGAGATATCAGTGGTATAAACGGTAAATGCCGAGTTTGGAAAAACCTGAAGCTCTTCAAAAAAGGCATTGGCAGTAGGTAACTACATATCCATATAGGTATGTGTCTTTATTGATCCCCCAAACAAAAGATTTAAGTTTTCAATTTAATATTTTCGTTTAATCTTTCTTTCAGAAGAATAAGAAGAACAAAATGCAGTCAGAGTAGTTCCAGTGAGAGAACGTTGCTAGACTACTTGTATAGCTCTATCTCTTTCCCACTGGTTATAAGACGTCATTGATGGCCACCAGCAAAGTTTTTAGCGGAAGAACTTAAAGCTGAAAAATTGTATGGTTTGTTTTTTCTCTATAACTAGCTAGTGCTACAATTTTTTTTGGGTTCGGCCCATTTGCGCAAATAATAAGAGATCTTATGAGATGAGTTAGTACAGCAATAGATGACAGTAGCTAAGTGAGGAGTGGAATGTTGTCTAGTTGTGTTTTGGGTCTAAGTTCTGGAGTATGCTAGTGGGTGACTATGTGCGTGCGTCTGCTACCAATTAGCATTAGTGATGTAAATAACAACATTGGTTGGCTGAGTGTGGTTTCGGTCTTAACTCTAGCTATCTGGAAACCTTTCATCACTATAGCGGTCTACTAAGACCGTCAACAAATGTTCAGGACCGTCCGAAAGTAGCTCAAAACATCGAAATGATCTGCACACTTAATATTTTTGGAGTATTCAGGGTCAACCCTGACATATGAAAGTCCAAATGCAACCGAAACTTTGAGCTTTATGCTTAGAAAGTAGACTTTCTAGTAGTAGCTTCTTGGGAGATACACTTGATTCTCTACAAAATAAAAATATGAGGGCATTAATGGGCACTTATAAAATGTTGAGGGAAAAAAAATTACATGGTTCGGGTTAGTCATTTCCATGAAGAAGAACCGGCAAGAAACTCCATGGTTACTCTTTTAAAAATATTTACTTTTACCAAAGACATTAAACTATATACGAGCAGTAGACGGGACATCACGAAGAAATTTGCGATCAACAATTTTGTATGACAATTTTCCCAATGCCCGCTCTATAGGTTCTTTTAAATCTCTTTGACTTTTACAATGTTATTGTTACAGTTCGTGTTACAATGTTATTAATATAATCCGTGCCTTAAAACCAGACCAGTCAAATAAAGACAAGTTTTAAAGCCATGTTGTTATTCACATCGCAATCACTCAATGTAGTGTAAGGATTGACACAAGAGGTGACATTACCTGAACGTTTAGGAGCAGGCCAGATCTGCAGGAGGCACTGCAGAACATTTATGGACCTCTGGTAGTCCATTTCTGTTGGTGGTTGCGAATGGAGCATCAATGGAGGTGCCAAAGCCACTGCTAGGTGTTGTGGAGACATCTTGTTACGGTCCTGAGCTGCCACCACCAGAGCTAAGTGGTCGAGGAGGAAGACCAACGTGGCTCTTGATGCCCGAGGTAGCAACTCGACTACTGAGGCCATTAGTCGAGCGTTGCCTTCTCTGTCGTCTGGGAGACATATTCCTGGAACAATAAGTGAAATTGACGTTTGTGTGATGGACGTTTGTTTATTAAAAGTAATACGCATTAAAAATACGCATAGAATTTAAGAGACTGCGTTAAAGTCTCTTAAATTCGATACTTATGAATTTCAGAGACTTGTGGGTAGGAAAAATTGACTCGATTTGAATCGAGAACACATTAGTTTGGTGGGTAAGAACGTCGTCGGATGTACTGAACCCGAAGGTCGCATGTTCTAGTCTTGGTAGCGGTCAAATTTTTCTTTAAAAAAAATCTATGATGACAAGTTATATAGATTGATTCAATTTGGTATGTAAGTGGTTAGTTGCCACTCGTTTTCCGAGTTTTCATTGCCAAAGCGAATGGATTTTTATCTTAAATTAGTAAGTAAACAAATATTTACTTAAGAGGAACTTTGAAAGAACTTCCTTATGTTATCATAAGAAGATTATCAGAAATCTCAAAACACTGTTGTTGTTAAGCCGGACACTATATTTTGGAACACATAATAATTCCTCGACATACTTGAATCTAGTAGTTTAATGTTAGTAATAAGAAACATGTTGTAAAATATCAATCTTTTTTTTTGTGGTAAGATCGTCAAATGAACCGTTCCGCCGTGGTTGGAGCAGAGGGGGACGATGCTGGTGAAGTGGATTTCAGTTAGTAAGGAACAGATTAAAATCCACGGTGTTCCGTACGCCCGTGGACTGGAGTTCCCTCTCGGATACGTCCGGGGGGAAGACCAGTTTTTCGGGCCGGTGTATCCTGGGATTGGGCAAAAACTCTTCCTTAGGCACTGCGTGCCTAAGTGGTCTCTTTGCCCGTATGTGAATAGCCTGTCGTGTGGACGCTCCAACGCGTGTCCCTCTGATTAGCAGAGGGCACAGCGGCGGAGCGGGCTTGCGGTCGGTGAGTGAGAGAGCCCGGGTCGGCGGCGCGTCGTGTTTCGCGCCAAATGCTTGCTGGGGTTGCAAGTTTTTTCTTAACCCATTATACCGTGGCCCCGGAACGTAAAGGGCATAGGAAAGAACATGGGTAGATTTTAGTCAGTAAGAGTCTGATAGTCCCTTCCGCCCCACCCAGGGCGGGAGGACTCATTAGATGATTTTACCAGCTAAAAAAAAAGGGTCACGGTTGGCCCTCTACGAGGGTCCCGTCAGATGTAGATGTCAACCTAAGGTATTCTGTAAGATACTAACCCAGTGCATCTAGAGTCATCTGATACATGCAGCGACTGAACAGCGGCTGTGGCAGTTCCCTCAGATAATCCTTTAGTAGACCGGTGATGACGTTGATGTCTGGCACGGAGTCTGGGGCCAGTTCCACTCCTCGCGCGTTTCGTTCAAAGGCTTCTCGTAAAACGCGCTTTTTATTTGCTGAGCCGCATAAGCGGTAAAGACCTGCGTTGGAGAAATAAATATGAAGCATCTTGAACAAATTACACAGACTACTGTAAGTGAAAATACAACTTCTTTACCTATACTTTAAAATAGATGTTAGTAAGAGTTCTCGAATTTATATTTTACGAACGTTTGCCGTTTTACCACAAGATAAACAAAAATAAGTTGAACACTTGTTTAAAAAAAAATTTACGTCACAACGACATTCCACGTTGAAAAAGGGTCATTGTCAAGGGGACGGGCTACCCATCTTAGGCTTAGCTCCACTACACTTACCAATGATATCCAAGCCACGTCTCTCAATCTCTTCAACGCATCTCCTCACGATCAACGGCACGGGTGGAGCGTGCGGTGGACGCGGCTCCCTCGCCACGACTGTGTCCAACTCAGCACCGAACAGCGCATTACTTCGTGGAGGCGCCGGCCGTCTTCGGAAGAGATCGTGGGGTTCTGTGTGTCGTACGCGAATGTATAACGTGCCGCGGGGTTCCATCTGGGAAGCAGAAAAGTATTATTAGATTTTGAATGTTATGAGAAATCAGAAACGCACAACGGCCTCCCTCTTTTCTTTCCACCATTTCATCACCATCGGCCTTTAGATGTTGGTAGATGTCACATGTCTTCGATTTTTTGCTGTAGTACATGCCGTTTTCATAGCAGTAGTGAAGAAATAAATTACATTCGATTATCGTTGCTTCATTCTTCAATCTGACCAGCACGCGTAGCATGGCGCCGTAGAAACGGATGATTCTCACTACAGGTTTTGTCGACTCGAGAATAGACAAAATGACAGAACGTAAAAGATTTTTATCAATTTAAACATAGCAATGTTTAAAATATAGAAGAGTTTCTATTCTTTAATGGTGTACGAATCTTGTCATACTCGTGTAAAAAACAGTCTATTTGTATAGGAAAAACGATGAAAAAACTTTGTCTTTTCTTCGTAGAATAGAGATAGAATCGCCATCGTGCAGTTATAAAGCTAAAAAATCTCATGTGTCTGTTAAACGATGCTGCTTGGCTACAATTTAAATGTTTGTGTATGATCACAGAAAATATCTACCATACTATGCTAGTATGCTAATACTTAGTCAAATCTTAATAATACCTTGACAGCCAGCTGATGAGTAGGTGACCGCGAGAGCAGATCCGGCAGGGTCACAGCACTTCGGTAGCAGAGCTTATGCCTGTGTTGCGGGTCCCAGGAATAGACCAGCACGTCCAGTTGTCTGTTGTCTACTAGATCAAGCTCGAAAGACTCATCCCAGTCAAAAGCCAGCTCGCCAGTGCGGACCTAAGGTATTAAAATGGTATTTTTACTAGAAAGCACATAATTACATCTGTAGCGAAGAAAATGCTTCACATAACACACAATAAATTTAAGTATTAAAATAAAGCATAACAAAAAGAATATTGCCTGAAATGGAGCATAACTTAATTTCAGCAAATGTTTAGCCTTGAAGAGCGATATTATCTTCTCTCTAATAGTCATACTAGTATATTATGTATATTCTGCTCACAAACGCACGCGATGCATCATGCGATGCTGCACATTAATCGCGTTATGAAAGACTGTTACCTTGTTGGATATTCTAGGCTTTTTTTTTTCAATATTCATAGTTTCTTGAGTTTATCTTGTAGTCGTTAAAGTTGGTTTTTCAAATCGATAAGGTATAAGAACACAGGATAATGTGATACTTACCACAGTACGAGCTTTGTGCACACGATCACATTCCAGTACGCAATACAGGTCTCTAGGTGCAACTGCCGGCTGCGGAGGTGCCAAGGGACCCGACGGAGGCGAACCCGGAGACGAACCCGTTGCAGTAGGCCGAAGACCACGGCCCGCCAGAAGATGTACCCACAACATGCCCGATACTCCGCCCGACAACCGTGAGAGACCCGTCATGGACGCAGAAAGACCGCCCGTTGTTGGTTTCTCCGCTTTATACTTTAGGAACTCTGTAAAAAACATGAAAATTTATAAGACCATCGATATTTTCATACAGCTAATTAATAGTGTATTAAATACGATTTTGAAAGTCCACTGCCACATCACGATGCATTTATATTAGGATAGCATACTTTCTGTGATGGATAAGCATTTGTCAGACAATTAAAAAGATTAATGTACCATTAGGATTAATATCGATGTGTCTTTGATGACGAGAGCCTGGTGTTGGAACTGGACTTGGGTTAGGACAGTTGAACCGTGATCCCAGTTCAAGCAGCTGTCGGACCCGACGGGCTGAAGGTGACCCTCCAGCCCCTGCTCCGAGCTGGTTCGTGGCACCAAGTTGCTGCGAAGAAACCGAACGGGCAGGCAAGTGCCGAGGTCTTTCCACTCGACGACCTGCTAGACCTAATGATGATCCAAATCGGCTGGCATTTTCCATCTGAAAAATAACCGTATTAATCGAAAAGAAAAATATCGATGAAACCAGGAAACCACAAGTACTGAAAAAATTCTCACGTTTTTGAGCGCGTCATGTATATTTTCAGCTGAATAGTGCGTTGGAAGTCTTGGACGCAGCGTTTCGTAGAGAGCGCTGGTAGAGGGCGCCCGCGACAGCCACGCCCTGTACTCGTCCGAAGTGAATACTGAAGGAGAGGACGGTAAACGACCTGTTAATCAAATGATCCTTTTGAAAGGATGTCTTTGGTAAGTTAATTTTACTGTCTTGTCTTTAGCTTACCTCTGGAAGAACGAAGATCTAAGCGTGAAGACAAAGGCTCCGGCTCATCTTGAAGAACACTTCCTGCTCGCCTACTTAGTCCCAACCTAATTGGAAAAATAAAATCCATAGGTAGAACTGTTTTTGGACACTTATCCAAGAGGGAAAGTGATGCTTACCTCTGTCCAGTCCCTCTCACATCTCTAGGCAAAGAATTAAACTTCGATCCTATATCCCTCCCCAAAGTGCTACTCCTGTAACCACTGAGTCCAGAATAGTAAGGAGTTCTAGTAGGAGCCGTAGCCTCTGTGTCTGAAGAATAGTCCAGACTTCGGTTCCTCCTAGCTGTTCCAAATTTACTACTATACGATGGTAGACCAAGGCCAGTAGTCCCATACGCTCCTGACAGTGTGGAACTCAGCCCAGTTCCTCCTAAACCTGATCCTAGGCCAGAGCTCGTCAGGCCTGATCCGACGAGGCTTGAACCGGTAAGGCCGCTGAGTCCTGTGCTTGAGAGTCCAGAAGGAAGCCCAGGACCTAAACTGGATCCTGTCAATGCGGATTCTGTCAATCCAGTGCCTGATAGGCCAGATCCGGGCATGCCTACGCCGCCGTACCGCTGGTTGTATCTTAGACTTGATGCTGGAAAAATAGTATACATGTTTAGATAAACAGTGATAGGCTGACTATAAGGTTTATTTTGGCACAACAATAAGAAGTGTTACCTCCAGTTGCAGCCGAAGCTTTCAAGCTAGATCTGAGCAAAGAGTGTCTACCAAAATCAGAATGAGTTTCTGCTCTAGGCAACTGCTGTTCCGATCCTGACCGTGGCACACGGCCTCCAAAACGCGTACTGGAACGAAATAAACAATTTTAATTCAGAAACCAAGAAATATTAAGCCCGGTTTCCACCGCGAGCGGAACGGACACATTAATGACTCCTTTAAACTCGCAGGCGCAAACTTCATACTTGTATTTCCACCAACAAATAGTTTTTGCGTTCCCAGAGCGAACTCATTTTTACTCTTTTCATCCGCTTAGTCATTAATGTGTCCGCTCCGCTTGCAGTGGAAACTGGGCTTTAAGGAACAATAAGGGTCTGTTTCAAAGTGTGTAAAAGTGACCAGACTAAAATAAAGGGCCTTCTCGTAGACAGGGGACAATAGCTTACAAACTCTTTCTTTTCTTTGGTTCTTGTTAAAAAATTGTAAACAGTCAAGAGCCTCATCATGTTACTTTGTCTAGGTTTTCAGGGCATTTGGGAAGAAGAATATAGAAAAAACCATTAGTACCTGTCATACCTTCCGCTGTCAGCTGGATAGAAAGAGTGCACTTTCTCCGCTAAACTATCGAGGGTGTTCGGATAGGATCTCTCGTACGGAACAAAATGCGTCGCTTGGGACTTTGGCTGCTCCGTTATTACCGGTGGTGGTGGACGGTAGCTGTAAAAAGAGAAGATGATTAAAAACTATTTAAAGTGATTAAATACCGGGTAACTTCTTTGTTTTCTTGTGATAAAATCATCAAATGAGTCCTCTTACCCAGAGCGGAGCGGGAGAGACTATCAGCCTTAAGGTGTGCGCCCACAGGTCGGCATCGTACGTATCGGACGTATCGTACGTAACGAATTTTAGTTTTCCTTGTATGAAAACTCATACAACTGCGTCCACTAATCCGCATCGTATAGACGGCTCATCGGCAATGCCTTAATGCGATGCGTACCGATGACGTCATACGGGATGCCGATCAGTGGAAGCGATGAAGGTGGCATCCGATTGCTGATACTCGCGTCGGCAATCCGATCGCTGCCGACACAGAAATCCGTTTGATGCGATGCGTCCGATACGTACGATGCGGACCTGTGGACGCTTACCATTATACTGACTCCACGGTTATCCCTCAATAGCCACGGTAATTCATAAGTATTCCAGGGTCACAGGGTTCAGGATATCAATTGAAACACGACCAAGTTAATTCAATACATTTACCTCCATGTAGAGTGATCAGACGGCGGTCTTGGATTGTAATATAAATCCAGGGCCGTGGAATCTGGAGACAAAGCACCAAGTTGCAGCCGACTTCTTTCTTCTCTGCCGTCTCCTACTGGACGAACACCCCCGCCTGGTCCCGCTGATCGAAGGGTGCCATGTCTGTTACAGAAATAAGATTTATTGAGATTACTGAGAGTTTCATTGAAAAGAGTTTATAAATATTGCTGTTACCATAATAATGATATGAAAAAAAACGGACTCACCATACAAAATTATAAACTTGATTAGACGGTTTGTATGAAGAGGCTGTTTTTTTTTATTCTCTGAAAAAACCTTTACACCCTGTATATTTTAAGATCTATACACAGTGCGTCCTACCCGTTAACACTAACAGAGCCAAAACGTAAACTCTCAACCTAGGTCTTTTTTTTTAACGTAGTAAAATCATCTCGTCGTCCTCCCACCCCGGGCAGGGCGGGAGGGACTGTCAGAGATTTACTGACTAAAATACACGATGTCCTTCAATAGCCCTTTATGTTCCGGGGTCACGGTGATGGAATGAGTCCCGCGACCTCGGCAGGCTTTGGCCCTCTGAGAGACCCCCGTCATTATGCTGACGCTCTTTGAGGCGCCCGTGGGACACAACGCGTCGTCGACCCGGGCATGGTCCATGGTCGGGCAGCGATATGCCCTGTATTCGCTGCCCGCACGCCCGCGCCTACGGTGGCTGGAGAACGTCTTGCGACGTCCGTCGCCGTGGGCGTCGACCACCGCGGGTGGGGCGGAGGGAGGACACTGTCCTCTCTCGCACGCGGCCCGCCTCCTCGTCAACCTAGGTCTGGTGCGGAAATTCAAAGTTGCTCCCCGTGCAATAGACCCTTACACCCTGTATATTATTATAGTTTTATTTTATTTGAAATACGTACTGTGAATAAAGTCCATCAACTCGATCTCGTTCCCTCTCATCATCGTCTCGACAGTCTCTCTTGAGCACAACGACTGGCGGTGGCTTGTGCTCCGACCGCGGCATGGATGGAGAGCCCGGTCCTGATTTACCTGGTAAGGGAAGCAGAATTATAAATATTATCATGTTTATGAGGGTAGAATGAATGTTTGAAGTGCCTCGTGGGAGAAGTGGTTGTACGCGTGGCCAGTGAGCATGAGGTTAAAGATTTAATGAGTTTTTGCAAAAGAAATTTCTCACAATAGTTTTTGAAGGCTAGAAAATATTTTAGCAAAACGTAAATCTTAAGTATTGAAAGTTTCTTGAAAAGGTATAATCATCAAATTCCGTGAAAACATAACTGTTAATAACTATTGTTTGTTTTTAAAGTAAATCTAATCATAACTTGTACTCCAAAGCTCGGTAAAACTAACATTAAACTCAATCACTGTGGAACAGTTCCAAAAATTCTTTAATCAAAACTTTATTTTTACCTTTCCTCTGCCTCGTACACAGTAACAGTCTTCTGGGTATCGACATTATAATGACAACATCATCCAAAGACATTCTCCTGACATCCACGAGGTTCACAGCCAAAATCTCATCTCCCACTTTGAGACAGCCGCTGTTGTAGACGGCAGACTCCAGGGCTATCCGGGAGATGAACACTCCATCCGTCCGCGCGCCTCCGTCACCTTCCCTGATGTACAGTCCCAGGGTTTGGCCGGGTCGCTTCACTATTTCCACTAGTTGGACTATGTGACGGGAATCCTGTGAAGATAATTGACAATATTGCTGAAAAACGAGCATTGATCAGTGTAGTACATCTTAATTGACACAGTTGAAGTCTGTAAGTAGTTGTTCTGGGCCTGGCTTTGTTGTTCTGGGCCTGGCTTTGTTTAACTCTCCCAAGATACAGGAAAACTTACTGGTGTGGGCCAAAATTATTATTATTAAAAAAACTTGAGAGGTGTCAAGGGACACCCGGATGGAACGAAGTTACTCTGTACACTCAACAAAAATAATCGTCGCGACTCCGCTCCGCTCCACTCCACTCCACTCTTTGAGCTCTAGCACCCTTTCGCAACGCGCGATAAGGAACTTCGTTCCAAAAAGTGTCGTGACAACTTTTCGTAAGAATTTTTTCCGTCTAGCCCCCTTTCACAACGCGCGATAAGGAACTTCGTTCCAAAAAATAACAAAGTTTTAACAAGTCAGTAATGTAAAAAAGATGTTGCTTGCAAAGTTTGCGGTAAATAATAATTAATGAATAGTTTTAATAAAAATAACGGGCCAGGTTTCTGAAAACTTCTTAATAAATCTATAAATGCTCCATCAAATAATCCTAATAAACCATAATAGCAAAAATAATATCAAAACAGCAGAGCGAAAATAATATTAAATATCCCATTCAACATAAAAACGGCTCTACAAATAGGCGCTTCCAATTCCCAACCAATCTGACGCCTTACGACAATAGTATTGTATTGCACAAAGCACAACGCAATTCAAGGAAACCGCAAATGGAATAAACCACAGAATCTATACCGAACAATATTACATAGCTGTGGTATGAACCGTACTGCACATCCCAACAATGTTGGACTAAATTGCGTTCACATTCCCAACGATCTAGGCCATCCCGGCTCGAACAAAAGGGTTCAGTGGAGTAGCGTTCTTTCACAGTGGGTCCCGTACGAACAGACTATTTGGGTCAATGGAGCGGGAAAATTACCTGAGAAGACTGGGTTTTTTTTTTCAAAAAAAGAAGGCTTCATACCGTCACCAATCACTGTTCTAATTTATTTTTGAATGTTGTTGATTGTCGTCTTCATAAAGAACAGAGAAATGATTCGAGTAGTTATTACATTATTTGTGAGTTCTTTTATATTTTCCAATCACGACGCTGTAAACGTTGTTACTTTGTTTTCATATTGCAATGATCATTGTTCATTGCACCCAACGATTTGTTTTCAATTTATAGTAGTTGGTTTTGCTACCCGTATTCTGAATAACAAAAGACGCCAACAGTTTCAGCAAAGTTACCCAGACTTGAAGAAAATGTATTGTTATGAGTTAAGATTGTTGCATAAAGCGAAAACTAATAGTAAACTCGTCTTCATATAATGCAGCTTTATGAAGGAAAAGGAAATGTCTTGCAGTCTTAAGACAAAAACAAAAAGGTACACGCAATGTTTTTCTTTGTTCCAAAAGAAGTAAATAAGTTTTCCGCTGTTACTTTTAATAACAAGAGTTGATTAAATTTTGCCCTTAGTTAAAAAAAAAACATTTCTTTATCATTTACATAAAAATGTTTAAAGCCAAAATAAACGCATCTAAACATCAAGAATTTGACGTAATCTCGATTCGTTTTTCTTTAATTTTATATCTGTGAAAAAAATCGAATCGAAAACCGGGTAATTTTAGCATGCATTTACAAAAATAATAATGCAACCTTATGCCTAAAACCGGACTCGTAACAATTAAAGGCCATATAATTTTCTTTCATGCGGGAACCAAAGCCACGCCACGTAGCACAGCAGCCAATACCTACCTCAGCCACTTCCTCATAAATCGTGACACGTATGCATTAAAAGGACTCCGTGGCCCTGCCAGGCCAAGGGCAACCAAAGGATAAGGTAGACAGTCAGCTTGAGTCTGATTTTCGGGCCATCCATGGCTGAAGAACTCTTTTGATGAAATAACCAATCCAAAAAAGCAAAACATGTATACTTCTTACCTGTAATGAGAAGAATTTCTTGGCGGCTTCAATATTGTTACGGCCTACTTGTCTGATCTCCAGAATCCGTACGATCATCTCGCCGCGGCGCTCCACCGCCTGAAATCATTGTATTACAATATATTGAACACGCTCGATAAAACGACAACGGCAAAAAAGGATTTCTTGTAAATCCACTTCCCTTTTTTGTTGGGGATATGGTAAGCTTTTGAACGGCGGATTTAGATTTGCCAATATGGACGCTAAGATCTTTTAACTTTACTTATCACGTGCTTTAGCTAAAGCAGGCTAAGGCAAGGATCTTTACAGCGAACTATGATTCAGATTAAGCTTATCATACTTTATCCGAAAATGAAACTTATGTAAATAAAGGTAATGTTCTTATTCGAACGAAACATTTGATTACAGGTGCTTGTAGGAATAAGTACATTAACTTTATAGGTATTGAGAAAGCTTATTTTCGGATGAAGCTCGACATATCTTACACGTGTTTGCCAGTCATGGCAACGTAAAGTGAATAACGCAAAGCCAAAGTTCATGCTAAGTAGAGTTTATAGATTTCGGGTCTTATGTTTATCCGACTTGTTCATTTTTAGTAGGATATTGTTTCCATTCGTTATTGTAAATAGTATATTTGTGTATTAAAGAACCATTTATATCCGGCCCGGGTATCAATAAAGAAACCCATGCAAATTATGTGTCAGGAAAGACTTTAGTTTCCAAATACCCGGACCAAAAGCAACTTTACATTTATGTTTCTAAGATGTAATCGTCGAATTAAAAAATAATTTGTTATCAAAGAATTTTTAAGCGAAGTTAATGAGAAATTACTTTTTTATATTTTGTTAATGGCAACTTCTGAGAGCAATAAGCCTCTCCTAATTAGGCAAGACATCAAAACGCGAACATTTGCCAAAGATATGCTAACTACGAAAGTATTTCAATATTTAGGGAATGAATGAAATAATTTTGGTACTGACCTCGAGCGCCGCGGCGGTTGTTGAATCGTGATCATTCTCAACCATTTCAATCTGCCTGAATATTTCATTGCTCACTCCTGATACCTGTGTAATATAAATAATAGTTTAAAGTTAAAGATTTCGACAGAGAAATTTGTTTATGGTACTTGGTAACATTTCAATTTTTAGAAGTGGTGGCCCAGTGACGTCTGATCGCGTCTGGTCAACTCAGTCAGGCACATTATTTTGTTGGTAACTTATTTCATCATCACAGCTTTCGATAAAAGGAAACATTGTGAGTAAACCGTCTTAGAACCAAGAATTCAAGGCTGCGTGGTAAATTATGGCCCACACCCTCGTCCCGCTAATGATGATGATGAATAGTTTAATAAAATTCTGACATTTCACAAATATAATGCCCATTGCAGTCGCGGAACTGTCTCATCAAATAACCGTGACCCTGGACCGTTAAGGGCTGTTTGGTTTTATTCAGTATTAGTCTGAGAGTCTCAAATAAGATAATTTTACCATGAATAAAAAAAACAATCAAAAATGTATAGATGTAAAAAGTGAAAAATAATAAGAAGAAGGAACAAAAACTACAAGTTTATTCATAAACGCTGCTTACAGTAAGGCACGTTAGGTATTTGGCATTCTAAACTTTATCAGCCTATAATATTCCCATTGCTGGGACACAGGCCTCCGCTCTGTGAGAGGGAGTGGGCCATAATCCATCTGCAACTTTATAAGGCTTCAATGATTTCTTGAGACTTTTCAAAATCATCATCATCAAATTATATTATTAACACTTTTTGAAAGTCAATTTATCACAGCGATAGGCCCCCAAAGCCTCCTTTCGACACTTGTTTTGGCTGGAAAGATAAAGTGGCGGAATAAACTCCCCAGCAATACATCTGTCTATGCGTTTAGAGGAAACAAGATTTTATGCAATTTAATAGAACATTCACATTAAACATCAATCCGATATTACATCTCCGGCTTTATGAAGAGGAAGGGAGATATTATGTTTTTAATGAAGGACAATAGTTAACATGAAGAATGGTCTCATAAAGCAGTTACCTTTCGGAAGTCTGGCTGCAGCACGCAGGGTGGTGCGTGGTTGGCGCGCGGCGGCTGCGGCGGCCCGGGCGGCGCGCGGCCCGGCGACGCCGTCAGGTCCGGCGCCGCGCGCCCGTTCTCCTGTTACAACAGAAAGAATATATAAATAAGTATTATAACATCACGCCAATAACCCCTGAAGAGTTCAGCAGAGGTGCACGTAATATTAAACCCACATTTCGCCAGCTATGTTCTAGTAAGTCACATATAATGCAGACGAGCCTATTTCCATCAACTGGGTACAGATCCAGGCCCCGTGGCTGGGTCGTGGGGCAGTCGTATCAGTTAACCGTGACCATGGAACGTAAAGGGGTATTGAAGTGTCACCGTGGATTTCAGTACAAGTCTGACCATCCCGCTAAGGGTGAGGGAAACCTTCTATTTGATGATATTACGACAAAAAACAACAAAGGCCACTGAGAAATTCAAATCGATGGAAAAACTCAGTAATACGAGTACTTTGCCCGACCAAGGAACAAGGTAGTGTAACAAGTCAGGATGGTAGAAAGAAATGTGTTGCGCTGACCCCACGTGACTTGAGATAAGGAAGGAAAGATGATGATTGTGATGACGGTGATGATAGGGAAAAATATGAATGATGGTAATGCAAATATAGTTGGCTGTTCAAAACAATAGACAAACATCCCAAAGATGACGAAAAAATATATCATGAGACAAACTTTGGGCAAGTATTATATACGAGTACCATCCCATACTACAATTATTTCATAAGTATTTCCGTGTTTTCCCGTAGGTACCCCACCCTCATCCTACAGTAAGTTCCAAAAAGAAACATGGCCGCTTGAAGTCACACTTCAAATTGTAACAAAATATTCGAAAATACTTCGGAATTTTCCTCAGCCCACACAGGTGCCCGACATAAACCCGAACAAATAGATCTATAAATCCCTCGAAGGAACCTTCCTATAACATAATGTCTTCGTAAGGCCTGTAAGTGATACTATTACTTATTATATTACTACGTAAACAGTCTGCCACGCTGAGGCATATTGCGAGTTTCCGAGACACTTTCTAACATATTACCTCATTTTTCTCAGACTATTAACTTAGTAGGAAAATAAGTTGGTAGTAGTTTTATTCCTTTGGAGCGTGATAGTTTTTTTTAACAGTGGTGGCGCATTGGTATCGGTCTCGACTTACGAGATGTGGGTCGTGGGTTCGAACCCCGCCAGGCGCATTACTTTGTATAATTTTTTCATCACCGCTGCTCTCAAAACGGTGAAGGAAAACTATAGTGAGGAAACCGGCATGTCCTAGAACCAGAAATTCGAAGACATGTGACATCTACCAACCCGTACTGGACCCGCGTGGTGTATTATGGCCCACTCCCTCTCACAGAAAGGAGGCAAGTGTCCCAGTAGTGGGAACATTATAGGCTGATGATGATGATGAATTTTATTCTTTTGCAGCGTGATAGATTTTATTGATGAGTTTATGGAGGGATTCATAAAATAGAATAGATATTACTGCTCAAATTTAAATTGGAGGCCTTTGACATTAAGGGTTAAAGAAATAAATGGATAAAACATAAAAGTAATATTATATATATAATATCACACCTATCCTCTTAAAATAACGGGGACCCCGTTAGAAGGACAAGGCCTGCCATCGACGACCTTGGCAGGATTTGAGCAGGGACTGTCTTAATTCGCGGCCCCTGAATTTAAGGGTTATTGAAGGACATTGCACCGTAGATTTTACTCAGTTCAAGCAAGCCAGGACTAATTTGATGATTTTACCACGTACAAAACACTTAAATTGGTAAAATACTCGTAAAAACTTAAAAGAAAAGTTATTTTACGCTTATTTATATGGTTTTAATAATCACTTTATTCAAAAAAGATTTTGTTATATAATAATTATAACTCAGTTTCCTTTAAATCTATGTCGTAAAAGGCAGAAATACCTATACAGCGTCTATCAAACTCCAGACACGTGGAGTGAGTGAAGATATGAAACTAATTAGCATAATATTATATACGTTCGATATTCTTGTTAGAGGAACGTGGAAGGAGCCTTTTGAACGTCTTAATATGAAATTAAATACGTGCTCCTTCGTCGAACAACGTAGATATTGTCATTTGTGATGCTAAAGGAAAATATAAAATGGTAATAGACATCAAAATTGTTGTAAAAAAAATATTCGTTATTTAGTTGCAAATTATGAGACTTTCATTTTTTTTTAATATTGCCACACTAGATTTTTTCCTGTATGTTGGGTGCGTTTACAAACATTTAAAGTCATATAACAAACGCCCAGACCCGAAACAACTAATTGATCATACAAAATTTTGCTACGTGCAGGAATCAAACCCAAGTCAATCAAGTCCCCGGAACATGACAGGCTATTGAAGGACACCGTGGATTTTAGTCAGTAGAAGTCTGACAGTCCCTCCCGCCCTGCCCGGGGCCGGAGGACTCATTTAATGATTTTACCACGCTAAAAAAAAAAAAAAGTCAATCAAGTCCAATTGCTCAGCCACTGCACTAACCGAGCCAAGACAAGACTTGTTAAAAAAATGCGTCATCAACTCATTTCAAAGTTTTAAAATATATATTATTTAATTACTTATGTAATATTATATGAGATTCAAACATAACTGATAAAATAAGGGCGTAGCAACAAACCCTTTAAATTATTTTCCGATCAAATATTTAAATGCTAAAAGTTCAAAACCTCATTTCATTTTAATAACTAAAATAATTTCAAACTAAATACAATAATTTAACCACAGCGGACCAAACTTCTACATATTCGAATTACAAACCAACCGCCAAAGACCGAACAGAATGTATCGAACATTCGAACCCTTTCTCATTCAAATATGACGTCACAAACAAATATGGCCGTTATTCTTATTTCCTTCGTTCTTCCGTCGCGGGTAATATTGTCACTTCCTATTTGAATATGGAATGGGAATGTGGTACGGAGGCGATAAGGAAAAGTCATTTTAAAGAAAAATAGAGATTAAATAGCTTCGCGGTTTTCGTTTGAAATGTACTGGGAATGGGAACTGAAGCAAATATGTCATTTAGACAAGAAGCGTACGTGTTTTCTTTTTTGACATATTTCTTAAGTCTGTTTCTTGTTAATGAAGAGTGTTTTCAATCATATCCGAAAGGCTAAACGAATTTTATGAAATATTACTCAAATGTAGGTCGTCTTTTCATTAGATGGTTTAATCATCAAATGAGTCCTTCTGCGAAGGGACTGTCAGAATCGTACTGACTAAAATCCATTCTGTTCTTCAATTGCCCTTTAAGTTCCAGGGTCACGGTTACTCATTTGTACTGTTCCGCGACCCCAGCAGGCATTTCGCACTCTATGGGGGGAAGAATTATAAGGTATAGAACTTATCGAAGCATTGCTTGGGAAATTTTTTTAGTTACATATGGACGAAGCCACTATAATAATGTAAGCTTGTAATAATGTAGACGTACTTTTATTTCCACAGCAAAATAACGTGGGTATTTAATTCTTTATTTAAATATAATGTATGAATGAAACTCTGTTCAACTGGAACGTAAAGTGCTATTGAAGGATCACCGTGGATTACACTACAAGTCTGACCATCCCGCTAAGGGAGGGAGAACACTTCTATTTGATGATATTACGACAAAAAAAAAACAAAGGCCTCGTGGCTGCTACTGAGAAATCCAGATCAATGTAAAACCTAGACCTGGGAACCAAACTCTGGACCTCATGCTCAGATGGCGCGCTTCCAACCACTAGACCAACGAGCCAGGCAGTGTGGTAACCAAGTTAGGTAAGCATTATGTTGATACTAAAATTTGAAGTAGTCACGAAATAGATGGAAGTTTGTGTTGAAGGATGTACTTAGATGAAAAGCAGTAAATGATATAGCGTAACAACTCAATGTGGGTGAAAGAAATGTGTTGCGCTGACCCCACGTGACTTGAGATAAAGAAAGAAAGATGATGATTGTGATGACGGTGATGATAGGAGAAAATTTGAATGATGATAATGCAAATAGAGTTGGCTGTTCAAAACAATAGACAAACATCCCAAAGATATGACGAAAAAAGATACCGTGAGACAAACTTTGGGCAAGTATTACCCATATACCATCCCATACTACAATTATTTCATAAGTATTTCCGTATTTTCCCGTAGGTACCCCACCCTCATCCTACAGTAAGTTCCAAAAAGAAACATGACCGCTTGAAGTCACACTTCAAATTGTAACAAAATATTCGAAAATACTTCGGAATTTTCCTCAGCCCACACAGGTGCCCGACATAAACCCGAGCAAATAGATCTATAAATCCCTCGAAGGAACCTTCCTATAACATAATGTCTTCGTAAGGCCTGTAAGTGATACTATTACTTATTATATTACTACGTAAACAGTCTGCCACGCTGAGGCATATTGCGACTTTCCGAGACACTTTCTAACATATTACCTCATTTTTCTCAGACTATTAACTTAGTCGGAAAATAAGTTGGTAGTAGTTTTATTCTTTTGCAGTGTGATAGATTTTTTTAACAGTGGTGGCCCATTGGTATCGATCCCGACTTACGAGTTGTAGGTCGTGGGTTCGAACCCCGCCAGGCGCATTACATCATCACCGCTGCTCTCAAAACGGTGAAGGAAAACATCGTCAGGAAACAGACATGTCCTAGAACCAAAAATTCGAAGACATGTGACATCTGCCAACCCGCACTGGACGTGGTGGATATGGCCCACTCCCTCTCACAGAGAGGAATCCTGTGTCCCAGTAGTGGGAACATTATAGGCTGATGATGATGATGATGAGTTTTATTCTTTTGCAGCGTGATAGATTTTATTGATGAGTTTATGGAGGGATTCATAAAATAGAATAGATATTACTGCTCAAATTTAAATTGGAGGCCTTTGACATTAAGGGTTAAAGAAATAAATGGATAAAACATAAAAGTAATATTATATATATAATATCACACCTATCCTCTTAAAATAACGGGGACCCCGTTAGAAGGACAAGGCCTGCCATCGACGACCTTGGCAGGATTTGAGCAGGGACTGTCTTAATTCGCGGCCCCTGAATTTAAGGGTTATTGAAGGACATTGCACCGTAGATTTTACTCAGTTCAAGCAAGCCAGGACTAATTTGATGATTTTACCACGTACAAAACACTTAAATTGGTAAAATACTCGTAAAAACTTAAAAGAAAAGTTATTTTACGCTTATTTATATGGTTTTAATAATCACTTTATTCAAAAAAGATTTTGTTATATAATAATTATAACTCAGTTTCCTTTAAATCTATGTCGTAAAAGGCAGAAATACCTATACAGCGTCTATCAAACTCCAGACACGTGGAGTGAGTGAAGATATGAAACTAATTAGCATAATATTATATACGTTCGATATTCTTGTTAGAGGAACGTGGAAGGAGCCTTTTGAACGTCTTAATATGAAATTAAATACGTGCTCCTTCGTCGAACAACGTAGATATTGTCATTTGTGATGCTAAAGGAAAATATAAAATGGTAATAGACATCAAAATTGTTGTAAAAAAAATATTCGTTATTTAGTTGCAAATTATGAGACTTTCATTTTTTTTTAATATTGCCACACTAGATTTTTTCCTGTATGTTGGGTGCGTTTACAAACATTTAAAGTCATATAACAAACGCCCAGACCCGAAACAACTAATTGATCATACAAAATTTTGCTACGTGCAGGAATCAAACCCAAGTCAATCAAGTCCCCGGAACATGACAGGCTATTGAAGGACACCGTGGATTTTAGTCAGTAGAAGTCTGACAGTCCCTCCCGCCCTGCCCGGGGCCGGAGGACTCATTTAATGATTTTACCACGCTAAAAAAAAAAAAAAGTCAATCAAGTCCAATTGCTCAGCCACTGCACTAACCGAGCCAAGACAAGACTTGTTAAAAAAATGCGTCATCAACTCATTTCAAAGTTTTAAAATATATATTATTTAATTACTTATGTAATATTATATGAGATTCAAACATAACTGATAAAATAAGGGCGTAGCAACAAACCCTTTAAATTATTTTCCGATCAAATATTTAAATGCTAAAAGTTCAAAACCTCATTTCATTTTAATAACTAAAATAATTTCAAACTAAATACAATAATTTAACCACAGCGGACCAAACTTCTACATATTCGAATTACAAACCAACCGCCAAAGACCGAACAGAATGTATCGAACATTCGAACCCTTTCTCATTCAAATATGACGTCACAAACAAATATGGCCGTTATTCTTATTTCCTTCGTTCTTCCGTCGCGGGTAATATTGTCACTTCCTATTTGAATATGGAATGGGAATGTGGTACGGAGGCGATAAGGAAAAGTCATTTTAAAGAAAAATAGAGATTAAATAGCTTCGCGGTTTTCGTTTGAAATGTACTGGGAATGGGAACTGAAGCAAATATGTCATTTAGACAAGAAGCGTACGTGTTTTCTTTTTTGACATATTTCTTAAGTCTGTTTCTTGTTAATGAAGAGTGTTTTCAATCATATCCGAAAGGCTAAACGAATTTTATGAAATATTACTCAAATGTAGGTCGTCTTTTCATTAGATGGTTTAATCATCAAATGAGTCCTTCTGCGAAGGGACTGTCAGAATCGTACTGACTAAAATCCATTCTGTTCTTCAATTGCCCTTTAAGTTCCAGGGTCACGGTTACTCATTTGTACTGTTCCGCGACCCCAGCAGGCATTTCGCACTCTATGGGGGGAAGAATTATAAGGTATAGAACTTATCGAAGCATTGCTTGGGAAATTTTTTTAGTTACATATGGACGAAGCCACTATAATAATGTAAGCTTGTAATAATGTAGACGTACTTTTATTTCCACAGCAAAATAACGTGGGTATTTAATTCTTTATTTAAATATAATGTATGAATGAAACTCAATTTATGAAAAAGGCCATTTTTGGACAAAAAAAGAATTCCAAAAATATATCAGACAGCGTATCAATCAGAATCGTGAGTATAATCTTTCTAAATAAAGTGTTGAATGAAAAACATGACGAATGACGTCATAGAGTGGGTAGTAAGTACGTAGGTACCTACGTCATATGTATGATGAATGAAATGTGAGTAGGGAATCAAATACAACTTGCTGATTGCAGTTCACTTTTTCTTACTACTACCTACTACCTATTTCATTAATTTCTGTTACTTTTAAAATACTTTTTTGGACTTAGATGTTTGTCATGTTGTATTTATTTTGTCGATTGAGTAAATAAATAATAATTTAATCGGAGTCGTAACTTTTAAGTCATTGTATTTCTTTTTTTCAGCTGTCCCACATCCAACTTTTGATATAGCGTTTCGAAAAAGAAATGCAAAATCCCGTTGATTAATCTTATTTCTTTTATCTAATATCTTTAAACGAGCAATTCTTGTATATTTATTTATATACTAGTGTTTGCCCGCGGCTTCGCTTGCGTTATTTTAGAATTTGAGAAACAATACGGATTGTGTGGCGCCATCTGGAATATGAACGTAATTGTTTTCTCGGAAACAGCTCTCTTCTGTTATTCGGGATGTAAGATACCTTATATCCGTGTCTACACTCCTGACAACGTATATGCTAAATTTTGGGACGATTGATTCAGTAAGTAGTAATGCGTGAAAAGGTAAAAAACAAACATACTTGCATTTTTATTATTAGTTTAGATCAATAATGTTATATCTAGGTACATAGTTTGCATAGGAAACGTCCTTATTTGAGCGTCATTAATTTCAAAGAACCGTGTTTATTTTAAACATTAGAATATCATTTTTGGGTCGATTTACAGTATCGCTGCAAATTGAACGTACGATAGCATTGCTCTTCTCCCTTTAGCATACCGCGTGATACCTAAAAAATAACTAATTATCTGACTCGATGAGTACAACTTTTCGTCGTTTAAAACAGAATCTATGCACTGGTTTGAGCACCAATTCAAAACATAAATAAACACAAATTATAGAAACCCTGATTTTTTTGTAATCTTTAAAATTCCACACCTCGAAACAATTACAATTAAAAAAAAATATCCAACTTACTACCTACAATTTAAATCGGTGTAGATTTATATCCTAGAGAAGTATTGAAAAAAAATAGTAATTATTTAAAATCGCAAATAATATTGAAACAAAAGTATGCACATTTTTTTTATTATTTAAAACTCTCAGGACAAATAAAAAAAAACTCAAAAAGAGAAAAAAAAACTGCGAGATTTGATCCAGAGACTCCTTGCACGAAAGTCAAGCAGTTTACCGACCGGACTGGCTAGTACGCTGACAGTTATTTTCAAATAGCGGTTCTTGTACAAATGTCAACAATGACTGAAAATCAACATATTATAAAATTGCTAATCCCCCAAGGGGAATAGCTTAATTATCCATATCCTATTAATTGAAGAGCAGTTTAAGGAATATTTGAGGAAAAATTGACTAAATAATATCCAGTGGTTTAGCTTCCAACTATCAACAAACATTTAAAAACAACAAAATTCAAAATTGCTTATCTCCCAGGAAAAATAGCGTAATAATTCAAAGCATATTAACAGAAGCATATTATTAGGAATATTTGAGGAAAATTTGATCGACAACTTTACAGTAGTTTCGGAGATAGATCAAATAAAAAAAAAACATAAAAAATTTCGAAAAAAAATAAAAGTTGATCTGGCATCAGAATCGATCCCTTATCTCGAAAAAAATACAAAAAGAAAAAAATATTCAATGTACAGGAATGACATCTCTACGATTTTATTATATGTAAAGATAAAGAAAAGATGTAAAGATAAAGATAGTCAGGATCTCGGAAACGGCTCCAAGGATTTTCATGTTTGTTACAGATATGGGATTTTTCGGCTCAAGGAATCGATTTATCAAGGTCCCAGGTTCGAGAAAAGCTCGGCTCCCAAGATATAGACATTTTAAAAAACCGAGTGAAGCTCGGTCAACCAGATATTTTTATATAAACTAAATAATAATAAGCGGATACGAGTCTCTACAAGTTAGACATGACACTGTAAACTTCAAAAGACAGACTGAAAGTGTACATTTAAAATATTGTACACTCGCGTACAACTTGAAAATTCAAAACTTTAAACTGTACTCGCCTGTACAAATCAAATAATGATTTGTCGACATATCACAGTGTCCTTCCTCTGATTTTCGTTTGTGTGAGCGTTAAAATTTTTGGCGGTCGATCGAGTGCGGGGCACAGGGGGGGGAGAGGAGTAAAGGGGGCGGGTCCCTGACCCAGTTCCGTGTTCCCCCCGCGCCCCGCTCGCGTACGCGTGAGGTCACTGTACTGCAGTTGCAAGTCCCCAAATACCGCAGGGTGACTGGACTCATCCCACTGTACGAAACGACTGTAGTAGACACGCAGCATTGTGTGCCAAAAAGTGGGAAAATTGTACCAAAAAAATTGGCATGCATGAAAATTAAACCTCAATTTTTGTTATGGAAAATGGTTTTTTGATTTTTATCGCGAAATACGAAAAAAAAGAGGACGTAGGTCAGTGTAGACCAGTCTATTTTTTCAATTACAAATTGATCTTCTTCTTCTTTGTCCTAGCCTTATCCCATTATTTGGGGTCGGCTCTCCTTGTTCTGCGGCGCCAGGTCAGTCTGTCCTGGGTTGTCGAAGTGTTAATTTGGGCACGCTCTAAGTCCTTGGCTACCGTGGACCTCCAGGTTGCGAGTGGGCGCCCTCTACCTCTCTTAGCATTTGGCAATGCTAGTGCCTGTTTAATCACATGGTCCTCAGGGCGTCTCATGACATGTCCGAACCAACGCAGGCGTGTTTCAGTGAGCTTTTCTGCTATGGGGGCGACCTTGAAACTTCCTCTGATGTGCTCGTTTCGCACTTTATCAAGTCGAGTTACACCTGCGGCCCACCTGAGCATCTTCATCTCGTTCCCATGCATTTTTTGTTCGTGCGTTTTCTTTATGGCCCAACATTCAGCACCGTACATCATGGCTGGTCTTACAGCAGTTTTATAAATCTTGCCTTTGGTTTTAATCGGCATTCTTGCGTCACACAGAACTCCCGTCAAAGCCCTCCACCGCTGCCATCCTACGCTAACTCTGTGAGTAACATCGGCTTCTAAATTTCCATCAGATGTCAGCATTGCTCCAAGATATTTGAATTTTGCTACCTTCGGTAGTGGCTTTCCTTCGATGTGAATCGAGTTCGAGTTAAGAGTTTCACCACTAAATGCGCATTCCAAGTATTCGGTTTTACTTCTGCTGATCCGAAGGCCGTTGTTCTCCAGCGCACTTCGCCACTGCTCGAGGGTGTTTTGTAACTGCTCGGTATCCTTATCCAAGAGAACTATGTCGTCCGCGTACAACATACACCATGGTAAGGGAGGCTGAATGTCCTTTGTTAGGTAGTCCATAACCATGTTAAAGAGAAGTGGACTCAAGGCTGAGCCTTGGTGGACGCCTACTCTGACTTCGAAGCTTTTGGTTAGCCCAGCCAGGCTTCTTACGCTAGTGCGGCTTAATTACAAATTGATATGGGCGAAATAAATTCAAACTATTTTTATAGGAGCAAATGTAATGTAATTAATCACAGTCATGATTATGCATTGTATCTTACAAGAAAAAAACTAAATCCAGCATTATACTTCCTGAATGAAATCGGGAAATATTATATGGAGGGAAATAGGACTAGGAGTACATAGGATATCACTGCATCCGTATATCGGTACATTGCGGTTAGCTTTATTCCCGCGCTACATGCTAATGTCTACGCCTCGTAGACCCTGCTACGCCGCTACGGATGTCTACGAGTTTTCGTAGCAGTGTCTATTTTTTAGAAATTCCTTTGTGTTTTTATGTGTTTACACGACAATGTATTTGTGTGAGCTCGATTTGTTCAAGTTTCTGAATAACGGTGCACAATGGAGCAAATTGTATGGAATAAAGTAATAAACATTCGTACACGAACGTAGTGAGGTACATGAAATATTTGGTGTTTTTGTTATTTTGAATACTACGTTTTAGGAAGAAATATTACGATGTTACGAAATCAAGTTATGTTCTTGTATGAAAACAATTAAACTGAATTAAACTACAAGAGAAAAAATAACAATAACTTTTATGTCTAATTTGTTTGTAAAATTCGATTTTTCAATGTTTGATATTCTTACGTTTATTCAGAAAATTATATTAACAATAACATTCATCAAAAACATATATATAAACTAGCTGTTGCCAGCGGCTTCACCCTGGAACCCTACTCGAAAGTTATCCCACGGGAACATAAAATCGGGATAAAAACTATCCTATGTGTTAATCCAGATTATAAACTATGTGTGTACCAAATTTTAGCCAAATCCGTTCAGTGGTTTTTGCGTGAAAGAGTAACAAACATCCATCATCCATACTTACAAACTTTCGCCTTTATAATAGTAGTAGGATCTACAAAAATTTACTTGGAAAGACAGGTACAAACTAACAGACAGGTTGCAGCAACACACTAAAAATCAAAATATAAAAACTAAAAATCGCGTAATCAACCAGCCCAATATTTCACTTCAAACAAATATGCCATTGACTCATTCAGAACCCGCCCTAATGGCCTCTGCAAAAAAAAACAGTAGCAAGTAAAAAAAGATCCGATTAAACCTCGCGATTCAGTAAACGGGCCGACTAACCTTTCTGTTTGCATACCAATTACACGGCCGCCGTGTTCACAAGAAACCGACGCACCCCATGCATAACTGCCACAAAACCTGCCATTGAAAAATAAATCTTATTTTCTTATAACAAGCCTCATTTTCTTTTGACAAACATTCCTGCAATAATGACATGACTACAGCACAAACTGCTGTTCAATTTTAAAACTTAGTTACTTCGAAGTAAGTCTCTTATTCTTTTGACAGATATTTTAATATTCTGTTCGAGGGATAATAGACTTGTGTTGGCTGTCATGCAATATCCAGTGCAATATGGCTGCGGGATCTAATCTTGAAGTTTTATTGGGGCACTAGATGCAAGGTACTTTGAGTGGTTTCCTCGTATTCTAGACTTTAAAGATAGTAGCATAATGTCTTATTTCCATTGGAGCTTAGGAAAAGAGTTTTATGTTCGGTCATTTAACTTTTTTAACTGAGTTAGTTGGGTAGTCATCCGTTTAATTATTGTGTCATAAACGCCGGAGCATAAGACTTAAGAAAAGTTAAAGTTATTTATAAAAGTAGTCGAATTATTGTAGTAATCACGTGGAATACGTTATAGATAAATAATAATGTATCTTTCTACTACTAATGTGAAGGTGTGTGAAAATGGAGGGATATATGGATAAATGAGTGCATGGTTTGTTATTACGATTGAACGGATTTTGAAGTTTGACACACAGATAAAACAAATAAAATCACAGCCAACTCGCAAACACACTGCTATCGCACTGCACGGCCACAATTTTTTTTGGTAAAGGCTTACAATTTTTTGTTTTTCGAGAGTACATTTTTCTTATAATAACTTTGCCCGACACAAGGATTTTTTTCCGTTTCATGGGTGCATTCACAATCATTGAATTCACACACAGAAACACCCATACCCGGTAAAAATAAGAGTAAAGTGCATTATAATTTGGTCCCAAAAACATTTAGCCCTAGGGCATTTGGCAATCTAAGATTACACAATAAAATGTTTCATCACGCAATGTCTTTCATTTCATTAACGTTTTTTTAATAATAATAATATTCTTTATTTCGGATAACAATGATCCATAGTGTTAGTAAACAATATTATAACTTATTACTAATGTTAATAAATTGACTACTACGATAAAAAAAAATAATTAATAATTTTACCCAGTTTGTTATAATTAGAGCTTCTGAGTATTGTATAGAGCTTCTATATATGTAAAAACCGTTTGCATTAAGATTTAGTAACATTAAAATTATCCCCATATAAAATCAACACATAGTTAGCATTACAATATTAAATTCAAACAGTGTAATTGGTGACGAAAACAGAAAAAAAAATACTTGTTTGAACTAGACTCTAACGGCTTTATTACAAAACGTGGTTTAAGTTAGACCAAGCTTTAAATCAAAAATCAATTTTTTAATTTCGAACTTTATTCCAACTGCTATAAACATTCTAAAATGCACATTGACAACTTAGACCGGGATCTAAACTCGGTTTTTGTATTAATAACTTTACGACAGCAGAAATAAAGTTCGAAATTCAAAAATTCATTTTTGATTTAAACCTTGGTCTAAGTTAAACCACGTTTTGTAATAAAACCGAAAATATCCTTACATAACCTAAAAACTCACATCAATATCTGAATTTCCTTCGAACTCCCACAAATAGATTACCTACTAGAGCCTCTGAATAAATAATTTTGACGAACTACCCACAAATGAGGTTAGACCTGTCAAGAGCTGTCATGTTACTTTGAAAACAAACTTTTGATGGATTCTAAAGGGTAAGGTTAAGTTACATGGTTATATATTTAATAAATCGTGTAAGTTAGGCAAACATGATTAGTGTGTGGTATTTTACTCGTATTATAGTTATGCTTTAGCCACACAGCACAATGTTCAAGTTGTTTTTTATCGTGGTAAACTCATCCTATGAGTCTCCCTCCCAAATCGCAACGGGCCCTCCCGTTCCGATTTGGAAATTGAATACAATCCGAAGCAATGATGACTGCACTGCATTACCCTCAATTTTATCACAATGCAAGAAGGTTCATTTTTGCTGCTTTCGATGCTTGGCGCCTGTTTTTTTTAATCAGTTGATGGGCACGTCAGTAGAAGTATCAATGAAATCGGTTTACAACTAAAATGTTCTTCAAGAATTAAGAATTATGAAAGTATACCTTAACCTTGAAGATTGGGCATGTCGACGGCGTGTAATGGGTGACTAGCCTTGTGTTCCACGCGCGCCTCAAAGAGTGATCAGCAATCTGACAACCAAACCAGTCTTAGCCTGCTAAATATGTTAGTCAGTACAAGTCTGACAGTCCCTCTCGCCCTGCCCTGGGTGGGAGGACTAATTTGATGATTTCACCACGATGAATATGACATAGCCACAAATCGATCTATAAGTATCACACCTCTTAAAAAAAAACTCGAACCACATTTCATTTACACGATTTTTTTCACTCCTATCCGCAACCAATCACCCAGAAACACACACATCTATCAGGCCATCAACACAGCTATAAATCTAGGACATAACGTGCATAGTTCTCGTCTCTAACATAAAGTAATTTTCGCTGGCTGTCTCGCTGCGGAAGCCGGCGCAACTTGTAATCACCGGTCCTCGTAATAAAACTGTCGCATGTTTCTGTTGCTGATTTATCATGTAGTTGTTCTATGTGGAACATCGGTTTTATGATTTATGAATAGCGCATTTTTGTATTTAAATAAAACTGAAAACACTTGCAGTCGTAACGGCCGACCGATCTACTTCTGCGTCGGTAGTTTGATGATATGGTTATAAAACTTAAAAAGAAATATGGTTCTATGTTTATCTATACTAATACTAGCTGTTGCCAGCGGCTTCACCTGCTACAACTCTAAAATTATCACACGGGAACATAAAATTGGAATAAAATCTATCCTATGTGTTAATCCAGGTAACTATCGGTGTACCAAATTTTAGCCAAATCCGTTCAGTGGTTTTTGCGTGAAAAAGTAACAAGCATACCTACATCCACACATAAATCCTCGCAAACTTTCACATTTATAATATTAGTAGGTTTATAGTCCTAGTCCTACTAATATTATAAATGCAAAAGTTTGTTGCTTGAGAATTTGTTTGTTTGGTAAAACGTGCTGATGGTCTACCATGATGTCTTAAAATGTGAGTGGTTCCGCTCAGGGAACAAGATGGCGCTAGACGACTTGCATAAGCTCTGTCTCTTTTCACAGACTAAAGACACGCCTGATCTCAGGAGTTACTGGTTCGAATTGAAAAAATATTTATTGTGTTGGATAGTCTATTTACAGGGGACTTTCCTAGGAAAGGACAAAGTTAGTGACTGTCGATAGGCGAGCATTCCATTATTTTGGATAACTCGGAGAAAAAAATACGTGTGTCACTCGGGTACTGCCGCGGTAAAGCTATTGCATAGCCCTTTTTTATCAACTTATGCATTTACCTATTTAGGTTAGGTCACTTGGTCAGCCACGTCAATAAAAAAAAAAAACACCGTGCCTAAGTCTGCCGAACTGAATAGACGGCGTTCGGCGACCTGTTAGGTTTGTTTTCGTTAGGTTTATTTTCGTTACGGAATTTCTTGATTCGGTCGCCGTGCTCAGATCCCGCGATAAAAGCTATGCAATAGCTTAAAAATAGTATGCAATTATAATAGTTTTACTTCTAATTGAAGTAAAAGTCTGTTTGAAAATAAATTAATAGAGCGAAGTGGCAGTTGGTACTTTTCTCACTTCCCTTCTTGTTTGACAGTGCAATAAAATATATCATTCGAGTTTTCAGAAATGTAACCACTAAAAGAGAATGAGATAAATGAAGATTATGTCAGAAGAAAATTGAGTAATCTTGTTATTTTCCATTTTAAGCAGCGAATCCCCAAATAAATTGTCACAGAAAAAAGAGGAAGTGACACACACACCAAAATAACTCGACTAATGATGACTGATTGAATGAAGCGCTACGCCGTAGGCGCGTAGCGTTCTCGTAGCGAGTGATCAATGCTACGTAGCTCAAGTGCTACGCGTGAGTGCTACGCAGCAATTTTATATCCATTACTCGCTATTTTGTACACACCTGACGTGTGAAGGGTGAATATGTGATGCATAATTCAATGAATTTACGGGAGGGTTTTTGATACTTCTATCGATGGAAGGGAAAACCTTTTAAAGAAACGATTTTATGCGATTTATTTGGATTTTGATAGTCATATTGAACTACTTACATTTGATGATTTATTTTCGGTTTTCACTTAGAAAAAAATTATCAACCAATATTATTTATGATTGCCTCGTAAAGTTTCTTTCACTAAGTAATAATCTTTTTAGTCAACTACTAAGCCTGAAAGGCACCTACATGTTTAAGACACCTCTGTAGATATACATATAAATATTTAAGTTACCTAACGAGTTTGATAAAAATAAGTTTTTTAATTGTTACCAAAAACGTTTTGTAAAGGTTATCAGTAGCACAGATTGACATTATTTTTTATCATTTTAAAACATCTAACAGAACTTTATGTAACATAATTAATAACTGGAATTTTAACTAGTTGTTGTCAGTGGCTGCGCCCGGGATCAACAGTAGCTCCGTAAGCTATATCAGACTGAGACCTCAAATTTCATGAAGATCCTTTCAGCCGATTTCACACGATAGAGTTAATATCGTGTCAAAACGGCTGAAGGAACTGCTGAAGCATCCATCCAAATCAAATAATATAAACATTATAATTATATCGTTGTTATCAAAAACTGATATAACACAATAAATACGCGAACGCCTGAACACAATATTACTTGAGACCAGAACTTCATTTTTGTTCTGTGTCTGGGTGTAATTTATCTATAATATGTATATATTTAGAAATATGTAAGTATATTTATCAGTTATCTAGTACCCATAACACAAGCTCTGCATAGCTTGGGACTAGATGGCGTTGTATGATAGTTGTGGAATATTATTATTATTACTCTATCTTTCATAGATGGAAATGCCATAAAAATACTTATCGATTCTTACATTATCATGTACGTATGTTCACATAACAATAAATTAATGACACACATTACTTACAAACTTACATTACCAACAACCATTAATCAAAACATGGCCTGCCTATACCAAACAATATAATGACACAATATCATCATCATCTGCTTGGCCTGTCCCAGATTATGTCGGGGTCGGCTTCCAGTCAAACCACCAACTAATCTTTAAGCACCAAATCCGTAGTTTCAGCCTTAGTAACAGGCGATATTCTACGCCCCGTAAGGTGGCCGGTTCGCGGGCGAGACCGCGGCAGTACATTAGGCAATGACAAGTGTTTCGCTGGTCTCCTGTCGCGGCCTCGAGCGTGAACTTAAGACTACGCGCGACTACTCACGACCGTGCGGAAAATTCGTGATACTACATTTTTTTGTGTAATTTGATGTAATGACTAACACTGGCGCCACGTCATAAGGTATCCAAAATTTAGCGCCACGTCAAAGGATCTCTAAGTTTTTACCGCCCGCAAAGATTTTGACCTTGATTACATTCGTATATTCGTATCCGTACGTGGCCGGAGATCATCTGCCGACGTCCATCGCCGTGAATGTATGTGTAATGAAATCAATCACACAAAGCAACGCGACCGTCTATTTGAACCCACGACCTACAACACGTAATATAATGATCAATAAATACAAGCCACCAATACCGTGTACCGTAACATGGTTAACATGACAAACGGCTGGTATTAATTACGGACTACAACCCGTTATAGCACTACGTTCACGTGAATTTACAATTCTGCGGCGAATCGTAGTAATTTGATAGCGTACATGGCTTGTTTTCAAATGGCGCTGTTTAACGTGTATTGTGTGTAAAGAAATGGAGTATATAACTGTTTACAAAATAAATTAAAAAACTGTTTGGTCCGTCAGTTAGAAAAATTATAAACTTTATTGGAAATAATGAACACGTATTTTTTCAAGTAAATGAATTTTGATAAAATTAATAATAAAGCTTCGAAATTCCCGAGTTGACGCCTGTAAAATTATACTGACCGAGTGACATTTTGTGATTTTAGAAGCGTTGTATCTTCATCAATTTTACTTTACGTAACAAAAGAAAAAAATACTGGTTTGTAAAATACCCTTTTAAGTTAGTATCTGGTATGTTGGGTAAATATTTATCATGGGACAAAACAATCATCATCATCAGCCTATGATGTTCCCACTGCTGGGACACAATCCATAGTCCCAATTAATGCGGCATAATACACCACGCGGACCTAGTGCGGGTTGGTATATGTCACATATATCTTAGAAGTTTTAGTTGTAAAACATGTGTCCTTATGCTGTCCTTCACCGATTTGAGAGCAGTGGTGATGAAATTAATTACACAAAGTAATGCACCTGGCTAAGTTTCGAACCTGCCACCAGGGCCAATATCACCAGGTCACCACGTCTCATTTTCAAACTTAAACAATGATCAATCGGTCAAAATAACTATCGAAGTTTTCTTTGCATATCTTGTATTAAAAGTAATTTTATTACAACACCTACTTTTTTACCGTCTTAAAATCATCAAATGAGTCCTCCCACCCCGGGCAGGGCGGGAGGGACTGTCAGAATTGTACTGACTAAAATCCACAGTGTCATTCAATAGCCCTTACGTTCCGGGGTCACGGTAATGAGATAAGTCCCGCGACCTACAACACCAGTAATAAATTAAAAGTTCAATCATCTACTTATAAGTTCTAAATGAGGTCAAAGTATATATATAGCTTCATTATTGCTAAAGTTGGGACAAGTTGTAAATTACAAGCGCAGCAGAACTGCAATTAATAAGATTTTAGGCTTCATATTCAAATAGTGCATCGCATATTTGACTTGCTTCCCCATATTACTCGTATTCTGTAACTCTGCATAGTTCATTGTGCCTCTAATTAATGCATTGAGTAAATAATATTGTGATTCTAATATGACATCTCTTGCCTCTTATGAGAATGTTAGGAGTTGGGGTTTCAGCTTACAATTTGGAAGATTAGGGTTGAAAGAAATCGCAGGGCTATCTAAACAGGTAACCGACACCCTGAAACATGAGGGGCTGTTGTTGAAACACCGCTCGACCCAGTGTGTATGGACTCATTTGATTTAAGAAAACATTGTATTAAAATCTTTTCACTCCCTTAAGGGGCAGGTCTTGTAAAATTCACGCGCGCCGAATTATTTGCGTAACTTTGTTTGTGATTTTTGAACAAAATAGTGCAATAGCTTGAAATATTATTATTGCACATAAATAACCATAATATAAGTAACAGCTAGTTATTTTTTTAAAGTTGATTTAAGTAGAATATATTAGGTAAATCAAGCGTTCAAAACAGCTCTTTCCTGCCCAACGTCATTTCGAGTTACGTTGGTGCACTCAATCTGAGACAATGAAGAATTCATTTAAAAATCTGATCAGCGCATAATGACCGCAATATCCTCGTCTTCAAACTGCGCTGATTAGTTTTTTATATTTATCTTCCATTTTCTTAATTAAGATGGCAGAATATCATCAAAATTCTCGGATTTCATCTCTTAATAAATGGTTTTTTTTCATAGGAACTATGCATCGTAGGTATGTAATATTACATTATCTTGATGTCAACAGATCAATAAAGCAAATTCAAAAAAAAAATTGTACCTAAAGCGCTTTTTTTTAACAATAAAAAATATCTCAAATAACCTCTCAAAAAGTGTTTATAAACGAGAATTGCAAGAGAAATTCCTTAGTGGCCGGTGGACGGCCGGAGCGATTGGACGTGAGGTCCACGACGAATTTTTGTTGGTCCCTCTCGCTCGCACTTTCTCTCGCTCTAACGGTGATGACGCGCAGTTACGCATCTCAGGTTGCTCTACTTTATTATGTTAAAATATATTTTTTAACCGACGGAAAAAAAGGAGGAGGTTCTCAATTCGACATGTATATATTTTTTATATTTTTTTATTTATGACCATTCTTTACTTTCTCTAAGGTGGTCCAATATCAAAAAATCTTTTTTTTTTGTCGGACAAAAAAAAAGTCGGAAAGTTGGTCCCATTTAAATATCAAAAGTAAACTCGGCCTATAGGGTTAGAAAAAGAGGAATTAATTGTCAAATTTCGTACAGAATTTTCAGTTGTGAACCGATTATTGTTAAAAGATATGGAGAAGTAACTAAACAAGTTGGAGCGAATTCCGACCTTATTGACATTTAAAATTTAGTTTGTTTTTTCTCACTTTCACGATCGCTAACATTGCTCCTTCATTAAAATCCGGTGTTTGCATAAATGTCAGTAAGGTCGAAAATAGTTTGAACATGTTTTTTAAATTGCTTAACAATAGCAAGTTAAAAAACAGCTTCAAGCGATTTTCGCCCTTATTGACATTTAAAATTTAGTTTGTTTTTTCTCACTTTCACGTTCGCTAACATTGCTCCTTCATTAAAATCCGGTTTTTGCATAAATGTCAATAAGGTCGAAAATCGCTTGAAGCTGTTTTTTTAACTTGCTATCGTTAAGCAATTTAAAAAACATGTTCAAACTATTTTCGACCTTATTGACATTTAAAATTTAGTTTGTTTTTTCTCACTTTCACGTTCGCTAACATTGCTCCTTCGTTAAAATCCGGTTTTTGCATAAATGTCAATAAGGTCGAAAATTTCTCCTTCATTAAAATCCAGCAAGTAACAAAACCGTTGGTTTCTCGGTCTCCCGGTGGTAATGGACTGTGCATATGACAAGGAGTGCAGTCCTTGGATGGGACTGTCACATTTGTACTGACTAAAATCCACGGTGTCCTTCAAATAGCCCTTAATGTTCCGGGGTCACGGTAATGAGTACCGCGACGACAGCAGGCTTTAGCCCTCTAGAGGGGGACACCGTCATCATGCTGACGCTATTTGAGGCGCTCGTAGGACACAACGCGCTGTCGACCCGGGCATGGCCCATGACTTTTTTTTCATGATAAAATCATCAAATGAGTCCTCCCCAGGCCAAGCGGGAGATACTTTCAGACTTGTACTGACTTAAATTCACGGCGTTCTTTAAACACGATTGTGTTTAACAAATTAAACCTAACAGAATTTAACCTATGAGAATATTTACATAGTATTAAAACACTTGTGTGATACTCGTATTATTACAAACCAAACAGGGTTGGCATGATGAAAACAAGTTGTTTTAAAACACCTGTTTAAAACAGTTTGAAATTAAACAGTGTTTTTTATTACCCGTTTCAACTACTTTTTAAGGCAGATGAATGCATATAAAATGAAAACAAATTAATATTCAGGAGTCTAAATAGTTTGACATAAAACCTTTTGAGTTTAATGCCATTGTTATGTCATATTTTTAACTTTTATTGACACTAATGAAAGAATAATAAAATTAATTCCACCTTCAAATTTTAAATTAGTTGTGGAATATTATTATTATAAATTTAAAAAAAACTGTATTTTTTTTCCAACCCTGAAACCAAGTCATATTATAACTCCTTTTAAATAATCCTTAGTAAAGCAATGTTCATACCGCATCAAAATTGTTTTATAATAATTCAGTGGGCAGGATGTATGCGGGGGATTGCGGGAAGGGAGCCCGAAATTTGACGTACGATCGACTGGCCGAACGCGATTCAATTTTGTGCAAAAGAAGACGGCAGCCTTAAAGAAGTTTAATATCTCATTTCTTTTATACAGCTACTAACTACGGTTAGTTAATATATTACTTAACTTACAGTTTCCCATCTATATAAAACGAAGCTTTAGAACAAAAAACTTTAATAAACAAAATTAAAAACGTACGTTTCAATGAAAAGTTTATTTACTAACTCATTTTAATTAAACTAAATGTGAACTTCATTAACGCTTAGAACAAAGAAACAATTAATTTCATAAAACATTGCATTCAATTATATCTGTCTGAAATAATGATAGTCATTATCTAGATAAAATTAATGAATGGATCCAGTCGACCAAGAATGAGGTCAAATGAAGTGTAATAAATTAAAAGTCATATAAAATAAAAACAGTATATTTTCTGCTCGCCATACAAAGTACAAGTTCGCGGTATGAATGAACAGCAATTTGTAAATCATTAAGTAACACATGAATGGGGTAGAATAACGGTTTGCATTTTTTTATGTTTTATTTTGTGAATATCAAGAGGTTAAAGTCGACAAGTTTTAGAGCGGCCACTCCCAACGACCCTACACTCACACTTGGACAAATCAAAGTTACGGCGACGCCCTGTACACTCCACGTGCTCGCTATTCAATAGTAAATCGAATAAACGCATTCCATGTGGACATTCTTTTCTTTGAACTATAAAAGAAAGTGTCGACTAAAAACACTAAGGAAATTCAAGCAAGAATTTAAAAGCCGTCGAAAACTAAACATTCGTTTGGACAAAGCAAACGATGTCCAATGTTTAATTAGTTAAAAAAACACCGTAGACAAATCCAAGACGTACATTAAAAAGACGTTGTGGGGCACACAAGGGGCCTCGGATCGATGGTCCGTCGTACTCCTAATCGATAACGTCGTACTACTAGCTCAATGGGGTGCGCGCGCCGCCCGACTTACATAACGCGCAGAACACCACCTGTTGCTTAATACTACCACCCATTTATAACCCGACCACGTTGGAAAGGCCGTCTCACAACCACGCAGAGTCCGATTTTGCGTACTATCGAATTCGGGCGGGTAGTCGGAGTCAATGCACTTGGGCAACCTTCGGCGTTGCACTCAAGGGTGCATAGTAGAAAAGCGGTGTGTAGGTATGATAATGATCTTCGTTACCGTTATTGGAAGGCGTAATGAAGAGTTTACGCTGTAAAGGGCATGGTAGTGCATAAAGTTGCTTGATACTTCGCGGTTGAGAACGATGTCCTTATGTCCTAACAAAACAGATTTGTACTTGCAGATTTTTAAGCTTTAGTAGGGAATGCTGTTGTAAGCTTTAAATGGGGATTGGTTGACTGCATAATGGAGGTATTTCAGTATATTTTCTCGTTCTTATAGTCTTTGTTTTTTAAGGGAACCTTTTTTCCTGAACGTACTTTAAATACCCTTTATTTTTCTCTTTCTTTTTTGAGTAAAAGAGAATTACTGCTCAACCGTAAATAACCGATAAAATCGTGCGAGTATCCGGTTTTCCGGATGGTCGCAGAGATCAGACGGCGCTACGCACGGAACCGGAAACTGTACCACACGGATGAACGAATCGGTCGTGTGTGTCCACTTGTTTAAGTACATAGCCCCGCAATGAGGCGGCAAATGCTCGGACAAAACAATGGGATCATTATTATTAAGTTTGTACGCCTGTTTGCACAGGGGGATGAACAGACGTAAATCTATTTCTGTATTTTCGATGAGTATATTTCTACTTAGCTACTCTTTGAAGCAAACTCCTGTGATTTAATATATGTTACGATATTTCCTACTCTTAAAGCTGCACTACATATCATCATCAGCCTATTAATGATCACTGATTGGACACAGGCCTCCTCTCTTTGAGCGGGAGTGCGTCTTAATCCACCACGGGAGCCCAGTGCGGGTTGGTGGAAGTCACATCATGTCTTCGAATTTGTGGTTCTAGGACATGCCGGTTTCCTCACGATGTTTTCCTTCACCATTTTGAGAGCAATGGTGATGAAATAAATTACACAAAGCAATGCGCCTGGCTGGATTCGAACCCATTGATGCATCTGTTATACATCAAATATAAGCGTTTCTATAAACATTATATTCACGTCGCTCAGCAGTTTTGAACATGTCATTACACTTTGTTTGACTTATAAAAAATATATTACAAAGTATATATCAAACTCAGCGTCTTATCGTCATTCTTGAAAAAGATTTAACAATTTTTCATTTTATTATCAAAGCTAATGAAAAAATACACCTACATTATAAAATGAAACTGCGTAGGTTTTCAAACGGGTAGAATAGATATCACGTTTCACTAATAGGCGTGGGTTTTAAGATCAGAATCGCTGAAGCATGGACAGGTTTATAAGTACCGCCCTCCGGCGCCGCAGTGGAATGCTGCCCTTATTTGTGACGGGTGACAAGACATATTGCGCTATGATTACAGGGTAATTTTGCAAGTATGCTGGCAAGGGTGGTATAAGTAGGTAGTGGGTTTCAATATTTTACGTATCCTTGCGATGTTAGTACAAAATATGATAATAGTTTTTATGTAGTATAGTTTCGCTTTTCGGATATACATAATTATTTGGTTATCAAAAAGGAGTTATCGTTTATCCTTTTGTTTTTTTAATTAACTTTATAAAAAAATAATCAAAAAAATGGTAATTCCTACAAAATGATAAATAACTTTGACGACCTTACAGAAAGTTTTTTTATAAAGATATACTTATCCAAAATTGAAGCTTAATTGGCTATCAAACATTCATTAGCAAAGAAATTATTTACAAGAAAAAGAAACAGAAATAAGTATATTTATATGATGTCTAACAAGTAAATAAATTCACTGAACCATTAGTCACCTAAAGAAATTGCGAACATTACTCACCAATTATTACATTATTTAGTTACGCTCATAATATTTAATTGGATCGTAAAATTATCCCCGGGCATAACCTTTCTGCCCACGACATATCTTTATTACGCCCACGTTAACAAAATATCAGTTTGATATTTCATAAATCTTGCTTAAATAAATAATCGTTGGCATTAGGAAAATGTCACCAGATGGTAATAAAATTAAAACAATATGTATTTACATATTTTTATTTTATGTGGAACTAAAGTGAAGCAGTGGTAGCCTCCCATAAAATTAAAAAGTTCAAATATCTTTTTTATATTTTTATAAGTTTGGACAATACAATGCTTCGACTATATGTTTATAGATGGTTCAAGGTAATTCCAAAAAAATTGTTTCTAGAGAAGTATCTAACATTATTTTTACTTTAAAAATTATGTTTTGTCACATTATTTTCTTTCTTTTTATTTTTTACGAAATGGTAGGTACGAGTACAGTTGCCCAGATAAACAAAATTGCAACAAAAATAAATTACAATTGATTTACCTACACAACTAAAAGGTATTTAAATTATAGGTTAATAAGTTTGACATGCATGTGATTTTATTTTTAGTGACAGTTTTTTTTTCTTCCCTTAAATGGCATTTTATTTGTCGTGATCACAAAACGACTTATTCCTGCGTCAACTTTTCCCAAACTAGGTGCTTAATCTCACCCCATGTATTAAGTAAACGTTCTACCTAACTTCCGTAACTTAATTCGGCTAACCGTGGTTTAAGCATTAATACCACTTAGATCGGCGTTCACCCCATAAGAGAATTAGAGCGAAAAGATAAGTCCATTCACTTTAATTATACCGTTCCAAGGGAAACCATCAGATTGCCATGGAAGTTGGCAGAATTGAATGACGAAAATTATTTATGGTTATGGCTTTGTAATGTTGACTATAGAATTGTGATTCGTGGTTTATTTAAACGGGATGCACTTTGGTACGACAAACTGACAACACGGTTGGTACAGTGGCTGGGAGATTGAACGGTCGCGGGTTCGATTGCCGCACGCAGCAAATATTTATGTGATCTACAAATAGTTGTTCCGGGTCGGGGCTTTTGTGTATGTGAGTTTATGTTTGTAAACGCACCCACGACACGAGAGAAATTCATAGTATGGGATTTCTTACTACGCCCTTTTTTTTACTACGCCTCGCATATAAATAAAAATATGAAACCGTGTACAAATTCAGATTTACACTGATTTATATATTATGAAGGAAATAAAGAAAAATAGTATGAGTTTTTAGACAATAGCTATTTAAATAACAATTTATTTAAATCAAAGTAGTTAACAAAGTACAGTACAGAGTCAAGTTAACACTGCTTTGGGAATGTAAAATCTGTATGAATTGTAGAATCCCCAATAAGAGTACGTGACGTATACGAAATATAAATGCGCTGATTTTGGGAAATTCATGGGATAAATAAATACATTAAATTTTAAAATTGTTATATTAACTTTACATTGTGCTGTGTATTCTGTGCTTGCGCCTGTAATCACTATCAATATTTAAATAACATTAATAAAAAATAATATAGAAGAATAACTTTAAATCAGTACCATAGTAGTTCCAGTAACAAATGGCTCTTAAAACATGCATGTTTCTTTTCAGTAAAGTAAAGTCTAGCCAAACCTGCCAGGAATTGGCTAGACCAGACCAAAAAAGAACAATTTTTCAAGGATAAAGAAAACTGCTTCATTTTTATTAGACAAAGATTTAAGAAGCTCTTAAGGCAAACTTGGCAGAGCATCAACGGAATGAATTTGTGCAGATAAATTAATTTCAATACGTGGGTTCAACGACGATATAATACTAGACTCGTAATAACAGGCGACCGATGTCTGTCAACACATTAGGCAAAAAAGTCTTATATTCGTCTCATTTCGACCAATCCTGTGAGCCGTAAACATACGTTGAGACTGCACAGACCTTAAGTTAGCCAATCGCAACGCAATACCCCGTCCCCCTCGCTTACGTTGTACCTCAGCGAGTTGACAGAATAGTTTTTGTTCCTTAGATCGTGCATGCGGAGTCTAGTATTATATCGTCGTTGCGTGGGTTGTATAACTTGTATTTTCACCTTGTTTGGCACTTAATTTCACTTTGATATAACCCACGATGTCTGCGCCCACGGAAAATCTGTCAAGGGTTTAATTAATCCCTGGGGCTAGGAGTTATAGCCGAACTAACGTGGTAGTAGCTGGGCAGGTATGGCTTTGTATGGTAAAGGTTTATTTCGGTAATACGTACTTTTACTTTTTGATCTTTTTCTGTTATTACAGGTAGTCGAAAACCCGCAAAACCTTTTTCTGGTCGTTGCGGGTGTAAGTCGGGCTACACAGTTAGATTTTTGTAATTGTTGTAATATTTTTATTTGCGTTAAAATATTGTTCTAAAGCTTTAAACTTTTTGTTGTGGAAAGATAAATTCGACTGGGATTACGCTAGATTGCTACTAGGATTTCGGTCTGCGATTACGACCAGATAGTCTTTGCGAACCAAACAGTTATTACTAAGTTTGGTCGGTGCACAGGGGTTCCAGTTCTTACTAAGTGAACTCGCTTCATCTTAGGTCTCATCTTTGCTTCTAGGCTAGATTACGGACAAGTGCAAATCCGAAATAAATAAAAAACAATACATGATGCTGATCAAAACATAGTTGGGAACAGACGTGGTATTTTTCAGGTGGAAATGCCTTTCGGTTTTATAAGTACCGCTGACAAAAAATATGCCAATTAAAAGTTTCCATTTAGCACACATTCCTATACAAAAATATGATTGCTATTACTTTTGTATCCTAATATCCATCATACCTTTTCAGCATATGACTCAGGTCTATGAAGGTCACAAAAATTTTGATGGAAATTTCCGCGTGAAATACTTTTACTGTACCCGAAGGTGGGAGTAAAGTGAAATTGAGAAAAACACAAGCTACCTCCATAAAACACACCACATACCACATGAAATGGTGTAGTGTTTCCACGGACTTGTGGAATGGGTTCCGTGATATAAGCACTTTGGAATGCGATAAAGTTGTCACATCATTTTGACGCCTAGGAATGAGGAACTACGGTTTGAGGACCGACATCTTGATGCAGACACTAAGATAGGAACGGTTTACTTCTTCATTCTTTTGTTAGAGGGAACCTTAAATCCAAATTGTGTGGTTTTGTTACCATTTTTTTTTGGCACGGTATCTTGATAGAAAACCGCAATGATAAATCTAGTAAAGGCTTGAGACTTATGATAATACTACTAGAACGATTTTCAACAGAAATGATGATTTTGCTATTAAGACGTACCGTTGCCATACAATGTGGCAACGACTGCAGTCTTTAGGACAATGTTGCCGCATTGAGAGGGATTTTTTCAATCCTCTTGGATAGTTTAAGTTATTTTAGGTTATTTAATTAAGTAATGCATTTGTTCATTTGATATATTGTAGACAAATTACAGAAAACTTCGATAAAGTAAAATGTTTTGTATGTTATGGGATATAAATAAGCTTATGAAAATATATATTATTTACTTTTCGTCGTTTAGTCTTGAACTACTTTCATGAAAAATTTATCCCAGATCCCTGAAAACTATACAAAAAAAATGGCATCACGTACTCCTCAAATACTACTTACTTCAAAAAGCAAACCTGTTTAATGGTCCCGAAAGAATACATTGAATATTTGAATATCAAGTAACCTGCGTATTGTTCGAAATATTCTTAACAAAAACATCCGCAACTTTAGTTAAAATAAAACAAAACAAAATTAAAAAACTGCTTTAAACCTTACAGCGTAACCACAAAATCAATTTCCTAGTCCCGCTAAGCAAAAAGCAGCGGAAAAAGCGCTTTAATAAAAAAGCAATCAAGTTTTTCAATCAAAAACAGCTGCATGTAATATCTGCAGACCCGGGGCTATGGATCGTCAAGGCTATCGTCTACAGTCTAGACAGGACACGGACAAACTGACGGGTCTGATAATGTCATCTGTTCCATGGAGTTTTGGCCACGGAAACTGACAATTGCAAGGGTAGGCACACTAATTACTCATTATATGAACGATTAGATAGTTAGATGTATTCTTGCGTTACATATTTCTTTTAATTAATCCGAGGTTTTCAGCGGCAACCAGGCTTTGTGGGTTTTCAAGACGACATGTAAAAAAATTGCTTAAGTAACTAGTTTGAATATCAAACCTTCCACTTTTCGGCGCCCCGGTTAAAAATGACATCACCCTTCAGTGACGTCATTTCTTCTCAATGTCTCCATGACGCTATGGAATTTATCAAAATACCCTCTGTTAATATAAGCTACCCCTTAGCATAAATCTTGTAGAGCAGCTCAAGGATATTGTCTAGACAGGAGACAACCACCATTATTAACAATGTCTCCTGAAATATGTTCTATTGCTCATCTACTTGGATAGCGATTCAATTATGTCAATGTCAAGGACTTTAAGGAGTTAAGACGTACTTAGTCTAAGGCGCGGGCCACATAGAAAAGACGAAGACGAGGACGCGTCGCGGACGTGTGAAAATGTATAAGGTCGCGCCCGCGACGCGTCTCTTCTGTGTGTTTTCCGACGTAGTAGACTGAAAACGAATATCTCGAGTTAGTATCAAGAAATTCCAATAATGAGTTACAAGCTAGATTTTGAACAAACAAACTTACTTTCATATTTATAATATTAGTTAGGATAGTCTTTTCTTTTTTTAACGTGGTAAAATCATCAAATGAATCCTCCCACCGCAGGCAGGGCGGGAGGGACTGTCAGACTCGTACTGACTAAAATCCACGGTGTCCTTCAATAGCCCGTTCTGTTCCGGGGTCACGGTGATGGAATAAGTCCCACGACCAAAGTTAGAATAATCTTAATCAGTGGCGAGTTAAAATGAAAATTGATAAATTAAAACTGACGTACTTTGAAAAAACGTTTCAAACATTCAAAAATATCTCCATAACTCATAAAGCGAAATAAATATTTTATACAATTTTTCTCCGTAACCCAATAACACAACAAAACTCTTCTACAAAGTCTATTATCAAGACTACCCTACTAAAATCTTCCACTGTAACACCCCAGTTAACGTCGAGACAGGCGCCAGCCTCAACTAAACCCCATTACAAGGCTGGTGACACTATGACGTCACTACCATCGATAATTGACGCTTGCGAGGACGCGCCATGACCTTTCACAGAGAACTGACCCGTATTACAGATGAATTAGTGGCGTGTTTTCTGTCTAGCATGATTTGAAGGGATTTTATGTAACGTCTGCGGAGATATTGCGATTTTCACGTGATCAGCAATTAAGTGGATTTGCCCAATTGTATCAGTATTTTTTTTAAACGTAAAGAACTTCTGTCTCTTGGGTGCGTTTATAAACATCTAATAAAATCTCAGTGCCCAAAAACACGTACACTGCCAGACCCTGCAAGCGAGCCGTGCTGGCTGGCGTGGGCGTATTAAGAGACTTACCTGGATAAAGGCAATAACAATCATCTTTTTAAGGTCAAGATTGGGTACTTAAGGTCATGTTACGAACTTGTTTTTGTTATTCTCTTTACAAAAATAACTCTTTTATTATATACAAAATAAGGCATGAAAAACTTCTTATATAATTTTATCGTTACTTAACAAATCATCAGGCCTCCTCTCTGTTAGCGGGAGTGTGCCATAATCCACCACGCGGGCCCAGTGCGGATTGGTGGATGTGACATGTCTTCGAATTTTTGGTTCTAGGACTTGCCGGTTTCCTCACGATGTTTTCCTTCGCCGTTTTGAGAGCAGTGGTGATGAAATAAATTACACAAAGTCATGCGCCTGGCGGGGTTCGAACCCACGACCTACAACTCGTAAGTCAGGACCGGTACCACTGGGCCACCACTGCTGTCTCACTTACCAAATGTAGAGACTTGGTAAATATAGTTGTGTTGAAAGAGGAAGATACGAGTAGACTACATACTTATTAGTCAGACTAAGTTCAAGATTCATTTTTAAGGTTTAAACAGAATTTAAGTACCACCTACCAAGGTCGCGGGACTGTCTCGTTAGTTAACTGTGACTCTGGAACGTAAGTGGCTATTGAAGGATCACATGGATATTAGGTGGTGGAAGGACTCATTTAAACATTTACCTGAAAAAACTTTTTCAAAAAAAATATAACCGCCTTCAAAAACAACCACAAAAAAGTGTAAAATAATCTACAAAATAACTTTTCTTTCGGAAGTCGGTGCCTTTGTATTTTTTCTTTTCATTGTCTTTTTAGCCACCGACTTCCGAAAGAAAAGTTATTTTGTAGATTATTTTACCCTTTTTTTTGGTTGTTTTTGAAGGCGGTTATATTTTTTTTGAAAAAGTTTTTATTTTACTCTTTTTAGTTTAAATATTCAAGCCAAATTCTTGTTAAGAACATTATTCTCTTACATGTGCACTAGAATTTTGTAATCCTTCGCACCAGTACTTACATCACTCATGTACACATTAAGCTAATAAAATTCCATATCTCAAAAATTACTGAACCGATTTTGATGAAACTTGCAGTATTCTCTTAGTTAAATGATACCTAGTACAACAAAAAAAGAATTACTTAAATCGGACTTGTAGTTCCGGAGATATAAATCAATCTATGCCTACTCCTTACTATTAAGGAGTTGTACCTTCCATCATCAGGTCATCCACCTGAGATGATGATTATCAGATGCAGATACTTGAACAGCTTTAGAAAATATATGAAAATGGTACTATGTGCCTATAAAATTTGAAGGTTGCCCTCAATTTCCCTAAGATCCCATCATCAGATCCTGACCTGGTGATCATGGGACCAATTGGAAAGTATACCCTTTCAAACAAAAGAAAAAAATTCCAAATCGGTCCAGGCGTCTTCGAGAAATCGGGGAACATACATAAAAAAAAAAAAAAAAAAAGATTCCGACGAATTGAGAACCTCCTCCTTTTTTTGAAGTCGGTTAAAAAGGCCCGACACGCGAAGTTTAAGTAAGGTTAGGAATCTCGATGTTTGACACAGAGATTGGATATAATTTGAAATAACACACAGGGAGTCCTTGTATTCTGGTATTAGGTATTGTTATTCCGTGGGATAACTTCAGAGATACACGCAGACGAAGCCACTGGCAACGGCTTTTTGCACATTAAAGAATTTTTTTCACCATTTAACTTACTGAAGTTTCAGACGAATGAATACTTATTTGAACAGTGTACTGAGACAGTTTTAATTGGCTTAGTTACAAGTGAGAGGGCAGCTGAAAACTTTATTACTTAGCTGCAAAAGAAATGTTTGTAGATGCAATTACTTAAGCTGACAAAAGTTGTGTTAGGTTCTGCTTTTCACTTTATTTTCTGGACTTACTTTATCAACTCTTAAATAAACATATTAACACAATCAAGCGCATAGCAGTTGTAATTGTATTTTTTTAGTAATAAGCTAAGAATGTCATAAAATATTTAACTTTTTTTCAGTTTTCTTTTATTACGTAAACCGATATTGGCGCTGATACCGTTATGATACACACATCAACACGGTCTAGGGATATTTCATACTCAATTAAATAACTCGAAAAGTACTGGCCGCATTGGAATCTTTTATACACCGATTTGTTTGTAATTTATCTCAGACTAATTCCAAATTCAAATTTTTGAAAATTCTTTTGTTTTGGTGGCATAAAAATGTCTTGATGTATAGGAGAGGGAATTTTCATTTGTGCGAAATTTAGAAAACAATACGAATTACGTTTAGTTACAGTTTTTTTTCATTTTAAACGAAAGATAAAGTTAAAATTGAGGTATCGTAGCCATGCAACGCCGACATTTGACGAGGGCGGAGATGTTACGAGCTGTAGGAATGCTGGAAGCTGGATCTGTTCAGCGTAATGTTGCTGAGGCCATAGGGACCCATCAAAATGTAATTTCAAGATTGTGGACACGCTATCGTGCCACAGGTGAAGTAGCGGAGAGGCACCGGGGGCCCAGTCGCATCACTACCCCCAGACAAGACCGATTTTTGCAAATTACTGCGCGAGCACAACCAAATGCAACGGCGACTCAATTGGTCCAAAGGCTGCGAGTCGAACACCAAGTGCTTGTGAGTGACCAAACTGTAAGAAGGCGACAGCATGAAAGCAATCTACGCTCTCGTAGACCACTCCGGGTCCCACCTTTACGGAGAGGCAATCGTGGACGACGATTAGAATGGGTTCGGAACCACGTGGACTGGGGCCGTGAGTGGGGCAATGGTCCAATGTGCTGTTCACGGATGAATCCAGGTTCGGTTTCCATCCAGATTCACGAAGGACGCGTGTTTGGCGAGTTCCTGGACGATGGAGCCGTCTCCAGAACTCTCAGGAAGTTCACCCATACCAAGGAGGAACAATCATGGTTTGGGCAGGAATTCGTCTTGGAGGACGGACGGATCTCGTTTGGGTGCGGGGCAATATGACGGCTGAACGATACGTCCAACAGGTGCTGGGGCCTGTAATCTTGCCCTACAGAACACAAATGGGGCAAGATTTCCTGCTCATGCACGACAATGCCCGGGCACACACGGCGAGAACGGTAGCAGCTTGGTTACATACACATAATGTTAGGGCCTTAGACTGGCCTGCTCAATCGCCAGATCTAAATCCCATTGAGCATGCGTGGGATATGCTGCAAAGAAGAGCTCTGAAGGAAGTTCCTGAAAATCTGGCTACAGAAGATCAACTTTTTGCGCACCTCAGAAGGACATGGGACAATATTCCGCAGCAAGACATTGATAACCTTGTTCTGAGCATGCCGAATCGTTGCCGATGTGTTATGAACATCATGGGCGCTTTCTCAGACTACTAACTTCAAGTTTATAAACACAAATTAAATGATTTTTCTATTTTTTTCAGTTTTTACTCACAAATTAAAAGTTCATTCATATACGGTTTCCGTCTATGCTTCATTTTTTTTCCATAAAATCCTGAAATTTTAATCTATACCTTAACCATTATTAAAAAATGGTAGAATGTTAAATAACGTATCTTTTAAATATATACATGTCATATAAATAATTAACACATTGATAGTAATTCGCTTTTTTTAAAATATCCCTAGACCGTGTTGATGTGTGTACTTTGATTTAGTGCTTATGAAGTCATGAGCATGATGTCATGACTGGGAAGAGGCTTCCCAGTCTCGCTCTAGAAATCAAATACTTTTATTTTACATTAATTTCAATTGTCAAAAGTCCATTGATAGATTGATTTAAAAGACTATTATTTTTCATTACCTATTGAGTCTACTGACGGATATTTTTTATTTATTCATTTATTACAACCTATTAAAGAAAAAGAAACTGCTGGATTCGTGCATGTTACTTATTCGATCCTGGAATAATGTCAAACCATTATCTTGTTTCAACGAACTCGCTTCACTATGATCTTTGAGTTTAAATAAACAGTAAAAAGATTCATTGCCATAATAATTACTATCATTTACTAGACTCACACGCCACTTTTCCCAAGCCACTAATTAGTAAGATTAATCTGAACATTTAACCGACGCGTCATCTTTATTCGTTCTCATTTACATACCCACTAGTTATATGCTAAACTAATGACTCATACATAATCCTAACAGTTTGCTCAATATTATGTTCAGGTTTAGATTTCAAAAATAATAAATCATCAAAGCTAAGTAAGTCAAATCTACAACATTATTTTTTGTTTATGCGAAACCCCAGGTGTGTCGGGTTTTTGTGTAAAGAATCTTTTTACAAATTTTCCAATGTTTTTGGGTCCAATGTTTTTTGTAAAGAATCTTTTTACAAAATTTTAAAACCGTATCATTAAAAATCTCAAAATTAAAAGCTTGTATATTACCTGGTTGTCCGTTCAAAAACATGCTCATTTCGCGGAACACCCGCGTAAACCGCGTCTCCTGTGTTATACACTGGTGATAATAGTTTGGCAATAGGTACCTAACCGTACGATGATTGTATTGTAATTATTGGGTAATAAAATTTAATTAAAATATTTTTGAATAAAAATTATAACTAAAAATTACTGGAATCGAATCAGTTACTGATTCTGAATATTCAGGCTTTGTATATACTAAAAATAATGTTGTCACGAATACATACCTTAAATCTAGGTATTACATTCCCATGGTACTCCAAATTCACAAGCGAAGTCACAAGCAAAAGCTAGTTACAGATAAAAGTCTCAGACAGGGCTCATTAATGAGAATTATAGAATATTATCATCAAATGTGCCGACTATTGTACCTGTGATTAAATTATGTGGGCACAAAAGAAATTGTAAGAAGATAAAAGATTGCTGACAGCGAATAAATGTCAGTCTTAATTGAGAATAATGACACAAATCTGTTGAGTTGTTGAACACCTCACCGTACTTATAGAATATTCATCAGTTTTTTTACGTATTTAAATTATCAAATGCCCGCCACTGGGCGGGAGGACCCTCCCGCCCAGTGGCCGTATGACGTTTTAAAACCAGGGTCGTTCCAAGACTTCTTAAAACTAGGAAAATTAAAAGCGTGGGTTTTTAGATTTTTTGTAATCTATTAATTATTTTATAAGTTTTTTGTATCCCATTCAGCAAACCCTTTCGTTTAATACCCATATCATGGAGGTGCACCACCACCAATCATTTTACTAACTATAATTCCACTCTATTCCTTTAGTAGCCATTTGCGTTCCAAAGCCACTGTGTCCTTTTAACCAGTTTCCCCTTCCGTTCCGAAAGGTAAACCGAAGGGTAAACATAGTCCCGCGACCCCGACAGACGTTTGGCCCTATAGGGACCCCGTCAGTTTGCTTATAACTCCTTGAGACGACCGTAGGTCACGATGCGACGCCGACCCGTCTTGGGTCCTTGATCGAACTTATTGAGTGACTATAACTTCAGTCAAAAGTGCTTTTGTTAAGAGCTACTTTTTTAATCAAAACTTTTGTTGACTGGCTATGCATGTTGGGTTAAGGTTATTGGGGAGAGCTTTGCCCAGCGGTGGGTCAACATAGGATAAAAAATAATTATAATTATTTGACTGCGACATATGCACAGAAGTTGATTATTGGGTTTTGCAGTTACACTGTTCATAAACAAGTGTTTAATATGTTAATAATAATATACATTATTTGATCATTCATCTTATAATAATGACAATGACATATCTAACCATTGGAATCTTCAAACCTACGTCAGCAAAAATCCATAAAAACAATAAAAAACGGAGTTTCCATCAATAAACCGCTTACTGATAGGACTAAGAGAATTGATCAAACAGAAACCCCACGGCAACAAAACGTTTCACATAATTGTTTCGCACGACTACCGCTAGAAAGTTCCCTTTGAAATGGTTAATTTATTCCTAACATATACATATAATATATATTTACATAACAAAAGGTTGCTTTGTAAACAATGCCGACAGAGGAATTCCTTTCACGAATAAAAGCTTTTTGATACGTCCCTTAAGTTGTTGTAATCTCAAGTATTACAAGATAAGTTAGAGATAAGTTGAGTTTTCGCTTGTTCTAAGTGTTGAAAAGCATGTTTATTGTGACAATAAGCATATGGTTAAAGTTCCTGGAAGCCTTGAGTTATGTAGGACTAGTTGGTGCCCGCAACTTCGTCCCAATGTATTACGAAAATGATCCCACGATAACGTTTAATCGCCTATCTTTGTACCGTTCTATTCTTACGTGGTTGGGTAACGAACATCCATCCATACATTAAAACTTTCACATTCATAATTTATTGATTAAACTAAGAAAATCAGGAGAAATAACATTTTATCAAAATATACTACAAGATTCGTCACATTCGTAACAGTCACTAAGCACGACCTTTTAAAGATGGACACATAATATTTCTTACACAGCATTTACACTGATGTTAAAGAAAATAATATTCACATCTCTTTTAATTCTGAATTAAATTGGTATTAATATATTTTAACAATGGAATGATGCAGCATTATACATCTCTTTTAATTCTGAATTAAATTGGTATTAATATATTTTAACAATGGAATGATGCAGGCAACCAGTTACAGTAGTTGTTATAGTTGCAGTAGTTTTCGCTAAACCTATATCAATCATTTACGACAGGCACACATTTTTTTCTAAATTCACGTTTATCAACGACTAGCAAACCCGGCGAACTCCATTTCGCCACCAGGTGGCTTCGTTTTTTCTTTGCTATAAACCTCACGGAGCCCGAGACCTTTCCAACGAATGCAAAACCGTGGAAATCGGTTCGTGCGTTCTGGAGTTATAGCGTCAGGAAGGAAACCCCGACTTATTTTTATATAGTAGAATATTGAAACCAATTGTGTTAGGTATATTAAAAGAAGCGAATCCATATTTCCTGTGATAACTATATTTAACATCTGCCTTAAAACGCACAATTACTTGATATTGAGTGTGCCAACATACCACTGAAAAGGACAGTCGGTACGAATGGGAGAGCAAGTCTCATAAGTCAATACTTGACTGTCCTAGTTGTTGATACAAGCTTGCCACAAAACATAGAACTAAGTAGGATGCGGGCGTTTCACACAGATTACTTGTGTATGTTGTGTGTGACTGTACGTTTGTGGACTGTGTTCATCACTTAATAGATGATGAAGGATTGTTTTATAAAATAGACTAGCATATCGAGATTTTTCTCTTTAGTACCGTACTGTGAGGTACTTTTGTAAACTCTAAATAAGTATCCAACAAAAAATACGAGACTTCTAAATGAAGTTTCATACAAACTATCAACCTTATACTAATCTATTATGGTTCTGAGTTTATATATTTAAGACTCGCATATCATAAGTAAATTCAGTCTTTGATTGGTTACAGATGAAAAATCCAAGAAAAATTAGTAATCGAGATAGATTATTAAGTTCTATCGTTTTTCTATACGTTCCAAATTTCATCACACTGAATTTTTTTTGCGGGGTTACTTTTGCCGCTAAGTCAGAAGAGACGGAAATAAAGTCAAGGATGGAGTGAGCTTTGAACCCAAAACAAGTCAGTTCACTTGAAATTGGAGAATACTTATAGTAGGCATACACCATCCTGCCTATCGATATTTGCAATTGTTTTTTATTTGACGCTTGCAATTGTTTCAAATCGGCCGTTCGTCCATATACACCATACACCATCCTGCCTATCGATACGATAGATTCGTCACAACTTCAAATCTGCACCAGTGATGCCAACTCAGCAACTAGATCTGGCTATTATTCGGTGACGACAGCTACAATTTCTAGCACCTTTTCATTTCATCATGAGACTATCGAATTAGATTAAAAAAAGTGGTGCAAGCGATTTTCGACCTTATCGACATTAAAAATTTAGTTTGTTTTTCTCACATTCTTATTCGTTAACATTGCTCCTTCATTAAAATCCGGTGTTTGCATCATTGTCAATAAGGTCGAAAATCGCTTGAAGGTCGGAAAATACTTGCTTAAGGATAGCAAGTTAAAAAAAGTGGTGCAAGCGATTTTCGACCTTATCGACATTAAAATTTAGTTTGTTTTTCTCACATTCTTATTCGTTAACATTGCTCCTTCATTAAAATCCGGTGTTTGCATCATTGTCAATAAGGTCGAAAATCGCTTGAAGGTCGGAAAATACTTGCTTAAGGATAGCAAGTTAAAAAAAGTGGTGCAAGCGATTTTCGACCTTATCGACATTAAAAATTTAGTTTGTTTTTCTCACATTCTCATTCGTTAACATTGCTTCTTCATTAAAATCCGGTGTTTGCATCGTTGTCAATAAGGTCGAAAATCGCTTGAAGGTCGGAAAACATTTGCTTAAGGATTGCAAGTTAAAAAAAGTGGTGCAAGCGATTTTCGACCTTATCGACATTTAAAATTTAGTTTGTTTTTCTCACATTCTCATTCGTTAACATTGCTCCTTCATTAAAATCAGGTGTTTGCATAAATGTCAATAAGGTCGAAAATAGCATGAACCTTTTTTTAACTTGCTTTCGTGGTCCCTTGACACCTCTCAAGGTTTTGGGCTTCTGGTTTAAAATAAAATGAATAACTCTTTTTTTTACGAGTGTACATGCGATCCATGTGTGTGCGAAAAGCCTCAGTTTTCCTGGTATGGCCACGTTCACATGGCGATTATTTTCCCGTATACTGTATACAAGATTTTATCGAATAGAGCAGTAATAACAGTTCACAAATGAAAACTTAAAAATAGTTTAAACGGCGTTCATACGGGAAAATCCCGTGTTTGAGAAATATAATATTATATATATTGTACGGTATACGGGAAAATAATCGCCGTGTGAACGTGGCCTAACCGTCCCTGTAGAAAAGTAGGTAGCTAAAAAGTTTAGCCACAAGTTACACTTTTTAGCTTTTTTTCTAGCACCTTTATAAAATTAGCTAACTATCTATGAAGTTGCTAAGATGGCATCACTGCTGCCGATTTGACGTTGTGTCAAAAACGATTTGATGACCTATCAAAATTGGCATGTCATGCCATCAAATTGGCATTCCACCCCCATACACGTTCAATTCTATTTGAGCAAATTGGCAGTTTTATGCCGAATTGACAAATAGGCAGTATGGTGTATGGCTAGAAATAAAACTTTAATAAAGAGATAATCGCAGCAAAAAACAATCAATTATTACAAATGTTTTGTAATTTATTAAATATGTTGAGAATATGGGTCATAATTTTACATGCATATCAGATCCCGAGCGAAGCGAGCCAGGTCATTACTTAGAAATAAGTCAATCTGACTTGACTTAGCATTATTGAAAAGTCAGTGACCTGTGCTTAAGGGGCAGGTCTTCTAAAATTCACGCGCGCCGAATTATTTGCGTAACTTTGTTTGTGATTTTTGAACAAAATAGTGCAATAGCTTGAAATATTATTATTGCACATAAATAACCATAATATAAGTAACAGCTAGTTATTTTTTTAAAGTTGATTTAAGTAGATTATATTAGGTAAATCAAGCGTTCAAAACAGCTCTTTCCTGCCCAACGTCATTTCGAGTTACGTTGGTGCACTCAATCTGAGACAATGAAGAATTCATTTAAAAATCTGATCAGCGCATAATGACCGCAATATCCTCGTCTTCAAACTGCGCTGATTAGTTTTTTATATTTATCTTCCATTTTCTAAATTAAGATGGCAGAATATCATCAAAATTCTCGGATTTCATCTCTTAATAAATGGTTTTTTTTCATAGGAACTATGCATCGTAGGTATGTAATATTACATTATCTTGATGTCAACAGATCAATAAAGCAAATTCAAAAAAAAAAATTGTACCAAAAGCGCTTTTTTTTAACAATAAAAAATATCTCAAATAACCTCTCAAAAAGTGTTTATAAACGAGAATTGCAAGAGAAATTCCTTAGTGGCCGGTGGACGGCCGGAGCGATTGGACGTGAGGTCCACGACGAATTTTTGTTGGTCCCTCTCGCTCGCACCTTCTCTCGCTCTAACGGTGATGACGCGCAGTTACGCATCTCAGGTTGCTCTACTTTATTATGTTAAAATATATTTTTTAACCGACGGAAAAAAAGGAGGAGGTTCTCAATTCGACATGTATATATTTTTTATATTTTTTTATTTATGACCATTCTTTACTTTCTCTAAGGTGGTCCAATATCAAAAAATCTTTTTTTTTTTGTTGGACAGAGTTTATCAGAAAGTTGGTCCCATTTAAATATCAAAATTAAACTCGGCCTATAGGGGTAGAAAAAGAGGAATTAATTGTCAAATTTCCTACAGAATTTTCAGTTGTGAACCGATTATTGTTAAAAGATATGGAGAAGTAACTAAACAAGTTGGAGCGAATTCCGACCTTATTGACATTTATAATTTAGTTTGTTTTTTCTCACTTTCACGATCGCTAACATTGCTCCTTCATTAAAATCCGGTGTTTGCATAAATGTCAGTAAGGTCGAAAATAGTTTGAACATGTTCTTTAAATTGCTCAACGATAGCAAGTTAAAAAACAGCTTCAAGCGATTTTCGCCCTTATTGACATTTAAAATTTAGTTTGTTTTTTCTCACTTTCACGTTCGCTAACATTGCTCCTTCATTAAAATCCGGTTTTTGCATAAATGTCAATAAGGTCGAAAATCGCTTGAAGCTGTTTTTTTAACTTGCTATCGTTATCAATTTAAAAAACATGTTCAAACTATTTTCGACCTTATTGACATTTAAAATTTAGTTTGTTTTTTCTCACTTTCACGTTCGCTAACATTGCTCCTTCATTAAAATCCGGTTTTTGCATAAATGTCAATAAGGTCGAAAATCGCTTGAAGCTGTTTTTTTAACTTGCTTTCGTTAAGCAATTTAAAAAACATGTTCAAACTATTTTCGACCTTATTGACATTTAAAATTTAGTTTGTTTTTTTCTCACTTTCACGTTCGCTAACATTGCTCCTTCATTAAAATCCGGTTTTTGCATAAATGTCAATAAGGTCGAAAATCGCTTGAAGCTGTTTTTTTAACTTGCTATCGTTAAGCAATTTAAAAAACATGTTCAAACTATTTTCGACCTTATTGACATTTAAAATTTAGTTTGTTTTTTCTCACTTTCACGTTCGCTAACATTGCTCCTTCATTAAAATCCGGTTTTTGCATAAATGTCAATAAGGTCGAAAATCGCTTGAAGCTGTTTTTTTAACTTGCTTTCGTTAAGCAATTTAAAAAACATGTTCAAACTATTTTCGACCTTATTGACATTTAAAATTTAGTTTGTTTTTTCTCACTTTCACGTTCGCTAACATTGCTCCTTCATTAAAATCCAGCAAGTAACAAAACCGTTGGTTTCTCTGTCTCCCGGTGGTAATGGACTGTGCCTATGACAAGGAGTGCAGTCCTTGGATGGGACTGTCAGATTTGTACTGACTAAAATCCACGGTGTCCTTCAAATAGCCCTTAATGTTCCGGGGTCACGGTAATGAGTACCGCGACGCCAGCAGGCTTTAGCCCTCTAGAGGGGGACCCCGTCATCATGCTGACGCTATTTGAGGCGCTCGTAGGACACAACGCGCTGTCGACCCGGGCATGGCCCATGACTTTTTTTTAACCGACTTCCAAAAGGAGGAGGTTCTCAATTCGGATGTTTGTATTTTTTTTTTTTTTTTTTTTTTTTATGTTTGTTCGGGCATAACTCCGTCGTTTCACAACCGATTTGAAAAATTCTTTTTTTGTTGGATAGGGTATACTTCCGAAATGGTCCCATTAAAATTTTATCGAAATCGGACTAGTACTTTTTGAAAAATCAACAAAAAACAACAAAAACCTAAAAAGTTTTCAACTTTGTCTACACCGATTACTCCGAGGTTTCTGGTCCGATTTCGATGATTCTTTTTTTGTTCGATACAGTTTATCTGCCATTTGATCCCATAAAATTTTCATTTAGTTTGGTGCAGTAGTAAATATTTTTAGCTCATTGTGTACATACATCCATGGGCGTTGTTTTGTTATTACCGGTGCTACGGATTACAACATTTTAGTGCACATGTAAGAAAATTATGTTTTTGACAATAATTTGGGTTGAATAGTGAAACTAAAAAGGATAAAATAAAAAACTTTTTCAAAAAAAAATGCAACCGACTTCAAAACAACCACAAAAAAAGTTCAAAATAACCTACAAAAAAACTTTTCTTTAGAAAGTCGGTGACACAAAGTCAATGAAATATAAAATAAAGTCACCGACTTTCGAAAGAAAAGTTTTTTTGTAGGTTATTTTGAACTTTTTTTGTGGTTGTTTTGAAGTCGGTTGCATTTTTTTTTGAAAAAGTTTTTTATAAGGCAGATGAATGCATATAAAATGAAACAAATTAATATTCAGGAGTCTAAATAGTTTGACATAAAACCTTTTGAGTTTAATGCCATTGTTATGTCATATTTTTAACTTTTATTGACACTGTAATGAAATAATGCTTAAAATTTTTAGAAAAAAAACATCACATGTTTTTATTCCATTGATCATTTTTCGTAAAAAATTCATTACAAAGGGTGAATTTGAAAAGATGTAGTCTAGAAATGAAACATAATTGATATATAAACGTTTAGACATCAACAAACAAGGTGGAAAAATTTTAAAAAAGAACCAGAAACTAAAAAAAAAAACACTTTTTTAAAACATTTTGAATTGTTACTGTTTGATTTATAAATAAAAAAAAAAACTGTTTTTTTTTTCCAACCCTGAAACCAAGTCATATTAAAACTCCTTATTAAGCAAAAATTCTATAACTCCTTTCAAATAATCCTTAGTAGAGCAATGTTCATACCGCATCAAAATTGTTTTATAATAATTCAGTGGGCAGGATGTATGCGGGGGATTGCGGGAAGGGAGCCCGAAATTTGACGTACGATCGACTGGCCGAACGCGATTCAATTTTTTGCAAAAGAAGACGGCAGCCTTAAGTTCAGTGAACACAGCATACAAGACACATCTAAATATCTAGTTCATCTCTAACATATATGCTGTGCCAACTAGGTTATTTTTGTTATATTGACGATGAAATATTCACTAAGACATTTTACCTAGTTTTTAAAAGTCTTATTGCTTCCATAGACCTTCTTTGGCTGTTTGCCATAGACTCAAGACTGTTGATGTTTTTGGGGCAGAATAACATGTATATCAGTTTAATTTATTTTGTTTATCGAGATCTTGAGATCATATTGTTAGTGATGTAAAAAGATGAGGTTTTCATATCTGTCTTAAGCAATAAGTATACAGTTATTCATTGTATTCATAAATATTTGAACAAATATAAATAATTATCTAATCAGCCGTGAAAAATATTTATTTTCATTTGAATTTGTGAAATCCAAAGAATCGGATTCGTCATACTTTTGAATTCCACTTCAATATTTTTCCCGTTGTATCCTACGGACTTACCCCGACTTACGAGTTGTAGGTCGTGGGTTCGAATCCCGGCAGGCGTATTACTTTGTGTAATTAATTCATCACCACTGCTCTCAAAACGGTGAAGGAAAACATCGTGAGCAAACCGGCATGTCCTAAAACCAAAAATTCGAAGACATGTGACATCCACCAATGCGCACTGTGCCCGCGTGGTGGATTATGGCCCACCCTCTCTCACAGAGTAGAGGCCTGTGTCCCAGCAGTGGGAACATTAATAGGCTGATGATGATGATCCTACGGACTATTTTCGTTGTATCTCAATCGCTTTAAAAAAAATTGAACTTATTCTCGGACAGAGTCGAAGTTTCAGCCCCCATAAAAAAAAAAAACCTGATTCGTTCCAATGTTGAAGTTGTGTTTCGTCTCAATTATCTAATATGTATGTACTTCATTTGCGTCGAATTTTTTGTTCATTTTATAAAACGCTCAATTTACCATTGGTACAAACAAAATAATGCTAGTATTTTAAAAAACATTTGAGAAGGAAGTGGTCACAGCAATACCCGACGTTAATCCATTCCGATTGTTATCTTTCAGAGGAATTACTGCCGGTCGATAGATACGGAAACCCAGTGCAATTATTAACCCATTAGTTTTCGTGTTTTTTTCGTTCTTGTTGCATAAATTATGACATGGGTAATTTTTGTAAGTATACAGTTCCCAGGAGTTACTACTGTGTACAACACAATTGTTACGACGCTTGCGCAAAATGAAGCCCCGCGTGTTGGTTACGCGGGGCACCCGTTTTCATTTTTTTTTATTTTGTTGATTTTTTTACTAGTGTCTTATTCACACGGCGCGTTGTGTCCCACGCGCGCCTCAAAGAGCGTCAGCATAATGACGGAGAGCCTCTCAGAGGGCCAAAACCTGCCGGGGTCGCGGGATTATTACCTTACCATGACCCCGGAACGTAACAGGCTACTGAAGGACACCGTGGATTTTAGTCAGTAGAAGTCTGACAGTGAGGGCCGGAGGACTCATTTGATGATTTTACCACGCTAAAAAAAAAAAAGTGTCTTATTCACGGTCGAGTGACTAACGAATTACCGTGACCCCGGACCAAAAAGGGCTATTGGAGGACACCGTGGATTTTAGTCAGTACAAGTTTGACAGTCCCTCCTGCCCTGCCCTGGGTGGGAGTAAGCGCGTTCAACCAAACAAACGAACTCTTCAAGTTTATTATAGTATAAATACGCCAACATGTCGATACAAATAGTTCATTAGTGTACGCTAAGAAGCTACGAGAGCTCGTAGCACTCTCGTAGCGCTACGAGGAGCTACGCTGAACAACTATTCTTCGTAACAACTTAAAAAATGTTAATAAGCTCTAAAGGTTCTAAATGTTTTCTTTGTTAGAAATTCTTTTGATAAAACCTTATTAATTTGCTTCTATATAATAACTTACTTTGATTTTTAATATAAGAAAATATTTTACACTGAATAGTGCCTTTGGTAGAGCGTTCGTAGCTTTTAAAAGACTTTTTTAGGTTTTAAAAGAAGTCGGTGCTGAGATGTTTCCTGAAAAAGCTTTTGTTAGCAAGACAAAGTATTTGTTATTTAATGAATCTCATTGTTTGCCCCTAAAAGAAGCTCTTTTATGTTTTGTTGCAGTACATGTTTTTCGATAGCCTTATCTTGATGATTTTCATAATGATTTATTGTTTTGTTTTAGGGAAAGAAATTACTGGTTTTATATCGTAATTGTGTCTTTCTACTTAATTTTACATCAACGTAACGATCGGTTGGTCGAACGATCGGTAAGGGTTGTTAAGTAATCATTGCGACCCTGTTTTCATATTGATTTTGTGTTAATGGTTGTACAAAATACCATGATAAACAATCGGAAATACATTAAAGAAAAATTATTGGTTATTTTTTGAAGATGTTTTAAACATCAAAGTAAAACTACGGGAAATGCGGGACCAAAGATAAAGAAATCGTATTTTCTAAGTGAAAAATCAGGTTACAGCTGACATAAAAGCTCTTAAAAATAGAACCGTAAAAATTCTATCAATACCGCCATTTGCCACTTGAGACTGACAAATTTCTTTACTGCATCCACTTCTATCTTTATCGCGATGAGATAGAAGCTATTTTTCTTTGTCACTGATGAGGGAGGTTTGCTCCAGTTGTCGACGTTTCAGCTCTCGACCGTCTAGAGCACTTCAGAGTTCGAGTTGGCACCAAATTTTAGGTTTCAACGCTTCTCATTAGGCGCCGCTCACAGAGACAGGCGGGGGAGGGGTGTGGTGCGCGGAGGAAGGGGCAGGCATGGCGTCAGACTGGGAGGACTATTGTACGTTAAGACGAAGCGTTTTGTTCCTGAGCTCTTCATATACCAACTGTACATACCTACTCTTCCACGCAGCCTCACTTACTGATATTACCGCACTTTTGATGCGTGGGATTTACTTGAAAAAAATATGAGGAAGTTGTTGAAAGTTGTTAAAAGCTCGTCGCGAGACAAAACCCATAAATAACCGTGATTACAAGTTGTTTCATTACTTCCTAACTTATAATTTACGGTTGAAATAAAAAAGTTAGGCGTTAAGTAGTACAAACATGAAATTAAAGCAATAATTTACAAAATTATTTACGATTTAATCTAATTTAACTTCATAATTTGAACTTAAAAATGTTTGATAAGCTTCTAAGCTTGCCATGGAATATTTTGGGGTCAAATTAAAATAATTAGGGCGACTTACAACATACTCCCATCAATTAAAATGTTCTTAAAATGTAAATATTATTTGCAAGCAAGAATAGTAAAAACATTAACTCACTGGTTTAAAATTTCATGCTAAAAATTTTGAGCATGAAATTTTTACAAACCTTACTTTTTCCTGAATCGTGGGAATATAGAAACAGACTTACGCAAACACACAGAATCGGGAAAACTATTGTAGGTCGTACAAATATTAATTCCATGCGGGCATCAAACACGAGACACGCTGCGAAGCAGTCGATCGCTCAACACCTGCGGTTTTTTTTTAATTTGTTTATTTACAAACAAGGTCTTGTCTAAGGTCTTTTTAACATCTAAGGTAATTAAAACTAATTTTGGTAAATAAAATCCACGTTGTCGATATCTTCTTCTTCTTCTATCTATCTATTTATATAAAAAACCGGCCAAGTGCGTGTCGGGCCACGCACAGTGTAGGGTTCCGTAGTTGCTCATCAAAATACTTATGCGAACTAACTAAACTGATTCGCTGAATTTAATTTTAAAAAGAAAAATTTTCAAAATCGGTCCAGGAGTCTTTGAGAAATCGGGGAAAATACATAAGAAAAAAGATTACAACGAATTTAGAACCTCCTCCTTTTTTTGAATTTAGTAAAAAATAGTTGACGATAAAAACCTACCTATCCCCAAAAAACATACCTATAAAAGCTGTAAAAATAAAGTTGACAAACTAACATTTGCAGTTGTCTCCGATACATTTTTTTTAAGAAAATATGATATCAACTTCATTTTATAAGTTGATCGACTATTACTCGTAAAGTTGTAAAGCCTACTTAGTCATGATAATTTTCTTTTAAACTTCGTTATATGTACTACTACTGTGAATTTTTTCACACCCCCAAACATAACCATTTAGCTGGTAGAGGGGGGGGACACTCGAATCGAGCAAAATTTGGCACTTTAAAGCTTAATATTTCGCAAACGAATTTTTTAATCAAAAAAAATGTTAATGGAAACTATCATTATTTTTTAAAGGCCTATTTAATGATACCCCACACTAAGGGGTACGCGAGAAAAAAAAAATCCTCACTTTACGTGTAAGTACTGGAGGTACCCTAAAAAAAAATATTTTACAAGATTTTATTTTACCACTTTTTCGGCACAACAAATCCGTATATTTACACCAAATTACAGCTCTCTAGTACTGTGCGTCTCTGAGCTAAACTGCGGACAGACGGACGGACGGACGGACGGACGGACGGACGGACGGACATGGCGAAACTATAAGGGTTCCTTGTTGACTACGGAACCCTAAAAATGGATCGCAAAATGTGTTGCTAAGCTCATAACTCGAAAACGGATGGACCGATTGGGCTACTTATTTTTTTTGTTGTGTTTGTAACCATCAGCGCCAGGTTTTAGAGGACAAAAATCATCATGTCTACCCGTGCGAAGCCAGTACGGGCCGCTAGTATAAAATATAAACCCATGAAGATAAATAAATAGTTTTCCCCTATGGTCCGATACACAAGCGGTGAAGCGCTTAAAAGCTTTGGTCGCCATTTCACTTATCAAGCAATTAAAGGAGTAATTTAATGTGTGCTACAATAATTAATGGCTTTTATATAAAACAGCGCTGTATTTAGCGGCAGTGATTAATTTTCCAGCTATTACGTTATTTACTGTGTCGTTGCAAATTGGCTTGTAACTGATTCGCGTTTTATTGCGCTTGTAGTGATTGGATTACTCGACTGAACCCGCTGATTTTATCAAGCTTTTAGTTAACTGGCCTTGTTAGTATGTACGGACCGGACTGTGGGAAAGAGACGGCGCTAGGCGACTGTATAGTTCTGTCTCTTTCCCAGAGCCAAAACTAGATCTGTTTTTTTTGAGTGGGATATTTTTAGTTTATATAATTTATTTGGGAACAAAAAACAGTTACTCGCTTGTACATAGGAGCTACTTAGACTCATTTTATTAAACGTCTAGATAACCCACACTGTCCACGGATTAGAAAAAAATCATTGTAATTATTAGTATCAACTTTGTGGTATGGGTTAAATCCATCGTAAAATTCCTCCTCGTTATGAATGTTGCGTTTTCCAGCATTTTATCTACGATGGACTTCAGTTCAACAGAATTCTGTTGAACTTAAGTTCATTTTGATCCCCAAACTTTAATTTTATTTCTTTACATGCAAAAAACACAGCTTAAAATATTCGTCATTTTTTTGCATCTTCTCATGCGCAAATCGTCTCAATTCTCATATCATTAAATATGTCTAGAGTGCGTGTCGACCTTAAGAGGGCGTGACTGTCTGGAGAGAAGTGTATAGGCGTCCTTAATGAGCTGTGACATCTCACAATCGAACTTGAACTTTATTTATAAAGCGGCAGTGATTATTTTCCATCATCGAAATGTGAAGATGTAATTAATATAAACCTAGCGAGATTAATAAACTTTCATTTAAATTAATAAATACGGTTCAAGCTTGTTTTTATTCCCATTGAAAGCGCAGAATCTGTACGCGCTGTAAGTTGCAATTTCAACTCTTTTTAAAACCGAAAGCGCTCTTTTATTTAGTGAGCCTTAATGTTTTTTTTTCGGATCGTAGATGCGTTTACAAAAATTAAAACTCTAGCACAATCACCCAGACCCAGAACAACTAACTGTGGTCTGTGGTTGTGGTCATATAAGTATTTGTTCCGTCCGGGATTCGAACCTGCGACACGCAGCACAGCAGTTGATTGCGCAGCCACTATGCCAACAACCATTTTAGGCAGTGGTTATCTTCTATCTATCATCTTAAAATATAAAAATGGATCGCAAAATGTGTTGCTAATCATAACTTGAAAACGGCTGGACCGATTCGGCTATTTCTTTTTTTGTTGTGTTTGTAACCCGTCAGCGAAAATCAGCGCCGGGTTTTAAAGGAGAAAATTTTCATGTCCACCCGTGCGAAGCCGGGACGGGCCGCTAGTATAACAAAAAGAACATAATTATAAGTGTTCAGTCTCATTTCCCTAAAAAAGCCTTCACGAACGCCAAAAATTACAAAACACTTATAAAAAAAACATTCAATCCTTCTAAAGTAGCCTCAATTTTCGGCCCAAGACGTAGAGGGTAATATGGTACAAAGTTTTTAATGGGCCTTACGTGGGCCCAGGCCAAAGTGCCTTTAATAGCACCACGGGACATTAGCCGACTTGCGAATACGTTCCCGCTTAAAAATTTCCCGAGGAGCGAAGCTTTTAGTATGAAAGTTGGGGAATGCTGTCTCGTAAATATTTACATAGGCCTTTCGAGATGATGTTATTTTTATGTGGCAATTATGACAGATGAGCGAGATAGTTTACACATTCCATTTTGAATTTGAATTCTCCGACGAATATTTGATTTTTTTTATGTGAAATATAATTTTATTAATTGTATCCATTGAGTCTTGAGCCCTGAGTAGAACGATAGGGACTGTCAGACTCGTACTGACAAAATTCCACGATGTTCTTTCAATAGCCCTTTACGTTCCAGGGTTACGGTAACCTGACAAAACAGTCCCACGAACCATAAATGTATAATGTGTGAAATTCAGATTACTACATCTTTGTGTTTCAAGCTGTATTTTTTATTTCCTTTTATATAATGACTAGGTTTTTCGCGGCTTTGTCTACTTTATGGTCGTTAATTAGCATACGGAAAAGTTTAAGTATAGCCCACAATACTCGGGGATAATGAATCCTCCTATTTTGTGAGGGAATTTTCTTACATTAAATAGTACTTTAAATAAACTGTTGTAGTTCTAAGTTTTAAAATATTGGGATAATTATCTACTATACAAAAATAAATAAAAAATAAGTATAAAAATAAATCGGGTTTTCCTTCCTGACGCTATAACTCCAGAACGCACGAACCGATTTCCACGGTTTTGCATTCGTTGGAAAGGTCTCGGGCTCCGTGAAGTTTATAGCAAAGAAAAAGCATCTGGTGGCGAAACGGAGTTCGCCGGGTTTGCTAGTAGTTCATCTATATTGGCAGAAACCAAAGTAAGACACGTGATTACTACTATATAGATTACCAATTGTTATGTTTGTTTTTTATTTCTCAATTAGTTTATTAACTATTCTATATTCTGATACTTCATACAATTCCCTTCCGTCCTCAAAAAAAAAACTATAATAAACGTGAAAGTTTGTGAGGATAAATATAATGAATGTTTGTAACTCTTTCACGCAACAACTACCTAACGGATTTAAATTACCTACATTAGGTACACAAATAGTTTCAAAAATCAAATCAAAAATGTTTATGACTTCAACTTAAATAAATTATTCTAGTTACAATGGGGAGAATCTTTTTAAGCAAATAGTCTGCTTGTATTAGGAGAAGTTCATAACCTGTGTTTGTGGATTTTATAACCGTGGTAAAATCATCAACTTACTCCATCCACTCAGGGTAGGGCGGGAAGGGACTGTCTGACTCATACTGACTAAAATTCACGGTGTCCTTCAATAGCCCTTTACGTTTCGGGGTCACGGTAATTCGTGAGTCCCGCGACCCAACCTGGGTTAATACATAGGATAGTTTTCCCAATTTACGTTCCCGTGGGATAATTTTCGAGTTTACACCGCTGGTAACAGCTAAGTACAACTTAAACCCATTCAATATAATCAGAATCACCCACAACTGTCTTAACTCCATACCACTAAACTCTGAATCACCCATCACATGCGAACTTTACAAAGAATAGAATTAATTTGTCGTATGACTCACAAAGACTGGGGGTGTTATAGGCGTCTCCCGGTAATCCCACACTCGAAGAAATAGGTAGGTTGTAGTGAAACCTTAGACACAGGTTTCACTACAACCTACCTATTTCTTCGAGTAGAAAGTTGTATAAAATAAAAGCTAAGAAAATTTTAATTGAAGTAAGAAGAATGTTAGTAAGAAAATATAAAGTTTTTTTTTCTGTTTATTTTTGGTTGGTGTGAGTGATTTTCTTTGTGACTATAATTTTTTAAGTTTAATTTTAACCTTTGGTTAACATGAATTCTAACGAGCATTTTGCCGAACCGACTATGAAGTCTGACATCTTGATAAAGAAAAAAAAAATTGACGACCATCGTCAACCGCACTATAGAAAGATCCCGAAAATGTCCGTAGCATGTTTGGCTCTATATTTCTTCACGATGTTTTCATTCACCCTTTTGAAAGCATTAGTGATGATATCAATTACACAAGTATAAGGCCTCTCTGGGCTGGAATCTAAGACCTACAAGTCGGGGCCGAGCACTGGGCCACCATTGCTCAAACTTTCTAGAACTTACTATTTATTATAATCTACATCTTATAAATTCGTATCTCGTTATTTACTTTTGCTCTCCCAGTAAATAAACTCCTTGAGATAGCTTCAAGACGGTTTGGTTCGCTTGAAGTAACTTACCTCGTTAATGTATTGGCTTTTAATATTGAAGTAGCTCAAACATTGATAGATTTAACACAACTTATTTGAAAGTAATGGTCTGAGCCCAGAAATAGAGATTAAATTGAAAAACTTTCGATATATTTTATCTGTTGAAAGGCATATGAATTTAAATATTATAATTATTTATCTGTTAAAAAATGAAAATATGGATTACATCGAATTCATTTCAAACTTTTTCATTCTTTTTAAAGCTATTTCTAAATTTCAAACTTTTTCATTTTCATATTATTGAGATCCCTGATAATCTCTACATTATATTGATTCAAAATTCTTCTTAAATAAACGTTTGTTAACTCAATAATGTCAGATGAAACGCGCAGTTCGGTATTGAAAGTAGAGTCCTCTCACCCAGGTCAGGACGGGAGGGACTGTAGACTTGTGCTGACTAAAATCCACGGTGTCCATCAATAGCCATTTACGTCCTGCGACCGCGGCAGGCTTTGGCCCTCATGTAGTTGACAGCTGTTTGAGCATGGGCATGGGTCCATGATCGGACAGCGAGTCGCCTATTACTCGCCGACCGTATGCCCCGATACTGCTGTCATTAATTTTTAGTTTCTAGCTCTGACTTATGTCCGTAAGTGATAAATACGGTCAAAGCTACGGGTTTCCTGCTTTTACAGTAGTACCCCTACAACAGACCCTTCAAATCCTCTATTATTTATCTTCAGTATGTTATTGGTTATGAAATTATTCCAAAATGTAAAAGTGAAGATTTTATTAAATATTCAAAATAAGATAAAGATAATAGTATTATGTTATTTGTAACACAAAAAGTAACGTTTACGATAAGCTTACAATAATAGGTACGTAATTATATTGAGAAAACCCATTGTTAAAAAGATTTAGAAGAAAAATCCACTGTTACCATTAGGGATGTCTTACCTATTATCCCGAACAAATCCCTTGTAGGAAAACAAGTACAAGTACCTAATGATATTATTCAGATATTTTTTTTTTCTTTTTTTATCCGTTTGATCTCTTAAGAAAAGCCTTTGCGGTCTTCTAGTCAAGAGGCTTAAAGATTATCATCGAGTGTAATACAAAAATATTATTTACTTATTTATTACTAACATATTTATGCCCGCGGCGTCGGTCGCCCGCGAGAAATTCAGTAATTATCCCACGATGACGTCATACCTAGGTAAAAGGGGCCAAGCAGTCGAACTCCCTTAAAAGTTGCCAACGATTAACGAAAAGGCTCTGTAAGTCTTTACTAGAATTTCAAATGTATTCTTTAGAGAATAAAGTAAAATTTTCCGTAAAGACTACACTATCGTTTGCCACTTTGTCCAGCGTCGCTGGTGAGGCCTACCACCGCCATTCCGACATGTTATGTAGGTGTAAACTCTTCGGCAAAATATTTCATTTTTTGAAGGCGGACATTTCATCCTCGAATGAAATATTTTGCGCAAGAATTGACACCTAAAGCCACCATCCTGTGGGAGATATCGCTTGTTGTCTTCTGCTTGACATGTTAATTATCATGTCTGCATATACACTACATAATTTTAAATAGTTTTCCTAATAATTTGATAATTTGTAAAATGTAAAATTACCGCCCCATCTTTCATAAAAACAACCGTCTACACGAAGGCACTGTTGCCATCAGAAACGGTTTCTGTAGATCGTCATTTATAAATGGTAGATAAAGAATACGACCTTTCTCCTTAATATAAATTTAAAGCCATGGATCAAAAGGCTAAAACAAAGAACGAAATACAATTTTTCTTCAGAAGCAACTTACAGAAAGATCTAAATTGGTTAAACGGCTGACAAAGTCGAGAAAGTCGACGGACGATTGAATTTATTATCGTAAGCTATTGTGAATTGAGTCGCTTGATTTATTTAAATTGAGCTTCTGTAATGGAAACAGTCGGTAGCTGCCAGCAATGATACTTTCAATTTATTTTAAGAATTTCGTTTTTATCTTTCTTTATTGCTATTTTGCTAGTCGTGATGAAAATACAATCAATTTTTACTTAAAAAAAAAATACAACGCAAATACGTCCTCTGGCTACACACAATTTTTATTTAATTTGTTTAAAGCGATCTTAAACTTAAATTATTTCTTTTATTATTTATATTTTAATCATTTTTGTTTATTCATCTTACTTAATTTTAATTAGGTCCTTTATCTGTATGTTCTATTATAAGGCACTATAAATAGAATACTTAATTTATTTTACTTAGCCTAATATTACGAAGTAAATATTAACAATAATAGAGTTGTATCTAAACTAGTATTCTATAACGAAAATTGTATTTTTTGTATGGTTTTATAATGGATAAAGTCAAAACTAATTTACTAAATTAAAAATAATCTTCAATTTACAGAAGAACATTAAACTATAAACGAGCAATAGACGGGACATCACGAAGAAAGTTGTGATCCAAAATTTTTACCAATAGGTAAAAAGTCACTCAGTCTAGTAGTCGCGTTGTTAGGCAACGCTAGATAGTGCTACTGACGCACGGCATCAACAATTTTGTAAGACAGTTTTCCCAATGCCTGCTCTATAGGTTCTTTTAAATCTCTTTGGAGCGAACACATCAATCCAAAGAAGACGCGTCGCTTGGTAATAAATAAAAATAAATAATACTTATCATAGTCAATTTTATCGTAATCAATAATATAATATGAAGAGCAATGAACCTCAATATAAATCGAAGCAGTATCAATAACCATCAATAAACAAAATCAAACAATATTCGAATCAGACAGCAAATTGATGGCTCAGTAAATAACAGTTAATGCACCATTACAATAATCGAATGAAATATTGTATCGATACCATTCTTATAATCGAATAAAATCATCGGTTCAAAGGAGTCTTTTAACTTTTCATTGGGTTGTTAAATAATCTCTTGATCTTCTGATACTCTCTACAGTCGCACAATCGTTTGTCGCACCGAGTGATTTCGACCTTTAGTGCGTCGCACAAGCGTGCATTCGAACCATGGTGTATCGTAGTACAGTTTGTTCGCACAAGCGTTCATCGCACTTCCGTGTCGCAGTAGTACACTCCTTAACTAAGGAAGTAACCAGAATCGTTATTACAAGATTTTCTAATTGAAGTACTTACGGCGTTTTTTATGTGTAAACGTGCCTCTAATGTCTGAATGAGAAACGTTAGCCATGAAATTAACGACAAAGTTTACGTCAGTTTTAATCAGTATGCCTCTTGTTTATCTGAAAATTAATTTCCAAAGGGCACCGCGGCCCTTGAATGCATAGGAAAACTAAGAACAAGATGGTAATTAGAGAGCCAAGTACTAACATTCCGCTACATCCAGAGCGGGTGCGGGACTTATTTTACGATTAACGACCCAAAAAAGTGTAATTTCCGTTTTGTAAATATTTGCTGTTGCCAGAGGCTTAAACTCCTTCCACCCCTATTTCTTTTCCTTTAAGTTATATAGGTACATAAAGAAGTAGTCTTCAATCGTCTTCAGTCGTAATCAACAACAATGCAGTGATTTACGTGTGAAAACGAATAAAATAACCGGCTAAGACCGGTTCCTTTAATCTATGATATTTTAAAGATTGCATCGTAAAGATACGAGTATTTTAAAGATTTTTGAGGCAATAAAAATATCGGTAGCCTAATTGGTAAGGCGCGGGCCACATAGAAAAGACGTAAGACGAGGATTCGTCGCGGACGTGCGAAAATGTATGATAGTCGCGCTCGGGCCCCGTCTCTTCTGTGTGTTGTCCGTCGCGACGCTTCTATACATTTTGTATGAAAGAGACGCCGAAGAGACATCCCCGCCCCGTCTGCGTCTTACGTCTTTTCTATGTGGCCCACACCTAAGGCGTGTTTAGCACTTTTCTAAAAGACGCGGGTTCATATCCCACTCGCACCTGAATTTTTCTTTCCTCAAAAATCATCGTATATTTCAATTTATATTTTGTTTTCACCACTATAAGAAAAGAGTACAAATTTAATGTTTTCTCTCTTGTTACAATGTCTACTTGAAAAATGCCACCATACATAAAAAACTCAAGAGCAATTAACGCTGCAATCATCGATAAACAATGCAATACTCCTCAATGCACAGAAATCCTTGAACTTTCCCTCCCATATCCAGGCTTTGTTCCAATTCATGGAACGTGTTGCCTTCAGCAGTTGTCCGCCCACGAGTGACGTCACTGGCTGCAATATTGTTTGCCGTGACAATAGATAGTGGAACACTTTGGTCTGATAAGGAGAACGCACTAAGCCTATTAGCTTCACTTTACTCTTATCAAATCACGTGCTTTTTAGAGTTGTGTGGGAAAAACGAGGAAATTGGAGCTTTAAATCATTCTGTTTTTTTTCTGTCACACGAAAAGATTTCTGCGTTTACTTAAGAATGTGAACTAAATAAATCGTTATTTATTTTATTTAAATCATCACTTTTTTTTTAATATCAAAACTTTTCGTTCGATTGGTTAAAATTTTTTAAAGATTTTTACAAATTATTGGCTAATAATTGCTGTTTGATTAACAGTCATTGAACTAATAATTTATACAATCCTTTACATTTTTAACCAAATTAACCCTTACCGGTTGCTTTCGGTCAAGTGAGTAGCTTGAATGATTAATGAAATCAATTTTTTTTGTCTATGACATGTTTGAATCTCTTCCAGCAGAATGTTGAAAAAAAAATATTTAGAAAAAGGAGCTAGTGTTTTATTGTGCCAAAAAACTACGGAACCCTACAGCATGTGTAGGAACTAACATGAATGTTTTTAACACGTGTCAGACCAGGCCTAACACGGTTTGGTTAAACCTACATTTTTGCAGCCAACTCTTATCAGTTTTTGAAACTAACAAAGTGTGGCGATAAAATACAATGGGAACAAATTGCATGTTTCCAATATCGAACGCACTGGTCTGATAACGTATTTTAATTTGGAATATATGCTAATGGCGTCACGTCAAACGAGAAACCGTTTACAAAAAAGAGGGACAAATATTTTAACTAAAAGAGAAACGGTTAAACGGACTGCTAAACTTCCACGAAAGTGTTAACATACCGGTATTTAAACTCCTTTAACATAATTACCGTAACTATGCAAATCAACCCTAAACTGCCTCAGATACTTCATCATCAAGTTGCGTCAACAAATAGTTGTCAAGTGTCCAACAAACCCCATGGAAACTTAGTTATTTATTCAAAGCGCGCCGTACTTTGATTATTGTAATTTGACGTAAGCCACGCCCGTCCCGGGGTACTCAACCCTCGGTAAAGGTTGAATGGAGTGGAGTCACTTCACAATATTGTACTGTGGGTGTTGATTATCTCTGACGTTCATGAGCGGCGATATGCCGTGTGTGAAAAGAACGGAGGTTTGCGATGAAACTTCTTTAAAACTTATAGTCTGTGCTATTGCGCAGTTGAAGCATTGAGTTTGTCTTTCATACTAGTTTTAAACTTTTAAATTCACATTATAAAACTCTATGAATTTGTCTTAATATGAGTAAAATAAAGTATGTACAGAATGTACAACCGTTTTTAGATTTAAATGTGTTCTTAAAATAAATTTCATTCCGCATTCCCAGAATATACAAAATCGGTGCCTTCCACATTTAGATAGAAGGCAAAATATGCTGCCTGCAATGCAAGGTTACATAAAATATGAGGACCTTACATTTCGTCATAAACATAAAAAAGGGAACGAATGTCAAATATTGATGCGAGCGTTCAGTTGAATGTGAAATAGTGTGATACAGTGGAATGGAAATCGAAAGAACGTGAATATTTAAGATAGAAACGTATTTTCGGAGTTGTATGTTAAACACAAACAGCCTTTGGAAGATTCTGACATGATGTCATCTGCGTCAGACTTTCATAACGAAATCATCATAACTGTGTGAGCATACAAATAAAGACGTGGCTCTCAAGATATAATAAAAAATGAAGATGTCAAAACAATTTTTGCAGTTGAAAAATGTTATGATAAAATGTTACCGAACTTTTTTTTTTTACACTTTGCCACCTAGTCCCAAGCTGAGCAGAGCTTGTGTTATGGGTACAAGATAGCTGATATACATACTTGTATATTTCTAAATACACACATGTTATAGATACATTACACCCAGACACAGAACAAATGATAGTGCTCACCACACAAAGATTTATCCTGGGTGTGAATCGAACCCACAACCTCCGGCATAGCAGTCAGGGTCACCAACACAGGCCATCCAACTTTTGATATTATTATAGTAGAATTCTGTGATGGATTTTATAATTATGAACACTAGCTGACCCGGCAAACTTTGTACCGCCTCAGAATCAATATTTACTCATCTTTTAAACCTTCCCTGGAGTTTCACAAATAATTCAAAACCAAAATCATCCAAATCGGTCCAGCCATTCTCGAGTTTTAGTGAGACTAACGAACTGCAATTATTTTTTTTATAATAGAGAAAAAGAGAAGACAGAGATTACTTGTACGAAAAACTTCGTTTTACAACTTAGTAAACAACAATTACAACCCCAAATAAATTCATTTTAATTTCAGTTGATACCGTATCTAAGTATTTGAGCAAGTAAATTTTTCGTAGCGGTAAAAGTAAAAAAAAAAACAACCGGTAAATGAAGGTTGAAAAATTGTTTGTGTTATTTCGTGAGTTTTGGCTTTACCCCATTCAACCCATTTCTATGGGGTATACATATATGGGGTTTGTTTGACCTACATAAGCCATTACCAAACCTGGTTTGATATTTCGTTAATTATTAACCGTAGAAACGAGTTTAATCGTTGGGTATTCTGTTTATCCAATTCAAAATGAGGGGAATTTCAAAATGATAGGAACGATTTGGCGGCTATTTATTCATTGTATGCTTTTAGGAATGAGTGACTGAAACTTCAAACATAAGCAAATCAAATCAAAATCATTTATTTCAAGTAGGCACTTTTGAATTGTCAAAAAAGACATAAAACATATCATTAAACACTACAATGTTATAGTGTATCTTTTATATGATACAACTGTGTTAATATGAATAACGCCTCATTTCTAACAAGTTTCTCCCTATATTCCATACTCTAAGCCTTTAATTTTATTCCATCAATTGATATAACTTGCCTTATTTTAATCCGCACGGTTAACCTCGACACATGTCTTATCCTATATCAACCATAATTTGACCTATTTTAAGGTCTATAGTCGTCTGGCGTCATACGACAATGTTGCCGTCACGGTGGGGCTTTTTTAGCGTATTAAAATCATCAGATGAGTCCTCCCACCTAGGGCAAGCCAGGAGGGAATGTCAGACTTGTGCTAACTATAATCCACGATACGTTCCGGGGTCACGGTAGCTCGTTAGTCCCACGACCCCGGTTCACGATGGAGTTTGACACAAGTAATGAGAGAAGGCCTACTACTAAAAATCACTGTGTTCCTTCCTACGCTCTTTGCGTTCCAGGGCCGTGGAAGCCTTCGTAACAAAAGTACACCACCATGGGAGTCAACTGCCCTGCCCGACTTTGTTTTTCACATCTACTATTGGTCTTGGGTTCCATTCCAAGGTCCGGCAATGTGTTATAGGGTTTTTTTTAACAACGAGGTTTTCTCTGCCAGAAGTATGACTATGAAGGTGTCATGCTGTCAACTCAGAAGTTGCTATTGAGAGATCTCTCGGAAAGCTCGCTAAGCCATTGATTCTGCGTGTTCTCCGGTCGTATAATCCCTCCATCTTTCAAAGAATACTTCTTCAAAGTGTTCTCAACATTTTTCTAGTTAAGGCAGCAATTATGATTGGAAACTGCTTTATAACCAGCTTATATATGTAATGTTTCGAATGACGGAACATAGGCCTCATACTGTGAGAGGGACTGAGTTGTAAAACTCGATGCTGCCGGCGCCTGAGTTTGTGGATGTCACGTGTCAGCGAATTTGAGCACTGTGAACCCGTGAGTAATAGTTAGTGTCCGACCGAAACTGATTTTTCAGCCGAAACCGAAACCGAAACCGAACCTTCGGCCTTGCTCTCAGTTTCGGCCGAAACCGAAACCGAAACCGAAACTTTTTAAAACTTTTAACATTTCGATTTTTTTTCTGTTTTTTTTTTTACATTTATTGGCATAAGAAAAAGTGACAAATACACAGAGCGAATTTTTCAACTGGGCGTGGACGGCTATATTTTTAACTATGAGGAATATTGAAAAACGTTGAATAGAGTCTCGAGACCGATTTTTCCGAAAACTAAAACTGTATCATTGGATTTTAGAAAAATCAATAATCGTGGCCAAAAATCGAACCCGCTAATTTTGAAAACAAAAATCACAACCTGTATTATTACACCATTTGATAGTGTTAAAAGTAAGGATCAAATTCTAGGTAATAATAAAATACGGCAAACTTATGGATAGATAGATAGACGATCTTAAGAATTGCTATTTTTCTATGTTATTTAACTTCTACTGAGTCCAAAATCTATTCGAAATTATAAAAAAATCATTGTTTGTTTCCAATGTTTTACTAGATTTGAAGTCACAAGAATCGCACTATATTAATTTAGCAATACGAATTAACTGAGACATTAGACTAAAAATATTGCATTATTTCAAAAAAGAAACCGTAAACTTAATTATGTTTCGAATACCGCCTAATCCTAATTCTAATCGCCTTGACGATTGATAAGTTTTTAATCATAAACGTACGTAACAAATATTTTGTAATATGACATGATTATATTAGGGGCCCCGCCGGCGAGCAAGTACGTGTTAGCTACGAAAATGCAGGAACACTTGAGTTTCGGCGGGGCCGAAAGTTTCGGCTATATTTTGGCCGAAACCGAAACTAAGGCCGAAACTAGATATTTTGGCCGAAACCGGCCGAAACCGAAACCGAAACCGAAATTTCGGTCGGTCACTAGTAATAGTGGTGGTAAGTTGTAGGTCGTGGGTTCGAACCTAGCCAGGCGAATTTCTTTATGTAATTCATTACAGCTGTCAAAACGGTGAAGGAAAACGCGGTAAGGAAACCGGCATGTGTTAGGACCGAAAATTCGAGATATGTGACATCTATTTGTATGAATCCGCACGCTGGACCAGCGTGGTGGATTACAACCCACTCCGTCTCACAGTAGGGAGGCATGTGTTTCATCATTGGCTACATTAAAGGCTGATTATGCTATGCTTTTGTCCCTGCCTGAGTCCGAACCCACAATCCACCAAAAGTCTTCTTGTTTCAAAACGATAGATCTATACTTAGTACTGTTTTGTAAAGTCTGCTATAAGCTCTCACTGGAAAATGTTTATGTACGAGTATTACTGTAATACAACTTGATAAGTGAGTATTAAGTTAAATTGGACTTAAATGGTACTTAAGTGACAACGGTCACAAATCAACATATAATTATGTTTAAAAGTTTCAATAGCTACTAACACTTTGTCAATAAACTCCTTGACTGTTGTTGATATAACTATTAATTATTATCGTATGTATATGTATAATCACGATCAGTAAAAAGTATTTTTTTTACAATATAATATTTTATATGATTCCGATAGTATATTAGTATACGAAATAGTTTACCCAAATACTTGTAATAATTAGCTATTTTCTAAACACACAGTACTAGTTCTCCCTTAGGCGATTAAATAACGGTTATATCCCAACACTATGGACGGCTCAGCTAATAGTAAAACTACCCGCAGTTTCACTATAAGTGTAGCTCAGTACCTACCGATGTCTTTGCACAAGATGGCGAGATGCTGCGACTACATAAGGCGTTACGGCGCCGGCAACCATTATAGTAACCGTTTTAGTGCTTAAATAACGTGATTTTCACTGAAAATTACTATATCTCATTATTGAAATTGTATAAAATAAAAATGTAGGTATTGTCATCCAGTGGGTAGGTAGTCGGGGCCGCTCCAAGTTTAAAATAGAGCAGAACCACAATCTATTTTCTACGATCACCGCACCACAATAGTCGATGGCCCTAAATAATGATCGATTCGACGGCCCACATTCATATGACCTACAGATTGATTACCCGCCCTTCAACCAAACTTCACTAATTGCTTAAAAAACCGTAAACTTTTCAAGCGTTCAGCTTCTTTGATTAATTAAACAGTCACGATACGTTATAATTGTCCACAAATAAAGATATTTAAGTAATTAACGATACGAAAAGCGGTTAAGCACTTAGCGCCCTGAAACATAAGGTAAAGATCAGATGAAATTAGCTACAGTAGGGTTGCAACTGAATAATTTGATAAATGAACTTGATGATGGAATTTCATGACACGAACTTAAGCTAAGGAAAGATGAGAGTCAAGAAGAAGCATGATTTAGTGAGGCATTAGTGAGCGGGGTCGTCGAACGGCGTAACGAAACGGCGTCGGCGTCCGGGCCGGGAGGGGCGACGGTTTCGGCGCGCGCTATCGATCGGATCGCATACCTTCCTGCGGCCGCAGCAGAGCATCCTCCGAGCGCGCGACTGTCCGCCCGGCGAAGACTTCAACCTGGTAAGTTTTCGCCACTGCATGGGTACAGGTTAGCGCGGCGCTTGCGGGAGCGGCCGCGGGGCCGGCTGCTCGCGCATCGCGACGCCGCGGGTGGACGCGGCCGGAGCGCGCGAGCCTTAATCGCGAAGTGCCCGCCGACCGCCCGCGCCTGCGCGTCGCGCCCTCCCCGCCACCCTGCCCACTCTTCGTCACCCTGGCGCCCCCTTACTCCTCGCGATTAATAATTCCGGCTACGCTGCCAGTGCGTATGTGGGTTAGTTTTTTGGCGATCGATGCGATTATTCGGTGCGAGCCGCTTCCGGTCGGCAGACCATCGCGGTGCACCCCGAGACACCAGACGACCTATTAATCGCTTTCTGACATCACCCCTTTAAGTGTCGCGTTGACGCTATAGGTGTCCTTAATCGAGAATATAGGTCAGACGCATAAGTAGTAGAAAATCACTTAACATGCAAGGAAACATTATGTGCCCTACTGAACTATATTGGCAGCTTTCATTGTAATGAACTGAATATTTAAGAAGCTCACGAAGGCTCGATTGGTTTTAAAGTAGATAAGAGAATTAATAATTAATGGATTAGATTGTAGACCTAGACTAGGTAGAGGTATGTTATATAATGAAGTGTCAGTCTAACTTCAACAGGTACTAAAAATAACATCCCACCTTTCGCTTACTATAGTAAAACAACCCTCGGAAAGGTCGACAAAACCTAAAACTGTAAATAAACCCGTCGCATCCCATTCCAGCATAATAAATTCATCGCAAAAGTCCTAAAGCGCCAATAATTAAGGGTATAATAATTACGTGGAAGGGCTAAAAGTCAAACGTGTTTGGACTGATATTAGGCTGCAATACAACGCCGAGGGTTACATCCGGCCACACAAAGACCGGTCCAAACCACACGAGGCCCTCCTCCGCCCTCCGTGAGGAATCCAATGCCCAAAAAACCACTCAAGTTCGAGTCACTCTTGCATTGCCGAGATTCCGTACTGCAAGTCATTTCTCATTTCATAAAGATTCCCATATATTTAAATTACAGAAAAAAATCAGGTAAAACAGCTAATTACACATTTTTAATTAATGTATCAATGAAAGATGGCTTTACGTGTTTTTTTTTTTTCAAAACGCTCTTTATAAAAACCAGCTTCAACACTTGTAATTTATGAACTTTCAACTTGATACTTACTTCACCTTTTTTTTCGTAGTACAGTCATCAAATGAGTCCTCCCGCCCTGGGTGGAGCCGACGGGAATGCAGAAATCGTACTGACGGTGTTCTTTCAAGGCCCTTTACGTTCCAAGATCACGGTTACCCGTTTAGACAGTTCAATATAATACGCAAACAATAAGTGAAGTGAGTGAATAAGTTTAGTAAGTGGTTTATGTCCCAAACGTATGGAACCCTGAAACGCCCGGACGGATCACTTTTGTACTTAGAAGCAAATTAATGAAATACTAACGTTTTTCCCGTACATCGTTTTCCTTATACAGAACCCGGTTATCGGGAACTGGGAAATCTCTTTTCAGATGAACTTGAGGAAATAACTTAATAGCTTTGTGTGATATCTGTTTTGTATGTCCTTCTTTGACGTATCTGTTATGGAGGATTACAAGCTCGGACACAATAATATCTTCATAACTACTGAATATAATATTATGTAGTGGTGTAAAAAACCTTTTAACAAAGCTGAAAGGTAAGTTCACATATTTTTCTAAAGAATTTAGTTGCATGATGAAGATGAAAGTCACGTTTTTACCCGACTGCGCGACGCAAAGGAGGGTAATGTGTTTATCAGTCTATGTATGTAAGTATGTATGTATGTTTGTTTCTTTGTGGCGTTCTAGAGGCCAAATGCGTAGGCCGATTTTGATAATTTTTACGTCAATCGATTCGTCTTAACCTTGCGAGTGTCACTAAAGACATGCCAGTAATCAAAATTCACCACAACGACAACCAGACGCCATATTGTCAAAATGAAAAAAAAAATTTCGATGGACTATATCATGTGGGGTATCGTTGAATAGGTATTTTAAAATCAACTTTAGGTTCCCTTTATCATTTTTCATTTTAAATAATAGTTTAGGATATATAACGATTTCAAGTTGTTTAGCAAAACAATAATTCTCTGAATAGTAACTAAAAAGTAAGAAATAAAAAAAAATATTTAACGAAAAACAAAAAACCCGACTGCGTTAAACAATAACTAAAAAGAAAGAAACAAGCCCAGTACTTAAGAATTCACTCATTCACACTCACAGTCGGGGCCCGTTGGGAAGATTTGATTGGTATAATTTGAATGGGCCCCGACTGTGAGTGTGAATGAGTGAATTCTTATCTACTGGGTTTGTTTCTTTCTTTTTAGTTATTTTTTAACGCAGTCGGGTTTTTTGTTTTTCGTTAATTTTTATTTTTTTTTTTATTACAATTATGTGTTGTCATTTTTACTTCCACGAACTTTGAAACAGGAATTTAATGCAACACTATCGAAATCTATGAAGCTAAATGGACAACTAATATTGAAACTCCTTTAACGAGATTTTAGTGTTCTTTGCGAGATAAAACATCATTATAAAACACCCGTCAAGCAGTAGTAGTAACCCACCAAAAACTACACCCATTTGGTTGAATGACATTTCTATTAAAAAAAAAATAAAATGACTGTACTGTGTTGTTGTATTTCACCAACATTGCTCTCTGCGGAGAAGAAAAAGATCATGAGGAAACTGACATGTCCTAAAGTCAATAATTTAGATTAAGACATACCAATACCAACTTACCTTGGGCCTGCGTGGTGGATTTCAGCCCATTCCCTTTCCCAGAAAAGAGGCTTGAATCTCAGCTGTGGGAACATTATGGGTTGATTATGAATATAAAAGGGATCCACATACGTAATCCTAAAGGTGCTGGTAAACTTGATTACATTCACTTGTAATGAGCATTTTTGCGAATGTAACATTACTGAAAAACAAACGATAGCGTTTTGACTAGCTGCTACCTTGTTTCCGAGCCGACTGGGAAGTCTTTATGAAGATTTTTTTCGACGACCAGCGACAGCATTTACTAGAAACATCGTCAAAAGATTCATAGCGATGTCTGGCATAGATACAGAACGTTTATGCCCGATGTTCTGTTATAAGTGAATGCTTAAGTCCATCAGCACCTTAATAATAACTTAAACCAGTTTTGGAACAATTATGGTATTCTATCTATCTATCGGCATTCAACACCACCTTCCACCAAGTAGCTAGGAAGGCAAGTACTAAGACCAATGTCTGTAAGAGCTAAGCATTCACCCGAATAACGACTATTGGATTAAGCGCTTACACCCACTTAGCCGTACACACGCTTCGTACTTACACACGTGAAGTGCATGTCCACTACTGTCCGTGATAAACCTTTTCTAAACATTATTGTCCACTACTGTTCAAATTGACAGAGATCAGAACAGGTAGTTTATTTAATTAAACTTTATAGTATTATCGAGAGGTTGCTCCTACTAGTTCAATTGATTAGAGGTTAATATTATAAATCCATGACATTAAATTTTATGAAAAATATTTAGTTTTAATTCCGCGACATAAATCCAAGCTTGATGCAGGATGCAATCACAGGCCCTCCCGCCCTCATGCATATGCACACGTGCAAGAAAAACATGCCGCATGCAATCAAACCGTGAGTAATAAGTTTGCTAAAAACTAGATATTTTTCATAACATTTAATGATTAGAGATTATTTGTCTGACTGTCAGAGAAAAATTATATACTCCTTTTTAGGGTAGGAGAAACTACAGAAAGCCACTTAATACGATTCTTAATTCCTCCTTTTGCTTGTCCACACCCATATATCTGGTCATACAAGGACAAAAAATTCGAATACATACTACGCGCCTGGAATTCTGATAAAAATTACTGCTTCATTTCAGTGTTCTTGCAAATTCTCTACGGTTGATTTTTATAACATTTTTCTCAGATTGACATCCCGTTTACGTATTGGGACGGTGCGACTAGCGACGGCAACGCCGACGTGAGTTACGTCAGACGAGACGCATGTCACTTTACTGTGTAGTTGGTACTAGGGGTTAGAAATTGTTATTTTTACAAAGAATTTTAGAACGACATAAAATCATGCTAATAAAAACTGGGGCCTTACCACGAACTCGATCCAGTTTAGGCTGTGGGAAAGAGATGGCGCTAGACGACTTGTATATATCTCTCTCTTTCCCACAGCCTAAACTGGATCGCGTTAAGAGCTCGTGGTAAGGCCTCTGTCTTAAAAGTATGCCTAATCTGTGAAGTATACCCACAATTATTGTCGCCATTTATAATATTAATTTCGATGTAAAGGTCTATCTACCACATGTCAGGGATGTGTCCGGAAAATAACGGGCTTATGACGCGAAACTTCACCAGCGTTGGAGCTTCGTCTCCTGTCCGGACAAGGATGTGATTGAGGGAGTTCATAATTATTATAAAATGTATCCACCGATATTTTTTTGAGTCCCTGACTCGCCACAGTTCGGCCCTGCCTCCGTATTACAACGTCTTAAAACCAGGCTTTTTCCAGTGAGTGAACGAGATGGCGCTAGACGACTTGTATTATCTCTATCACTTTCACTCGCCGGAACAAACCTGGTTTTAAGACGTTGTAATACACCCCCCCCCCCCTTGTGGATATATTATACCGTAATGGGGCAAACCTTTGCAAGGTGTAGGGCTTGTTACTGAAAAGTTTTGAAAATGAGTCCTCCTACTCCCACCCAGAGCGGACTGTCAGACCTGTTCTTGCTACGATCCTTCATTCAATATGGCCTTTTACATTCCAGGATGCGGTTACCTAATGACCTCCTGGTACTGCGACCCCGGGGCCCCGTCAGTAACAGACAACTCTAAAGCTAGTGTGAAATATGACGCGCCGTTGACTTTATCTTTGACTTCGAATCACCCATCACTCCATAGTCCATACCGTATTACTCCACATGCCCAATATTGACTGCCTAATCTAAGAATCAAACCAAGGACCTCAAGCTCCTATTGTGTATTATACAATACCTCTTTGATTAACTCGAGACAGCTCTTGTGTTAAAAGCTCAGTTCCGTTTGGCAGAAGAATCACCCACGCAGAGAGGATGCGCGACGCGGGCTATACGACGTCCATTAATTAAAATTTGACACGTGTACCGATAAGGATACCTAATGAATTTGTGATTAAGTTTACAAATTAGTATTACAAAAAATAAATATTCCTCAAAACACGTAAGCTATTGTCAAACAGACAGGCGTGGCAAACGCAAAGCGAAGCGTTTTTAGGGTTCCGTAGTCAACAAGGAACCCTTATAGTTTCGCCATGTCCGTCCGTCCGTCCGTCCGTCCGTCCGTCCGTCCGTCCGTCTGTCCGCAGTTTAGCTCAGAGACGCACAGTACTAGAGAGCTGTAATTTGGTGTGAATATACGGATTTGTTGTGCCGAAAAAGTGGTAAAATAAAATCTCGTAAAATATTTTTTTTTAGGGTACCTCCTGTACTTACACGTGAAGTGAGGATTTTTTTTTTCTCGCGTACCCCTTAGTGTGGAGTATCATTAAATAGGTCTTTAAAAAATAATGTTAGTTTCCATTAACAATTTTTTGATGAAAAAATTCGTTTGTGAAATATTAAGCTTTAAAGTGCTAAATTTTGCTCGATTCGAGTGTCCCCCCCCTCTACCAGCTAAACGGTTATGTTTGGGGATGTGAAAAAATTCACAATAGTAGTATATATAACGAAGTTTAAAAGAAAATTATCACGACTAAGTAGGCTTTACGACTTTACGAGTAATAGTCGACCAACTTATAAAATGTACTGGATTAAATTTTTTCTTAAACAAAATGTATCGGAGAAACAATAAATCAACTGCAAATGTAAGTTTGTCAACTTTATTTTTTCAGCTGTAATAGGTATGTTTTTTTGGGGATAGGTAGGTTTTTATCGTCAACTATTTAACTAACTTCAAAAAAAGGAGGAGGTTCTTAATTCGTCGTAATCTTTTTTCTTATGTATTTTCCCTGATTTCTCAAAGACTCCTGGACCGATTTTGAAAATTCTTCTTTTTAAAATTACATTCAGCGAATCAGTTTAGTTAGTACGCATAAGTATTTTGATGGGCAACTACGGAACCCTACACTGTGCGTGGCCCGACACGCACTTGGCCGGTTTTTGTTTGTAATTTATGGAATTGTTTGAAGCCAGTTTTCTGTGACTGGATTCAAACAATTCCATACATTACTAATGAAAACGCTTCGGATCGCATTCGCTTAGCCTGTCTGCTTTTCAATAGCTTTCCTTCTTAAAAGGTATGGTACTGTGTTTTCCACATTAAAAGGATCGTCTACCGAGCGCTCGTCCATGCTAAAAGAGAAAACGTTTTCCTACCCCTAAATGATAACCTATCTCCATGATTTTTTAGAATGCTTCCTACACAGTAAAACACTAGGCTCTTTTTAACCGACTTCAAAAAAAGGAGGAGGTTCTCAATTCGTCGGAATCTTTTTTTTTTTTTTATGTATGTTCCCCGATTTCTCGAAGACGCCTGGACCGATTTGGAATTTTTTTCTTTTGTTTGAAAGGGTATACTTTCCAATTGGTCCCATGATCACCAGGTCAGGATCTGATGATGGGATCCTAGGGAAATCGAGGGCAACCTTCAAATTTTATAGGCACATAGTACCATTTTCATATATTTTCTAAAGCTGTTCAAGTATTTGCATCTGATAATCATCATCTCAGGTGGATGACCTGATGATGGAAGGTACAACTCCTTAACAGTAAGGAGTAGGCATCGATTGATTTACTTTGTGTTCGCATATCTCCGGAACTACAAGTCCGATTTAAGTAATTCTTTTTTTGTTGTACTAGGTATCATTTAACTTAGAGAATACTGCAAGTTTCATCAAAATCGGTTTAGTAATTTTTGAGATATGGAATTTTATTAGCTTAATGTGTACATGAGTGATGTAAGTACTGGTGCGAAGGATTACAAAATTATAGTGCACATGTAAGAGAATAATGTTCTTGACAAGAATTCGGGTTGAATATTTAAACTAAAAAGAGTAAAATAAAAACTTTTTCAAAAAAAATGTAACCGCCTTCAAAAACAACCACAAAAAAGTGTAAAATAATCTACAAAATAACTTTTCTTTCGGAAGTCGGTGGCTAAAAAGACAATGAAAAGAAAAAAAACAAAGGCACCGACTTCCGAAAGAAAAGTTATTTTGTAGATTATTTTACACTTTTTTGTGGTTGTTTTTGAAGGCGGTTACATTTTTTTTGAAAAAGTTTTTTCTTTTAGTATGGACGAGCACCCGGTAGACGATCCTCTTAAGATGACAAATTGAAAAGAATGTGGTTTAGTGTTGCTATTAAATATAATGTAAAACTTGCTGTTCCCGTTTGTTTCACTCCCGCTGCTTGGCTCCTATTATCGTGGCGTGATGTTTTATAGCCGATAGCCTTCCTTTTTAAATGGACTATCCAACATAAGAAGATTTTTTCAATTAGAACCAGTCGTTCATGTAGATTCGCGCTCAACCAACCAAACAAACAAACCACCTCTTCAGCTTTGTAATATTTTATTTTATATTATATTATATAAAGCTCGATTACCACTGACTGACTGATTGACAGAATTGTTCTCCCAGATGGTGAAGGGGAAGGTGGGTATATTTTGATAGATTCGTAAACAAGTGACTCTGGTAAGTATGGGAAAAATCCCAAACCTCCCCTTTTCGCCCCCCCTCTCCGCCCTCCCCATTGTATCTCGGAAACTAAGAGACCAGTGTTTTGTTTTTTTACGGATTCGTATAGAGGAGGCTAGGAAAAGTAAAACCCACTTTTCAAAGTTCCCCCCCCTTGACCCCCTTCTCCCCCCTTTAGGGGGATCTCGGAAGTTAACAGACTTGGAACATTTTTTTTTCCGGATTCATATCAAGGGGCTCAGAGTTGGTCAAAATCCTTTTTCAAAACTCCCCCCTCTCCCCCTCTTCACCCCTCCCCCCATCGTATCTCGGAAACTAAGAGACCCGTGTTTTGTTTCTTTACGGATTCGTATAGAGGAGGCTTGGAAAAGGAAAACCCATTTTTCAAAGTTCCCCCTCTTGACCCCCTTCTCCCCCCTTTAGGCGGATCTCGGAAGTTAACAGACTTGCAACATTTTTTTTTTTCAGATTCATATCAAGGAACGCAGAGTTAGTCAAAAATTTTTCAAAACTGGCCCTCTCCCCCTCTTCACCCCTCCCCCCATAGCGGTAAAGCGAAGCGCAGCGTAGCGTAGGGATAAGGTCACGATAGCTTTCCGGTGGTAGGTAGGTCCTGAGTGGAGCGAACCTGCGAGACCGAGTGGAGCGAAGGGGGGAGGTGGCGAGAGAAGCGAGCCGGCGACCTCCGTAGCGTAACGAAGGTTGAGTGGGTGAAGCGTAACTCAGCGGTGACGACAAGCAAACTTACAAGTAACTCTTATTAGTAGGGCAAAAGTACCAAGCCTCCCCTTTTTGCTCCCCCCCCCCTCCCAATCGTATCTCAGAAACTATGAGACCCGTGTTTTGTTTTTTTATGGATTGGTATAGAGGAGGCTCGGAAAAGTAAAAACCATTTTTCAAAGTCCCCCCCTCTTGACCCCGTTCTCCCCCCTTTAGGCGGATCTCAGAAGAGAGTTGGAACATATTTTTTTCAGATTCATATCAAGGGGCCCAGAGTATTTAAAAATAATTTTACAAAACTCCCCCCTCTCCCCCTTCACCCCTCCCTCCATCGTATCTCGGAAACTAGGTAGCCTAGGGATAAGGTCACGATACCTTTCCGGTGGTAGGTAGGTTCTGAGTGGAGCGAACCTGCGAGACCGAGTGGAACGAAGGGGGGAGGTGGCGAGCGAAGCGAGCCGGCGACCTCCGTAGCGTAACGAAGGTTGAGTGGGTGAAGCGTAACTACAAGTAACTCTCATGAGTAGGGCAAAAGTACCAAGCTTCCCCTTTTTGGCGTCTCCCCCCCCCTCCCAATCGTATCTCAGAAACTAAGAAACCCAGGTTTTATTTTTTTACGGATTCTTATAGAGAAGGCTCGGAAAAAAAAACCCATTTTTTCAAAGTTGCCCCCTTGACCCTTGCCCCCCCCCCCTTAAGGCGGATCTCAGAAGAGACTTGGAACATTTTTTTTTTCAGATTCACTTCTAGGTACCCGGAATTGGTCAAAATGATTTTTCTAAACTCCCCCATTTCCCCCTCTTCACCCATCCCCCCATCGTATATCGGAAAAACTATGTAGCGGTAAAGCGAAGCGTAGGAATGAGGTCACGATAGCTTTCCGGTGGTAGGTAGGTCCTGAGTGGAGCGAACCTGCGAGACCGAGTTGAGCGAAGGGGGGAGGTGGCGAGCGAAGCGAGCTGGCGACCTCCGTAGCGTAACGATGGTTGAGCGGGTGAAGCGTAACTCGCGGGTGACGACAAGCAAACTTACAAATAACTCTCATAAGTAGGGCAAAAGTACCAAGCCTCCGCTTTTTGGCCTCCCCCCCCCCCTCCCTATCGTATCTCAGAAACTAGGAGACCCGTGTTTGGTGTTTTTTTACGGATCCGTATGGAGGAGGATCGGAAAAGAAAAAACCATTTTTTTTCAAAATTTCTCCTCTTCACCCCCTTCTCCCCCCTTTAAGTGGATCTCAGAAGAAACTTAGAACATTTTCTCTTGGGGCCCAGAGTATGTCAAAATCAAAATGAGAATCCAAGATGGCGGCTGCTATAATTTTCGAATTGTTCATCAATTTTATCATGGGAGTCGTTTTGATGGTTTTCGAGGATGCTAAAGCCGATAGTGAGGTCAAAATCAAAATCCAAGATGGCGACAGCAAAAAATTCAAAGATATCATCATGGATGTCGTTTTCATGGTTTTCGAGGGTAATAAAGCTGAAAGTGAAGTCAAAATCAAAATCCAAGATGGCGACTGCGATCATTTTCGAATTGTTCATCATGGGAGCCGTTTTCATGGTTTTCGAGGATGCTAAAGCCGATAGTGAGGTCAAAATCAAAATCAAAGATGGCGACAGCAAAAAATTCAAAGATATCATCATGGATGTCGTTTTCATGGTTTTCGAGGGTAATAAAGATGTTAGTGAAGTTAAAATCAAAATCTAAGATGGCGGATGCGATAATTTTCAAAATGTTCATCATGGGAGTCGTTTTCATGGTTTTCGAGGATGCTAAAGCCGATAGTGAGGTCAAAATCAAAATCAAAGATGGCGACAGCAAAAAATTCAAAGATATCATCATGGATGTCGTTTTCATGGTTTTCGACGGTAATAAAGATGATAGTGAAGTTAAAATCAAAATCAAAGATGGCGATAGCAAAAATTCAAAGATATCATCATGGATGTCGTTTTCATGGTTTTCGAGGGTAATAAAGATGATAGTGAAGTCAAAATCAAAATCCAAGATGGCGACAGCAAAAAATTCAAAGATATCATCATGGATGTCGTTTTCATGGTTTTCGAGGGTAATAAAACTGATAGTGAAGTCAAAATCAAAATCCAAGATGGCGACTGCGATCATTTTCGAATTGTTCATCATGGGAGTCGTTTTCATGGTTTTCGAGGATGCTAAAGCCGATAGTGAGGTCAAAATCAAAATCCAAGATGGCGACAGCAAAAAATTCAAAGATATCATCATGGATGTCGTTTTCATGGTTTTCGAGGGTAATAAAGATGATAGTGAAGTTAAAATCAAAATCTAAGATGGCGGATGCGATAATTTTCAAAATGTTCATCATGGGAGTCGTTTTCACGGTTTTCGAGGATGCTTAAGCCGATAGCGTGATCAAAATCCAAATCCAAGATGGCGGCTGCGACAATTTTCGAATTTTTCATCATGGATGTCGTTTTCATGGTTTTCGGGTATGCTAAAGCCGATGGTGGGGTCAAAATCAAAATCTAAGATGGCGGCTGCGATAATTTTCAAAATGTTTATCATGGGAGTCGTTTTCATGGTTTTCGAGGATGCTTAAGCCGATAGTGAGTTCAAAATCAAAATCGAAGATGGCGGCTGCGATAATTTTCGAAGTGTTCATTTTGGTAGTCGTTTTCATGGTTTTCGAGGATGCTTAAGCCGATAGTGAGGTTAAAATCCAAATCCTATGATCGCATAGAGTGTTCGAGGGGCAGTAAGCGCGTACCTAACACAATAATATTTTGAAATATCATATTTTTATCTAAACTGAAAAGTTTGTTTTGGAATTGAAAAATTCTCTTTGTCTTAGATAGTTTTTGTGTTTTCATCATGGGTGTCGTTTTCATGGTTTTCGAGGATGTTAAACTGATGGCGAAGTCAAAACGGGAATGCAAGATGGCGGCTGCGATAATTTTCGAATTGTTCATCATGGGAGTCGTTTTCATGGTTTTCGAGGATGCTAAAGCCGATAGTGAGGTTTAAGATCCAGGAGGGCATAAACGACGTCACCGAAGGCCTGCTGCGTGTCGTCTGCGAGGTGGGCTGTAAACTTTTTCGACCGATCAGGAATGGACGTAAGTCGGAACTTAATCACCAGCGAAACTCTGGCACTGATGAGGAAACGACGAGAACTCACAAAGCCACACAGGCTGAGAGTCAGGTTCTTAAAGGGGAGGTCAAAAAGCAGTTCATACGCGATACTCGGAGTGCAAATAACCGAATTATAGAGCAAGCTTTATCTCGGAATAAAGGCTCGAAGGTATTTGCCAAGCCCAATACCTCCCGCTGTTGCCGGACAAAGCTTAGAACGTCACAAGGCACCACCGTCACCTCAAAGCCAAAGATTCTAGCTGAAGTCGAAAAGTTCTACGGAGACTTATATGCTCAAAAACCTTGCCCACCTCAGGCCCACGGCGCGGATGACCAACGGGCCAAACTGACACGCCATCTCACAGACGAGCTTTCCGACATTGACATGGGTGAGATTGGAATGGCACTCAGGCAGCTTCACCACAACAAAGCCCCGGAGGATGACAGAATAACCATTGAGCTGCTCAAGGCAAGAGGAATACCTATCTTGACAGAGCTTGTAAACTCTTCAATTCCGTCATCCACACTTGCATAACACCGGAGGCATGGCATGGGAGTGTGGTAGTATTATTCTTCAAAAAGGGCGATAAAGCGCTCCTTAAAAACTACCGCCCCATCTCACTTCTGAGCCATATCTATAAGCTGTTCTCGAGGGTTATTCTAAATCATCTCGCCCTAAAGTTCGATGATTTTCAGCCACCGGAGCAGGCCGGGTTTCAAAAAGGTTACCGCACCATAGACCACATACACACCCAAGTGATTTAAAAGACCGAGGAGTATAACCAGCCTCTGTGCCTAGCGTATGTGGACTACGAGAAGGCTTTCAATACCGTCGAGACCTGGGCTGTTCTGGAGTCCATGCAGAGATGCCTCATCGACTGTCGCTACGTTGAGGTGATGAGATGTCTGTATAAGGCCGCAACAGTGACCGTCTAAGAACAGTGACCGTCTAAGTACAAGAACAGAGCACTAAACCAATCCAACTGTTTACAAACGCGTTGGAGGACGTTTTCAAGACGATTGATTGGAAAGGACGGGGTGTTAATATCAACGGTCAGTACATCTCACACCTCCGATTTGCGGATGACATTGTTATCATAGCAGAGTCTCTGCAGGAGCTGGAAAAAATGCTGAACAGCTTGAGCGATTCTTCAAGGCGTGTGGGTCTCGGAATGAATCTGGCTGAACAAAACCAAAGTCATGTTTAATGGTCACGTCACCCCGAGACCTGTAATCGTGAATGATGCTGCCCTCGAGGTTGTGCAAGAATACATTTATTTAGGCCAAAGTGTACAACTGGGCAGGCACGACTTTGAGAAGGAGGCAGCTAGAAGAATACGCTTGGGCTGGGCGGTGTTCGGGAAGCTGCGTCATATCTTTGAATCATCGATCCCACAATCCCTTAAAACCAAGGTTTACAACCAGCGTGTCCTACCCGTAATGACTTACGGAGAGGAAACGTGAACACTTACCATCGGCCTGGTTCACAAATTTAAGGTTGCTCAGCGTGCAATGGAGAGAGCAATGCTCGGGGTTTTTCTGGTGGATAGAATTCGTAATGAAGTCATTCGCAAGAGAACCAAATGTAGAACCAAATGGCACGTCTGTAGACGGACAAACGGCAGATGGAGCAAACATGTGCTTGAGTGGAGACCGCGAATGGGCAAACGTAGTGTAGGACGCCCTGCTGCAAGATGGGTCGATGATTTAAGGAAGGTGGCTGGCAGTGGATGGATGCGGCCTGCCCAAAACCGGGATGGTTGGCGCTCTTTAGGGGAGGCTTACGTACAGTAGTGGACGGCAATTGTCTGATGATGATATAAAGCTGATAGCGAGGTCAAAATCAAAATCCAAGATGGTGGCTGCGATATTTTCGAAATAATCATCCTGGGAGTCGTTTTCATGGTTTTCGAGGATGCTAAAGCCGGTTAAAATCAAAATCCAAGATGGCGGCTGCGATAATTTTTGAATTGTTCATCATGGGAGTCGTTTTCATGGTTTTCGAGGATGCTAAAGCCGGTAGTGAGGTCAAAATCAAAATCCTAGATGACGACTTCAAAAAATCATTTTTTTTTATATTGGATGCCGTTTTCATGTTTTTCGACTTTTGAGGGTGCTAAAGCCGATAGTGAAGTCTAAATCAGAATCTAAGATGGCGGCTGCGATCATTTTTGAATTGTTCATCATGGGAGTCGTTTCAATAGTTTTCAAGGATGCTAAAGCCGATAGTAAGGTCAAAATCAAAATCTAAAATGGCGACTGCAAAAAATTCTAAGTAAGAAATACGTTTCAAAACACGACCCCGCGAGCTGCTTGCAGCTCGCGCAACGCGCAAATACTAGTTCGTTTATATAGCTAGTTCTTCTAACGTTACATTACTTTGTGTAATGGCTAATGAGATAATGAAGAGATTATATTGTAACATAAGCTGATTTCATAAACTAAACATAAACCACAACGTAGAGACTGCAAATATCGACCTAGACTTATCAGGAAAATCGTTTATACAGTCAGCCAAAAAACATCAGAATCTGCATAACAAGGTCACGGCTCCATAATTTCGGAATGGCGTGGTCCTCAACAGAATTGATTAGGGCAATTTCGTAAATTATATTTATTTTAGTTTGATGTAGCGAAAAGCTCCGGATCGAATGTTGACGCTGTTAAAAAATAAAAACCGGCCAAGTGCGTGTCGGGCCACGCACAGTGTAGGGTTCCGTAGTTGCCCATCAAAATACTTATGCGAACTAACTAAACTGATTCGCTGAATTTAATTTAAAAAAGAAGAATTTTCAAAATTGGTCCAGGCGTCTTTGAGAAATCGGGGAAAATACATAAGAAAAAAGATTACAACGAATTTAGAACCTCCTCCTTTTTTGAATTTAGTTAAAAATAGTTGACGATAAAAACCTACCTATCCCTAAAAAACATACCTTTAAGAGCTGTAAAAATAAAGTTGACAAACTTACATTTGCAGTTGTCTCCGATACATTTTGCTTAAGAAAATATGATATCAAGTACATTTTATAAGTTGGTCGACTATTACTCGTAAAGTTGTAAAGCCTACTTAGTCATGATAATTTTCCTTTAAACTTCGTTATATGTACTACTATTGTGAATTTTTTCACACCCCCAAACATAACCGTTTAGCTGGTAGAGGGGGGGGACACACGAATCGAGCAAAATTTAGCACTTTAAAGCTTAATATCTCACAAACGAATTTTTTTTTCAAAAAATTGTTAATGGAAACTATCATTATTTTTTAAAGGCCTATTTAATGATACCCCACACTAAGGGGTACGCGAGAAAAAAAAAATCCTCACTATACGTGTAAGTACTGGAGGTACCCTAAAAAAAAATATTTTACGAGATTTTATTTTACCACTTTTTCGGCACAACAAATCCGTATATTTACACCAAACTACAGCTTTCTAGTACTGTGAGTCTCTGAGCTAAACTGCGGACAGACGGACGGACGGACGGACGGACGGACGGACGGACATGGCGAAACTATAAGGGTTCCTTGTTGACTACGGAACCCTAATAAATGGACGTTTTAGGCATAAAATCAATTAGGAAGAGATCGCCTATTGTTTATAATGACGTTTTATTTATTACCTGGGCCACCAAGTTTTGCTTAGTTTTTACATAACGTGAAATTGCGTTTTTACAAGAAACGGAATCATAACGGGAATTTTTTAAAACCGGGCGGAATTTAAGTTTCTGCACTCGTGAGAAAAGTATGGAACTATTCCGCGTGATCTTGAGAAATAAATAACTATTTATGAATAATAAAACAGTACCATTTTGACAAAGTTTAACTGTTGACTTTAAATTAATACTAATTCCTTCAATTATTATTCCTTCCTTCAAATATTTAAGGAGGTATCTCGTATTAATTCCAAGTGAGTGATTCCATACTTTTGCGTATTTCTGTACATTAACAAAAGATACTGATACTGCTAGCCTACATCATCCCACTGCTGGGCAAAGGCCTCTCCCCATGACTTCCAATTTTCACGATCCAGGGCCAAAGTGGACCGGACTGGCCATCGGTTTTGTCAAACTCGTCCCGCCATCTTCTACGAGGTCTGCCGCGAAGCCTTCTGGCTGTGCTGACACAGCCAAAAGGCGTCGCGCTCCACAAAGTGGTTATTTTGGCCCACAAAGTGGCGGCTCCACAAAGTGGTTATTTTGGCCCACAGCTCATTGAGCATGCGGCAGATGTGGCCGGCCCAAGCCCATTTCAGTGCAGCGGCCTTTTGACCAACGTCAGAAATTTGTGTTTTGGAGCGTAGTGTGGTGTTGCGCACGCGGTCTGATAGTTTGACGCCTAGAATACTACAACAGATAATTTATTTTAATTATCAATGAATACTTAAAGATACATGGTACCGGTTGGTTTTAGTTATTCAAAACTTTATTATTATTTCCGCCACTTTGTGCTGTGCTAGTGCTAACCCATTTTCCTTACAACATGACAATTTTTTGCCATGTTTTAGATAACATTTTTTTTTTTTTTTAGCGTGGTAAAATCATCAAATGAGTCCTCCAACCCCGGGCAGGGCGGGAGGGACTGTCAGACTTCTACTGACTAAAATCCACGGTGTCCTTCATAGCCTGTTACGTTCCGGGGTTACGGTAAGGGAATAATCCCGCGACCCCGGCAGGCTTTGGCCCTCTGAGAGGGGGGCCCCGTCATTATGCTGACGCTCTTTGAGGCGCGCGTGGGACACAACGCGCCGTCGACCCGGGCATGGTCCTTGGTCGGGCAGCGAGTTGCCCTTTACTCGCTGCCCGCATGCCCGCGCCTACGGTGGCCGGAGATCGTCGCGCGACGTCCGTCGCCGTGGGCGTCCTACACCGCGGTTGGGGCGGAGGGAGGACTCTGTCCTCTCTCGCTCGCGGCGCGCCTCCTCCTTCGCGAGCATTACTGCTTCGCAGAAGGAGGCGACCGCTTCCCACTCCGTCTCGCCCCGCAGCATGGCCGAAACCAATGCCGGGCGCGAGAGGTCTCCGCCTATCGCAGCCGTGAGGACACGTCGGTGCAAGCTGGGCAGTCCTGCACCGTATGCTCCACCGTGTCCTCCGGGCGATCTTCGCAGTGATGACACCCAGACGTTTCCTCCTTCCGCATTAGACACAGGTACCTCCCGAAGCACCCGTGCCCGGTGAGGACCTGCGTCAGGCGGAAGGTAAGGACGCCATGACTTCTCTCCAACCACTACTCAAACTTGGGGGTCTTACCGCCGCAATTGCGGCGTGCCCGGCCGTCGGTCGCGACAGTCGTTCCTTCCATACTGCCCTGAGATCGCGCCGGAGGTCTTCGCGCCGCGCCTCGACTTCGCGAGGCAGCGGGGTCACGCCCCGGCGCTGCGCCTCCACGCGCCACTCATAGACGCGCTGGAGGGCAGTCGCCTCCAAATCCCAAGGCAGCAATCCGGCAAGCAGGTTGGCCGATTCGCCGGCAATCGTGCGGTATCCCCGGATCATTCGGATAGCCATGACATGTTTTAGATAACATAGTAAACTACACTAAAAACTTCCCAAAATAACTGGTGACAATAATTCTCTTAAGGCATCATAAATTCAGTGAACAAGAAAGAGCTATGATTGCTGTAGACGGCAGGCTATTAGACGATTATTTGTCGTCATTTTCCCGGCGTTTTTTCCGGACAGGCCACTCAGCAACAGTATCCAAAAGACGAGCTAGGCTTTACAGGAAAAAGCTCTAAGTAACCATCATAAATACTTATTTAAACAAAGTTACTTTTAGTATCTGTCTGTACGATCGCTATTCTTTGCAATGATTTTGATGAGTACTCGGCTCCTAATTAATTTATGCTTCCGGGAGTGTGTGTTACTTAATGGAATAACCATAAACCGGAGTCGCGGAACTGAAAACCGTGAGAACTAAACGGGAAACCGTGACACTGAACCGTGAAGGGTTGAAGTACGTAACACAGTGGCTTTCTGTTAGTACGACAGACCCTTCCGCTCCTCCCAGGGCGGGAGGACTCATTTGAAGAAAGAAGAAAGTCCTCTATTCAAGTCGGTCAATGAACTGACAGGTACTCCAGATACAGCTACGACACATTTATACCCGCCTTGTACCAACCCTATCCGCCCGACAACCCACTGTGCAGAACCTTGAAGAAGAAGGACAGATACACCAGCCTACGTTCATTTTAAGTGCCCAAAGATATCCAGGTACTTTTTATTAACCTCTATTGGCCCAAAGCTGAGAAAAAGGTCTCCTCCGTAACCTTCCATTCCTTCCTATTTTCCTCTTTCGCCGACCAATCTCGCATAAACGCGTAGGTAATGATACTATATTAAGAGCTGATTTTTCAATAGTCGGATTACTCTTATCTGAGAAATAAAAATGGCAGTTTGACAGGTTATCTCTAGAAAATATGTCAAGCCGCCATTTTTATTCCTCAGATAAGAGTTAACCGACTATTGAAAAATCAGCCCTACATCGTCTTCTAAAGACATACTTTTGCTTCGATCACCCATTGACATTTAGTGCCTGCCTACAACATATTGCAATTACTCAGTTCATCATCACTTCATTCAATTGTTCACACATTTTCTGTGTGCACTGTGCAGCGAGTAACAAAAACTTAATAGAAAACTTGACGCTTTTTGCAGTAGAAAGAATGAAGCATTTTGAACTTTAAGGTGATAAAGCAATTACGTATAGGTGTGTCCCAATAATTGGCCTATTCCGAACCAATTTCGTTTGATCCACGTTGATAAACGTTGATCGACTTTTGAATGAAGTTGCAAGAACTATTATAAAATAGGAACTGAATTGTTTTTGATGACTTTGAAGTGTACTTAGTAGTATACATAGTGCGAAATTGTTTAATTTGAATGATGTTGGTGTTCTTAATATTTAAGCTGTGTTTATATTTTTACAATAAATTATATTATTTAATGCGAAAGTTCGGGTTTATGAGGGAGGACCATTAGCAGCCATTATCGCAAAACTTTTTACGTTTTACGTTCCTGTGGATCAATTTTCGACTTCTTTTTTTTATCTTTAAATTTTGGGTTTTATCACTCAGTGATAATATGGGGTATCGTATTATCCAGTTTGTGAGTTGTGGAGGTCCGACAGGCAGTCGCTCCATTTAAAATACTGAAATCCAGCTGAATCTGGTTTGATTGGAAGCCGACCCCAATATAGTTGGGAAAAGGCAGGCAGATGATGATCACTCAGTGATAATATCACCCTAATTTTCGACTTCAATGTGTGAATATCTATTGTAAGTATAAATTAATTCATGAAGTAAAAAGCTATTTATGTGTAGAAGCAGAATATAAAGCTTATTTAGTTATTTTCGTTCGAACCTGATAAAATTATTTGGCGATTATTATCTAGTTATAATAAACCTTCTGCGTGTGTCAATTAAAAATTCGATTGACCTTAATGACTTATTAATTTAAAACAACTTAAATTTTAAACGTCAGCAACCACAAAGATTACTCCAATAGTTTTATTGTTGACGACGCATAGCCATACCAAAATCAGCAGTATTTTACGTTCCCAAAACGGTTAGTACAGACGTCAGCAGGTCTCAAACTGCCCCATTCTGTCAAATTTTACCAATCGAACATTAAACTTTTGTGATAAGGTTCAAAATCTATTCTATTCTAAATTGACAGTAAAATTCGAGCATTGAAAGTTTCCTCTTGTGATTGTTGTTTTAAGAGAAATATCCTAAGTACGGCTAAAAATGCGATGTGGTGGACAGCTTAACCGAACCCGCAACACGCATTTAAGCACCCAATCGCTCAGACTCTCAGGAAATACCTAATATACTTACTTACGCTGATTCCGTTACGATACTTAGAAGTGTGTGGTCCCAGGTGTTGTTGATCTGTGAGGTTTCACAAGCCTGTATGGAGTTCCCACTTTCCCAGAGGCGAGTTAGTTCCCAGAGTATAGCCACATCTTCACAAAACATAGAAGATAGAAATACTTAATGTGCGTTTCAGTACGGAGTTTTGTAGACAAAATCAAAAACAGTGCTTACACGTGTACGCTAACCTTTTATATAGGTACTGACACGAGTTATTTATTGACGTGACTTAAGTAGATAGCGTCTGTAAAAATAAATATTATGTTCTGTCGAAGCTAAAGGCCTCATCCGAAGCTAAATTTCCCAGAGGCGAGTTAGTTCCCAGAGTATAGCCACATCTTCACAAAACATAGAAGATAGAAATAATGTGCGTTTCAGTACGGAGTTTTGTAGACAAAATCAAAAACAGTGCTTACACGTGTACGCTAACCTTTTATATCGGTACTGACACGAGTTATTTATTGACGTGACTTAAGTAGATAGCGTCTGTAAAAATAAATATTATGTTCTGTCTGACACATTTAAGTACATTATCCAGGTCAAAGATAAGAATGTAAATCAAATTGACCTCATTCAATCATGCTCTTAGTAAACTTGGTTGATTGTCAAGCTATCATGTTCCCATTCCGGGAATCTACGTCTTTTCTTCAATAGCAGTGCTATTCTCTTTGAATACAGACTCCAGTGCAGCGCTGCCCCATTGGAAAATATAGTTCAAAGCTGTAGTACATGTTTCGACTGTGGGGCCGCGCTGCACAAAAAACTTTACATACCTACAACGTACAATTATTATAATTATAGAATAGTAGGTACTGCAAGTGTCATGTGTTTTTTTACTGAAACCATATAGATTCTTTTTTTACCTTTTGAGAGCAGACCTGCGAAATAAATTGGACAAAGCAAAAGTCGCTATCGTTTTCTAATAGAACATCACACTGCTCTCGTGTAAATAGGTACTCGTAGGTATTATTATAGGGCAAAACCAGATTCCTTAATGATAATACTCCTGTTTTTGGGAGGCAATTGATAGCAGGGTAAATCAGATACTAATATCTGATTTACCCTACTGTTGATTGCCTCTTCTCTATTTTTGATTGATCTTAGTATCTACTTTTTACCCAGTTACACATAACTTTTTAATTGTCAGGCCTTTAAACCATAGCAAAAACAGCCTATTATGTTCCCACTGCAAGGACATAATAATCTCCTCTACGAAGAGGGCCTGTATATCACCATAGGAATTCAATAATTGTCGGTTTCCTCGTGTTGTTTTTTTTTCGCCATTTTTAGAGCACAAGTAATGCAATTAATTAAACAAAGTAATGCACTTGGTTCGAACACATGTTGTATACCACTAAGCCACCACTGCTCTCTAGGTTTTACTGTCGCAATAAAGCTTATTTTCGTAAAACAAGACATACTCTATTTAAAACAAACACATTGAATCACCACTTCGGTTTTTCCTATTTTTTACACGATGTAACTGAGCTCTAAAAAAGATTTACGTACAAATAAACAAAGCTATTATAACACCTCAAAAAACCGCAACAATTATAAAATTAAAGACACAACTTACTTCACATAATATTTAAATAACTTAAAAAAAAAAAAAACATTAACTGGTTTTGGGCAACCAGGGGTTACTAATCGGTGGACATTTCTCGACGCACTCGTTGGTGAGGGAATCCCTCACTGTTCCAGGATTGCACCAGCAGTCGCAGTAGTGTCTTCGGGCTGAATGGGCGCTGGGAAGACCGCAGATGATCTCGAAGGAGCAGTCAGGACCAGGGTTGTACTGGCCAGGGGGACAGTCGGCTGAAAATGTTTTGAGATGATTGTGAAAATATAACGTAAAATTTGTGCGAAAGACTTGTGACTATTTAGTAGGTAATTTATTTAACTTTTAACACTACGACACTTCTGCTGTTGTTGTTAAGAGTTGAGTTATTGATAACAGTTTACAACTTTTTGGATTGTGCTTTTTTTTGGGGGTTGAATGGAACGCAAGAGCGTATAAGAGTTTTACTGCCTAAAACTCATCCTACTCCTTTAATGTCCTTTGGGTTCCAAGACTGCAAAAACTCTTTCCAATCCTGCAACCCCGGAATGAAATGGATTCTAATGAAATCTCTCTATCTTTTTTTATATCGTGGTAAAATCATCAAATGAGTTCTCCCACCCCGGGCAGGGCGGGAGGGACTATCAGACTTGTACTGACTAAAATCCACGGTCTCCTTCAATAGCCCTTACATTCCAGGGTCACGGTAATGAGATAAGTCCCGCGACCCCGGCAGGAAAATCTCTCTATCTTGGGAAAAAATATAAGAGGTATTTCCTCGGCTCGAACGCGTTTACAAGTACTTTTTTTTTTTTTTTTTAGCTTGATAAAATCATCAAATGAGTCCTCTAACCCCGGGCAGGGCGGGAGGGACTGTCAGACTTCTACTGACTAAAATCCACGGTGTCCTTCATAGCCTGTTATGTTCCGGGGTTACGGTAAGGGAATAATCCCGCGACCCCGGCAGGCTTTGGCCCTCTGAGAGGGGGGCCCGTCATAATGAGAGGGGGGCCCCGTCATGTTTACAAGTACTTACATATACAATTTAACAACAATAAAATTTAATTGTATCCAACATGACATCATTTAGCGAACACCTACACCTATACGGCTTTATATAGAAAGACCCATAGATAGTCTTCACAATAAAGTAATAAACAACAATACAAATAACGCGATAGTGCTTATAATTAACTTGAATAAATAATTATTAAGACAAGTCGTGATATCTTTAATTAAAACTGGTCACGAGTCTCGGAGAAAACGTAGGTATAAAGTTATAAAGATATCTTTTGAACATACTTGGGTAAAACCTGTGCACAATCACTCATAATTAAAAAAAAAATGCTACTGCCTTCTAAAAAGTGCACAATTGCAAATACTTTGGAAGTCAGTGAATTAATTGATTGATTGTTTTTTTTGTCACCAGCTTTTTAATTATCGATTTCTTTTAGAAGTTAATTGTATTTATTAAACTTACTTTTGTGATAAACTTGAAAATATATTAAATATAGGTAGGTATGTCAGATTGGGTTGCCTTGATGTTCTAGCGACTAATACGTACGTTATTCGTAGCATATACTATTAAACGAAATTTTTCAAATATTTACGTATTCCACAGACCTCCATACAAATAACTGTTAAAAAAATACTCACCAATCGAATATTGGAAGCCAATAACAGCCACAAACAATACAATTATCCAGAGTTTCATGTTGACGGAACACACACACAAACACGAATGCAGTTTATCAAAACACAACACTGTTTAAATAACTTCTTCACCTTGATTATCAGTGCCGCTAATTTGTATGATAGCTCATGAAAATAAAATATTTTTAAACTACTGTTTTCTGAAACGTTGCAGCATTTTAGGACTCTTGAATAATAGGATTTGGGTTTTACTTGTATTGTTTTAAATTGACGATTTACTTGTAGTCCGGTCAATTTAGACAAAAAAATGTGAGTGAAATTACATAAAGTCCCAGCAAGCTGAATTTTTGTGAAGTTGTTCAAAACATAATTATAAACAATGTCTAGAAGTTCCCCATCATTCCCCTGTAAGGAAAAAAAAATATTCAAGGTCAAAGGTAAAAAAAATGAGTTTTTCGCGATTTTCAGCAAAACGGTAAGTTTTATCATACAAGTACCTCAGACAAAAATTGTAGATCATAAAATTATCTATAAAAATGTGTTAATACTTTTTTTCTTACGAGCCACCGTTTCAGAGATATAACGATTCAAAAAGTTATAAAAGTTGTTATCGTCATATGCATCTAATGAGGTAGTGTACTTAGCGCGTTTTTTTTAACGTGGTTTCCCCAGTAGGCCTACTCCACGGGTCAGTTGTGATCCTGTTTATTGTAAAACTATTGCAAAATAACGGAAATTTTCAAAAATTGGGAAAGATAAAAGCGTGCCTGTCCCTGTGTTCAATTTACTTGCATCCAAAATGAAGATGATGAAGAAGCAGGAGAAGAAGATCGAGAAGAAGAACAAGAATTTGAAACTTACGAATGAGACGAATAAACTTCAACACTTTTTTTTCATTTACATCGCTTTTATCTTTCCCAATCTTTGAACATTTCCGTCATTTTGCAATAGTTTTACAATAAACAGGATCACAACTGACCCGTGGAGTAGGCCTACTGGGGAAACCACGTTAAAAAAACGCGCTAAGTACACTACCTCATTAGATGCACTTGACGATAACAACTTTTATAACTTTTTGAATCGTTATATCTCTGAAACGGTGGCTCGTAAGAAAAAAAGTATGAACACATTTTTATAGATAATTTTATGATCTACAATTTTTGTCTGAGGTACTTGTATAATAAAACTTACCGTTTTGCTGAAAATCGCGAAAAACTCATTTTTTTTACCTTTGACCTTGAATATTTTTTTTTCCTTACAGGGGAATGATGGGGAACTTTTAGACATTGTTTATAATTATGTTTTGAACAACTTCACAGAAATTCAGCTTGCTGGGACTTTATGTAACCTCGAATGTCTAAATTGACCGGACTATTGTATTTAATTTTGATTCTTATCTCAGAAACAAATGACGCGCGTGGTCAGAACTAATAAAATACGTCTCTCATCAAGTATTAATGTCAAAACAATTAATACTTCAACTGATAAAATAAAATTAATGCCAACGGACAACCGTTTAGAGATGAAACTTCGACACGTATACACAGAAAACTAATTCTAAAACGATTAACTCGTGAGTGATTCTATGATACTGATTGACGAGAACATGGTTCTCACGTGTTATAAGCAAACGTAGCAGGACAATAGAAGTATAAACCTACGCTTATTTTACGTACTCATAATTATTTTAGTACCTATGTTATTAATGCTGACGATTACCTACCTGTAGAGATATTAGACACCTGCATATCAACGATTTTCAACCATTTTTTTTTTTTTTTTTAGGGTGGTAAAATCATCAAATGAGTCCTCCAACCCCGGGCAGGGCGGGAGGGACTGTCAGACTTCTACTGACTAAAATCCACGGTGTCCTTCATAGCCTGTTAAGTTCCGGGGTTACGGTAAGGGAATAATCCCGCGACCCCGGCAGGCTTAACGATTTTCAACCATAGCACAAAAATAGAAAATTCTTATTCGTTCGGAAAAATAATCACAGATTGTTGATGTCATAGCGTCTGTACCTATTCAAAATCATATATTTTTATTTGCATTCCATAATGTCAGTTTAACAGATCTTATAAAAGGCTAGGTACAATATGGACCCTGTAGGGCACAGCAAAAACCTATACCCATAGCGTAGCAGCAACTCTAGGTAACAATGAATCTCCATTCATAATTACGAGAAATTTAACCAAAGCTAAGACTAAGGATATAGTTACCGAACTCTACGAGGACGAAGCCACAGCAGGGTCGCTCGCAGCTATTCTTCAAAAACGACGTAAAATGTCAAATAATTATTTGTACAAAATTAGTTCCTACTTGTATGGATATTTGTGTGAAAAGTGACAATTGGAAACAAATATTTGAACGTACTTATGTACTTTATTCATAAATTGTGGGGCCATATACAGCGCGCTATAATTTCATACAATAACACTAGTGATGCATATTCTTAAGGAAACAGGATATAAAACACTAGTACCAATTGGATATCTTTGTATTGTATTATAAATCATTCAAATGAGTTCATTAGTGATAATAATGGCCGTCACGGTCTGCAAGATGATGCTTACATTTAATTTGCGCCTCGGTCATAGACTTAGTCGTAGAGGTAATTGTTTTTTTTTTTAGATTGGTGGCTAATTATTTCTACCTGGCATTGTACAGCCCACAAAAGAATTGATAAGTATATTTTTTGTAAAGAGTACGTGTGTTCTGTTTTGTGATAAAAAAGTAACGTGGGGAGAAGAAAAAACTGATGAGTACGTATATTTCTGTTTCTTGTATTTTGAATTTATTTCCAGTATAGTCGAAGAGTATGAACCTATGTTGAAGATTTTTCAGGGTGTTAATAAGAAATCTCTTATTAGTCAATTTAAAATATACTTGCGACAGGGGTATTACAACGCCTTAAAACCAGTCTTGTTCCGGCGAGTGAAAGTGACAGAGCTATTCAAGTCGTCTAGCGCCATCTCATTCACTCACTGGAACAAGCCTGGTTTTAACACGCTGTAATACGCCCCCTGACCCGCTTGACACCGTACTGAAGCGCTAACGGCAACCAATTCCTATGAATCTACAAATGACAGCAGGAACGAACGGTTTTACGTACTTTCCGAGGCACGGAGGAAACTCGTTATACTTATAACAGATGGTCACCCATCCACAGACCAAACCCGGCAAGCGAGGCTTAACCTGGGAGGTACTAAGTGGAAAATAAAACAAAATCTTTCATAATAGGTAGTTGTTGTCTTGAGACATTACGAACAATAAAAAATATTATTTACTTACACAAAACAAATTGATCCCATCGCGCTCTGGAGTTTTCCGCTTAGCAGTACATTTAGCCATTCTATTTTATTCATACAGATAGACAAATATATATAATATATGTAGCTATTTAAAAAGATAAAAAATCTACTTACATTCCTAGTACCTACTTAGATAACTTTTAATTTGCCTAATTTCTGTTACAATTACTTAGCTCAAAAGAAACCTAATAAGCGCCTTGTAACTGAGAAAGCTAACTGATACTCCCTCCCAATTGAACGAGCTAGTTTACTATATAGAGCCAGAGTCGCCCTTGATATATACAGCCTGGTGATAGACAGACAGATAGACGAACAACGGAGTTTCAGTAACAAGACCCCGTTTTACGCTTTGGCAACGGAATGTAAAAGACTTACCCAAATTCTGACCAAATAAAGACCAAATTCATTTAACAAAACTATTTAATTTTAACATCCAGATAGTTCTACACAAGCATGGGTATCGATATTTCTATAAGTGCCAGGTTTGCACCAACAATCACAAGTATGCTTCGGATATGCGTGGGAGCTTCTTGTCGAACAGGATGGTTCCAGGCCACAGTTGGGGCCTGGATTGTACTCGCCTTCAGGACAGTCCGCTGGAAAAAAAAACTGGTTATTAGAATTCATCTCTAGGTTTCAAATTCGATTTAGGTTACTGAAAACCTTTTTTTGGGTTTGGTAACCCATGTTACGACCTTCTAGTTGTTCGACTTATAATAATGAACGTGTCCTTTTTTCTATCTATCTGCGGAGAATAAAGCCTCGTATTCATGGTAAACATTTGGTTAGCAACAGTTGATTAACATTGTTAATGAACTGCGAGAATGCTGCTGGAAACTTAGTTCAAATCAATATAGGTTGTCCACACACGCCAGTCTGCGTGTGTGGACAACCTATGTATTAGTTAATAATAATATGTTGCTCGAGGAAACGTGAGTGAAATAGTGCATAATAATTTATCATTGCTCCACACTACCGCCATATTTTTAAAGTGTTGCAAACTCACACACGTCAAGTCGTCAACATTTTGTTGTAAACTGATGTTTTCGCTCGCCTGGCTTCAACTCTGCAACATAGCGAGATCAAATCCGCAACACAAGTTGCCCGCAATATGTTGACAGCAACTCGGCAATCTGCTCATGTTTCTAAACAAATTAATGTTTACTATGAATACGAGAGGCTTAAATAATTCGTGGCAGTGTAGCGCACAAACGCGTTATATGACAGCTGCATGCCTTGGACTCGAAGACAGCTCAACCATTAAGTACTTACTTCAACCAACTGAACAATAAAAGGAGCTTAAAAACCCACATGAAATTAAATGCTAGAATAACCAGATCTTAGCAAGTCTAGCAATAAAATTAGGTCAGGAAAGTACTTATTTAAAATTGGATGACTTTATGTGTCGTAAATTTTATATTTATGGTAACCGGTCTTGTGGAAACCTGTAATCCTAATACTCCTTTTGAAACTGGTACCTCTCTGTTGAAAGCCGGATATTACTGATAAGTGTGACGCATTTTACCAGAGGACTCATCACTGTTTTCTAAGTATATTTTGTTTCCAGTGTATATTTTTAACGTGATAAAATCATCAAATTAGTCGTCCCACTCAGGATGAGGCGAAAAGATCTGTTAGACTTGTACCGGCTAAAATCCACGGTGTCTTTCAATAGCCCTTTAGGTTCCAGGGGCACAGTTACCTGATGAGACAGTGTACCTACTTGAAGTATAAATTACTGCGTTTATTGTTTGTAAAAAATGCCTCTAATGTACGAAGGAGGAATTTATTTTTGACATTAAACTATAATCAACTCGTTCACGTCACAAAAACGATGGGGCTACATAACCCTTACGGCTTTATTACAAAACGTGGTTTAACTTAGACCAAGCTTTAAATCAAAAATCAATTTTTGAATTTCGAACTTTATTTCAACTGCTATAAAATTCTAAAATGCACATTGACAGCTTAGACCGGGATCTAAACTCGGTTTTTGTATTAATAACTTTACGACAGTAGAAATAAAGTTCGAAATTCAAAATTTCATTTTTTATTTAAAGCTTGGTCTAAGTTAAACCACGTTTTGTAATAAAGCCGATAGAGTTTAAAAGATGGACTGCGACTAGGGAAGCCTAGCTAACTGACAGATAAAATTTGGCAATACTCTAGAAGGAGAGCCACCACTCCGCTCTTCCATTCCGCTCTTTTGACTGGGGTCAATTTTAGGCAGCTATTGCGCAGTCCGTACTTTAAATATATGTCAGTAACTAGTATGTACTTAAATTACCTGTCCATAATAACAGGAAGGTACACCCGCGTGGTCCTTCTAAATTCCAAGGCAACCTTAAATTTTTCTGGGATAAAGAAGTAGCTCTGTTTATCATACCTACAATATTCTAAGAGCTAAGTGTGGATGTGTAAATCGTAAGGTTTCAGTGTTCGCAGGCGGTTCTATTGATCATGAATGTCTTGATTTCATTGTGAGCAGGCCTGGCTCACTCCGCAGTGTAGGTATAAAACTACAAGCATTGGCGGGGACCACTTCGGAGTGGACATTTAGTCGGTTGCCGCGCGCCGCCCACTACGCACGCGCTTACTTAAATAATATTTAAGTTTGGTGTTTGGTTGAATTTACGCATGAGTTTAAAAAAAATATATAATTATGATGAAGAAAAAAAAATACTGCATAAGGTTTGGTTGTTTAAATAATGACAGTGATAGGAGCCTCACGTTTCACACACTACCGCGTGATTTCGAAAGGTAAGAAAAAAACCGGCCAAGTGCGTGTCGGGCCACGCACAGTGTAGGGTTCCGTAGTTGCCCATCAAAATACTTATGCGAACTAACTAAACTGATTCGCTGAATTTAATTTTAAAAAGAAGAATTTTCAAAATCGGTCCAGGAGTCTTTAAGAAATCGGGGAAAATACGAATTTAGAACCTCCTCCTTTTTTTGAAGTTAGTTAAAAATAGTTGACGATAAAAACTTACCTATCCCCAAAAAACATACCGTAAAAACATACCTATTAAAGCTGTAAAAATAAAGTTGACAAACTTACATTTGCAGTTGACTCCGATACATTTTGTTTAAGAAAATATGTAATCCAAGTACATTTTATAAGTTGGTCGACTATTACTCGTAAAGTTGTAAAGCCTACTTAGTCCTGACAATTTTCTTTTAAACTTCGTTATATATACTACTATTGTGAATTTTTTCACACCCCCAAACATAACCGTTTAGCTGGTAGAGGGGGGGGACACTCGAGTCGAGCAAAATTTAACACTTTAAAGCTTAATATTTCACAAACTAATTTTTTTATCAAAAAATTGTTAATGGAAACTATCAATATTTTTTAAAGACCTATTTAATGATACCCCACACTAAGGGGTACGTGAGACAAAAAAATAACATCCCCACTTTACATGTACAGGAAGTACCCTAAAAAAAAATATTTTACGAGATTTTATATTACCACTTTTTTGGCACAACAAATCCGTATATTTACACCAAATTACAGCTCTCTAGTACTGTGCGTCTCTGAGCTAAACTGCGGACAGACGGACGGACGGACATGGCGAAACTATAAGGGTTCCTTGTTGACTACGGAACCCTAAAAAGTGAATATTTATCTATGTAGTACATATTTAATAATGATCAAAAAACTATCTACCTGCTTGTGGCGTGCTTATTAATGTCATTCAAGTACCGGCTAGTAATTATGATTAGATAGGTTATAAATTTGGCCTACAAGACGACCAAGATAAATAAAATAGACGATTATCAAACCTGACATCACTCTCACTCACCTAAGCTGAATACGTGGGTAGGTCGAATTATGATCGGTAGAAAGTAGGAAGATGTTTACGTTATTGTTTAGACACGTTCAAACTCAGAAAATGGCTACACTACGCATTCAAGGTCAGCGATCGTAATTCTCTTCGCGACTTTTTTACCTACTTACCTACAAAGACAAGCAACACGGGGCCTGTGACAATAAAATGAATGAAATGATAAGGACTAGTTACTTATTTTGCCGTAAACGATAACAATCGATCTTTAAAGTTATGACTACAGCTTGACCAGAACGGATTGAAACGAAACTAACCTTTTTGTTTCTGACAACGTTTTAAAATCTTTGATACTCGTATTTGATGTAAACGAAGAGCGCAGGTTTTATTTTATTTTATTTTTAAATTTTGTAATCTCTTAAATACATATTTTATATTATAAACGTGTTTTAGTCATTGCATACATGAACTGGGCTGCCGTTGTAAGGCGACTAAAAAGTCACGGTGTATAGGTATATTATTCCTCACGTAAGGTGCCGTAGGTACCTACTGTTAACATTCTGTGCTACCAATCAATATGAATATGAAGTAATGGATGACGAAACAGAAAAAGATATAGGCTGATGATAAAAACAAAATTCCTTGAGGGACATAAGGAGGTAATGAGGAGTGATATATATTTATGTTAATTAATAATGTAATTAAACAATGCATTAAATACGTATTCCTACCTAACTGTGCCCAAACTCGCGAGTCGCAACCCTATTGAGCTTGACCGACAGTAACCTTTTAATGTCGTTGGCGACAGATAAACTAAAATGAACTCTCGCGCGTCACTATTCAGTTCATTTTTGCTTGCGCACGGGAAGTTTAGGCTATTATAAAAGTAGGTGGGTGATGCGGGTGCAAGTAAAAATGGACTCTATTCTTTCGTGCATATATTTTACATTTGTTTGTTTTCTTTTTGGGAGTAAGCCTTCTGTGCCTTTAGGTACTATTATATATTCTGTGTTGTGAGGTCGAGCAAAGTGTTATCGGATGTTTAGTAGTAGCAGCCACGTAGTTTAGATTTTAGGTCTAGTTAATATTACTTATAAGCTACAAGACTCTTCTTGGTATAACAGGATCTATAAGAACTTTAATCCTACCTTAGAGAAAAATAGAATACCTAGATTATTTTGTTGCTTACCCAAAGCCAACGCCATATTAATGAGCACAAAACACAACACAAGCGCCGAAAACTTCATTTTGTCTATCACTAAGATACCCTGAGACAGCCGTATGCAAATACACATCGAGTCTCCGAACGAAGCACCTTTATACTACTGCACTATTGACCGAAAAAAAGTCAACCACTACCGGTTCGATCACTCTCCTTTGGAACTCTGGATTGTTTTATTATTATGCGTAGCCGATAAAAGGGTAAGGACGTGTGTTTATTGAGTACGTAGTGGTAGCAACTTAATTAGGTGACACATGGTCAATATTAGTCCTTTGTCAACTTGCTGGAGTTTCTTAATAAGATTTTAGAACAAGTTATAATTAAAAACCCTTTTTTCCGAAAATCACCCCTCAAGTTAGTTAAAAGGGGTATTTAAGTTTAAAGGAGAGGACCTTTAACCGCCAAACGTGTAACCTAATTTTTGGTCAGTAATTGCAATTTATTATGTGGGACCAACGGTTTTACGTGCTTTCCGAGGCACGGAAAGTCGTTATGACAGTGGTCACCCACCCACAGACCAAACCCAGCAAGCGCGGCTTAACCTCGGAGATACTAATAAGTGGAAAATAAAGCAAAATCTTTCATAATAGAGAAAAAAGAATTATTTACTTACACAAACATTGATCAAACCGCTCTGGAGTTTTCCGCTTAGCAGTACATAGTCATATAGCCATTCTATTTTATTCATACAGATAGATAAACCTACATAAAATAAAAAAATGATAAAAAAATTACTTACCTACATTCCTAGTACTTATATAACTTTTAATTTGCCTAATTTCTGTTACAATTACTTAGCTCAAAAGAAACTTAATAAGCCCCTTGTAACTGAGAAAGCTAACTGATACTCCCTTAGTAATTGAACGAGCTAGTTTACTATATAGAGCCAGAGTCGTCCTTGATATACAGTCTGGTTATAGACAGACATACAGAGGGTCGGACGGAGTTTTAGTAATAAGATCCCGGTTTACGTTTTAGGACCAGTGGTGGCCCAGTGGTATCGGCCCCGACTTACAGGTTGTAGGTCTTGGGCCCAAACCCCGCCAGCTGCATTATTTCATCGCCACTGCTCTCAAAACGGTGAAGGAAAACATCGAAAGGAAGCCGGCATGCCCTAGAACCAAAAATTCGAAGACATGTGACATCCACCAATCCGCAGTGGGCCCGCGAGGTGCCAGCTCCTAGAGAGGAGGCCGTGTCCCAGCAGTGTGAACAGTATTATATAGGCTAATGATGATGATTAGGTACGTTTTTGCAATGGACCTCTAAAAGACGTCCTATAATTAGGACTAAATAAAGACCAAATTCATTTATCGAAACTATTTAATTAACATCGTTCTACACAAGTATTGTTATCGAGATGTCTATAAGTGCCAGGTTTGCACCAACAATCACAGAAATGGTTCGCATGTGCGTGGGAGCTTCTTGCTGCACAAGATGGTTCAAAGCCACAGTTGGGGCCTGGGTAGTACTCGCCTTCAGGACAGTCCGCTGGAAAAGAAAACACTGGTTATTAGAATTCATCTCTAGGTTTCGAATTCTTTTTTTTTTTTTGTTGTGGTAACCCGTTCCGAACTTCTAGTTGTTCAACCTAAAACGAACGTGTCCTTTTTTATCTGTCTGCGGAGAATAAAGCCTTGTATTCATGGTAAACATTGGGAAATTATATGTGCGGCAACAAAAGTTTTCTTTAGCACCTGCAACCTAGCGTCTTTTTTTATATGTGAGCGACGAGTTAATAGAACAGCTTCAATTATATTAATTCATCATCTTTACTATTCCAACAAAATATCAAGAAACCAGCGTCAATTTACGAGCGTAAATTAATATGACTCCGAGCTACCGATAAATATATTTACTTCTGATTTGATAACTCAGCGACTAATGTTGTAAGTGAACTACTTTATATATTTTAGAGATTCAACATCTGTCTGCTAATAAAATCAAAATCCAGCCTCAAAATTAGCAATCAAAGTTTTTCATTCAACAACTAAATTAATAAATCATATTCTTTTTTCGTGAAAGTTTGCAACACAAGCGCGGGAGTGTACCTGACGCTCGTTGGGAATCAGAGGGGCGCGACCGGCCATTTGCACCAATGAGCGAGCTCTATTCGGTGCGTGCAGCAACGAGTTCAGTATGCTTATACGATAATATTATATGTAGTTTTATGAGCGAGCGAAGCGAGCTTGGGACTCGCTGGCACCCCGACTCGGACAATTTAGGTTAGAAGAGGATGGCGGGGTCTGAAAGACCCCGCCATCCACTTCGTGGTTATTTTTTTTTCGGTGCGTGCAGCAACGAGTTCAGTATGCTTATACGATAATATTATACGTAGTTTTATGAGCGAGCGAAGCGAGCTCGGGACTCGCTGGCACCCCGACTCGGACAATTTAGGTTAGAAGAGGATGGCGGGGTCTGAAAGACCCCGCCATCCACTTCGTGGTTATTTTTTTTTAAACCACCCGGAATTAAGAGCCCCGCGGAAGCTGCCTTAATTAGCACCCATAGTCAATTACTTATGGTAACATTATAAATAGATAGGCGAATACATGAAATTATAGCTTTTATTGACCATTATTTGATGACAATATTAAAGAAATTTTATGTTCAAATATAGTAGATTCACTCATCAATTACTTATGCTAAAGTATAAAAATAACGGTGACTCTATGAAATTAGAGTACGTTGATATTATTTTATAGATGAAGTTGATACACTTATTAGAAGCTGGCAATGAGTAGACATATCACAAATTTAGTTGCTTAAGAATTATCACCATGTTGCGTCATATTAACAGTAGCTTGTTTTACAATATATGGTCGCATATAAACCATTTATTAGACGCTAAAAGTTTGTCGCTGACCTATTAATTCATTAGACAACTAAATATATTTGCAGACGAGAATGACATTTTAAAGAAGCTGCCTTAATTAGCACCCGTAAACATTTGTTTAGCAACAGTTGATCAACATTGTTGATGAACTGCGAGAATGCTGCTGGAAACTTTGTTTAAATCAATATGGATTGTCCACAACCTAGGTATGTAGTTAAAATGTTGCTCGATGTTTTCGCTCGCCTGGCTTCAACTTTGCAACATGGAGTGATCAACTGCGCAACACAAGTGTTGCCCGCAATATATTGACAGCAACTCGGCAATCTGCTTATGCAAACATGTTTCTAAACAAATGTTTACCATGAATACGAGTAGAGGCTTAAATAATTCATGGCAGTCTAGCGCACAAACGCATTATGACAGCAACATGCCCTTAAAGGCCCGGTATCCGCCAAAGCAGAGAGGAGAGGAGAAGTGTTAAAATAACCAATAAGATGTCCACATCGCCTCTACGCTTATTGACACACGCTTAAACAGACATCTGATTGGTTATTCAAACACATGTCCTCTCACTCTACTCAAGTCAACTGAAGCTAAGCGGAGAGGAGATGTGGACATCTGATTGGTTATTCAAACACATCTCCTCTCCTCTCCGCTTTGGTGAATACCGGGCCTAAGGCCTTGGACTAGATGACAGCTCAACCACTAAGTACTCCATGCAACCAACTGAACAATAAAAGGAGCTAAAACCCACATAAAATTAAATGCTACAATAACCAGATCTTAGCAAGTCTAGCAATAAAATTAGGTCAGGAAAGTATATAAAATTGGAAGACTATAAGTATAAGATAGTAAGTAAAGTCGTCAATTTTATATTTATGGTAACCGGTCTTGTGGAAACCTGTAACCCAAATATTCCTTTGTAAACTGGTACCTATCTATGTGTTGAAAGCCGGATGTTACTGATAAATATGTGACGAGTGGTGCCAGAGTGGATTCATCATTAGTTTTCTATTTTTATTTAGGTACCTACAGCGTACTTTTTTTTAACGTGATAATATCATCAAATGAGTCCTCCTATTCAGGGCGCTGTGGGAGGGGTTGTCAGACTTATACTGACTAAAATCCACGCTGTCTTTCAATTAATAGCCCTTTAGGTTCCAGAGTTACGGTACCTGATGAGACAGTCCCACGACCCCGGTTACAGCGTACTTGAAGTATTTACTTACTGCGTTTATTGTTTGTCGTTTTTTTTAATGCCTCTAATGTACAAAGGCGGAACAAATTTATTCGAATAAATTACCTTTAACCCGTTTACTTTACGTCACAAAAACGTGAAATATACATAGACTTAAAAAAATGGACAGCACCTTCCCTAGCCAACTGACAGATAAAATTGACTATATTCTAGAAGGAGAGCCACTATCTATCTCGTTCCGTAACAGAAATATGGGTCCCGTTCTGCGATTCCTCTTTATATGGTTGACTGGGGTCAATTTTAGGCAGCTATATTGCGCAGTCCGTACTTTAAGACTATGTCAGTACCTAGTGTACTTAAATTACCTGTCCAAAATAACAGGTACGGGCGTAGAATTTTAAATTCTAAGGCAACCGTACAAATTTCGCATACACGTCTCACTCTGTTTAGCATACACACCTACAATATCCTGAGAGTTAGCTGATGTGGATGTGAAAATCGTAAAGTTTCAGTGTTCGCAGGCGCTCCTGTTGATCATGAAAGTCTGAGTTTCATTATGAGTTCCGGCAGAGTGTTGCCGAGTGTTTAGTCGTAGCAGCCACGTAGAGGTAGTCTTGGCTTTTGGTCTGGTTAACGTTATAAGCTACCGGGGCTTTTTGTATCTTGGTAAAATCATCAAATAAGTTCTCCCACCCAGGGCGGGCCGAGAGGGGCTTTCAGATTCGTTCTGGTGATAAATATTAAATATGTTTACTCTAAATATTATTTCTTGGTGCACTTCTCTCTCGCCGTTTTACAAACACAAGCATGATAAAATTCATGAATGATGGTCGCGCTCCTTCTTTTACAAATACACGTTATTGCAACTATACTTACACTCGCGAGAAAAACTATGGAATCACTTATAATTACAAGTGATTCCATAATTTTGCTTGCGAGTGTAGAATACCTATCAATTTTACTGAGAAAACTAAAGCTCTAGGTAAAAACATAGGTAACAACTTCTATGCTGAACAGTACGTAAATAGTAAGGCAAACCGCAGTTTAAACCAAACTTCTGTGCCTTCAAGTAGTTACTGACTACTGTTATAAGTTTGAGAGCAACTTCTTAAAGAGGACAGGTGCACTGCTAGAACAATAGTGCCGTTGTTACCTACTTTATAAGTCTCGAACTAAACTGTAGGACATATTGTGATAGGTTACGTGACTGCCACTTTTCCTAATAAGTAATTAATTTTGTATAATATATGGTAAATCTTAAATGTGTTCAGGTGTTTAAAAAGTTTTGATGGATGGATGAATGGATGTTTCTTACCAATTCAATCACATCAAAAGGCTTAACGCGGTCTTTTATCATGACTTTTCCCGTTTTTGTGTCGTATAATAAAACTTTCACATTGATTTGAAGGAAAAAAAAAGTTCCTCGTTCGTGCACTAGAAGCGCTTTTTAATTTTTTACAATAAACGCAGTAAAAACTTCAAGTACTATGTAAATAAAATACAGTGTGAATCTTATCCCAGTGTGATCAGGATGAAATTGGTAATTGTATAGAGATAACTTATAGTCTGGTATAAAATAATCTATAAGACCTTTAATCCTACCTTTGAGAAAAATAGAATAGATAATTTTGTTACTTACCCGAAGCCAACGCCATATTAACGAGCGTAAAACACAACACTAGCGCCCAAAACTTCATGTTGTCTATCACTGAGATACCCGAGACAACCGCAAGCATATACACACCGAGTCTCCAAACGAAGCACCTTTATACTACTGCACTATTGACCGAAAAAAAGAAAATCAATATTAGTCCTTTGTCAACTTGTCTTAATAAGATTTTAGAACAAGTTAAAATTAAAAACGCGTTACGTTAATTATTAAGGACGTTTAGCAAAGAAAGTTAATTAACACGAATGTTTTAATAATATCATCTAAATTGTCTTAAACTTATTCGATACTTAGTCAAGTTCGGTAGAATGTTTTAATACCTACAGACTTTGTGTGCTTTCTCAACTTACAGACCTTATAGACTTTTGTTGCTGACTGTTTTGAAAGACAAATTCAATACAACAGTTTTTTTGGCAGAATCATCAAAATGAGTCCTCTCGCTCTGGGTTTCGCTTGGAAGGATCTGTCCAACTCGTAGGTAGTACTTACTGAAAACATTAACCCTTTCAGTTACTCATAAACCGCGATAACCCCTAATGAAATTCTCGCGATTTTGGTAGGCTTTTGGTCCTGTTTGGCCAAAGGCCATGCAGTTGCCTTTCTAGAGCTTTTTATCATTATCGGCCAAGATAGGGTGGGCATTATTCATAATGGCCAGGAAAAGTGCCCAATTAAGTCGGGCCGGTTATTAATACGACCGGGTGCCTGGATTTATCAAATTGCTCGTAACATACGAGTATCTAAGTACTTTAAAATTAGAAAGCAAAAAATGGATACAAATGGAAAACACTAACTCTCATGTTATGATTTTCCCGAGTACATCCGATTGGTCAACATGCATGTATGTGTAAAACACTAAGTCCTATATCCTTTCATTGGCATTGGCCAAAAATAATTATATTCACTGTGTGTGTGTCCTGGAAAAAGATGTTCATGTTTAAAAAACATTTCTATAAATCTTTTTCATGTGGTTATTTCAGTAATTTCTAATTCAATAATTATGTAGGGCTGAAGGACTTAATCAAATGAGTCCTCCTGCCCTGGAATGGACTGTCAGACTCGTAAATTGACTAAAATATACCGTGTCCCTTCAATTGCCCTTCACGTTACAGGGTCACTGTTACCTGTTTAGACACTGCCGCGGCCCTGGCAGGCCGGATACATAAGGACATGAAAATACTTCAAGTTACATTATTATTGTTGTAATTCTCCCTCAAATACATGCGAGACAACGACACGGTTAGCGTAGTGGCTGAGCGACTGCTGCACAGCACAGCGTGTCGCGGGTTCGATCCCCGCACGGAACAAATATTTGTATGATCTGCAAGTAGTTGTACCGGGTCTGGGTATTTTGGCATGTGAGTTTCTATGTTTGTAAACGCACCAGCGATCATCATCTGCCTAGCCTTTGCCCAGGGGTTCCAATGACGGGAAAGCTCCACGAGTGCCCGAGGACTGGAAGTTCCTTTCCCAGTTTCTCGGGACGATGCGCCCCGGGCTACGGGCAAGAACTCCCCGTAAGGGGTTTCCTTGCCCGCATGCCAATGTCCCGTCACACCGCTCCACCGCGTGTCCCTCTGTTTAGCAGAGGGCACAGTGGTTAGAGTAACAGCGGGCCCGGCGTGCACTAACCCTGCCGGGCAGGCAAGAGGAGCGTCAGCAACAACGGGGCCCCCCTATAGAGGGCCACAGTCCTGCCGGGGTTGCGGGACATACCTACGTAAACCGCGACTCCGGCACATGAGGGGCTGCCGAGGGATACCGTGGATTTTAGTCAGTACGAGTCTGACAGTCCCTCCCGCCCTGCCCGGGCTGGGAGGACTCATTTGATGATTTTGCCACGTAAAAAAAAAAAATCCTTTTCCCAACCATATTGGGGTCGGCTTCCAATCGAACCAGATGCAGCTGGATATCAGTCCTATTTTACGAGTACATGGACGACGACTGCCTGTCGGACCTCCACGAACCAGTAACTGGGCAATACGATACCCCATGGTAAGACTGGTTGTCAGACTTCACAGCTGCTTACAGTAACGACTGTCAAAGATCAAATGACAGCCGGGACCAACGGCTTTACGTGCTTTCCGAGGCACGGAGGAAACTCGCTATGACAGATGGTCACCCATCCACAGACCAACCTCGGCAAGCACGGCTTAACCCGGAAGATCGGCTTGTGCGGCTGTAATTATTTAGGCACAAGCTCCTCGTAAACGCACCAGCGATACAGGAAGAAATTACAAGTGTGAGAAAAGATTTAAAAAAAAAATTACAGTTCATTTCCTCGTGCTGACTGTACCTTTTGTTATTGTGTATTACTTTTGATATAATTGTGCAATCATTGTACGCAAGTTGGACCTACCTACCTAATTATATTGAAGTACTACACTTCGATTACTAGGTTATATTGGTAGTTCATTGTTATCAAATGAATGTACCTAAATATAAACAAAATCACTATAACTTTTCAACAATAAGCTATATTCCAGAAAAGTACGAATTTAAATGAATTTAACGATTACCTCAATCCATATATTGAAATAGTGCAATAAACATTGCACTGTGCAATGTTTAACTAGTCACTATTTTTAAATGGCTTAGAAAATGATGACGATAAGTCAATATTTTACTATAACACAGATTCACCTAATAGCGATCCACCCGATGTCCCTCTTTAGAGGGCTAAAGCCTGCCAGGGTCGCGGGACTGTCACATCAGGTAACCGTGGCACCGGAACGTAACGGCGGACACCTTGTGCAGTGCATGGACATGCGGTTGAGTAACGAGGGACTCGCCGTCAGAACATGGACCATGCCGGTGTCTACGGCGCATCGTGGACCTAGCGCACCTCAATAAGCTGTCAGCAATCTGTGAGGGCCAAAGCCTGCCGGGGTCGCGGAACTGTCTAGTCAGTAACCGTGACCCTGGAACGTATAGGGCTATTGAACGATCACCGTGGGTTTTAGTCAGTACATGTCTGACAGTCGCTCCCGTTCCGCCCTGGGTGGGAGGACTCATTATCATGGGCCCTCATTAATTTTAAAACTAGGAGGCCCTGGCATTGAGCACACAGCGTCTATAAGGAAACAAATAAACTTAACAAATATTAATTCTGTAAATAGGTGCCTTTATGAGCTATATCCAAGAATTTTAAAGGTCATTTGTTGGAATATTATTTGTTACCTACGAATTCATATCCTAGAGAAACCTGCTCTAGCTGCAATCTAGTTTCAATACATTTTTTATTAGACTTTTAAGTTGAACAAACTCTAGGAATTGGATTGGATGTCATAATTTAAGAATAAAATAGGTAATCTAATAGGGTATTTTTGTAATTAAAAAAAAAATCTTCTCCTTTACATAGCTTTATTTAAAGAGTGTCAGTGACTAGCGTGTTAAGACAATGAAGACATACATAGCAAGTTACAAAGTTGTCACCAATCATATTCAGCCTAGGTTGCAAGAAATAATTGTCAATAAACTTAATATTAAGTACTACTAAATAATTTCCAGCTATTTGTACCCCTCAATCCAAATGAAGAAGCGGCAAAAGTCACGAATGACAGTGGGCTCAAACAAGACAAGAGTAACAAACAAGTCTCACTCATCTCTGCTATTTCTGCGATTTGACAAGTCTTAATAGAATTACCTCCTTAGACTTTATAGCATGTACTGTACCCATACCATGAGTTGTCATTACGATTCTCGATCATACGCATCGCCCGCTTTTGGCGCTCTCATTGGTTGAGAGTTCATACAACCTTGGAGCGGGCCAATGAGAGCGCCAAACGCGGTTGATATCCTTGATATCCAAGATCGAGTGCCGTAATGACAACTCATGGTAGCGGTACAGGGGGGGTATTACAACGTCTTAAAACCAGGCTTGTTCCAGTGAGTGAACAAGATGGCGCTAGACGGCTTGTATAGCTCTGTCACTTTCACTCGCCGGAACAGGCCCCCCCAGGTGGCTTACCATGACGACTTAAAGCGTGAGTGGTTCCTTTTAAAGAACGAGATGGTGCTAGGCGTCTCGGTGTGAACTGACCATTAGAAGGTCACTAATATTCCTTGGTCTAAACAAAGACTTTAAGAATTATTAAAAAAATCAACAATATCTGAATACATTTCTGTTTGGAGACAATCTGCAAGACTAAGTTGCTGCCTGGGTTTGGAACTAAAAAATACTGTGCGTAAAACCCAAACCATCAATATTAAACACAAGTTTAATAAAATTATTTAATTAAACTTGTGTTTCAATTTTAAACTACCTATTGTTAAAAATAGTTGTATTAGATCATTTCAAAAACCGGTTTTCATATGTGCAAATTATTAATTCATTTAAAATACCAGCAGAACAAAAGATTTACAAGAGTAACAAAAGAAAACTTATAGATATAAATTATACATTTAGCTTGATATAATTATGTCAATGCAATTTATTTTTGAAACCTACAAATTATGTAAGATATAAATGTAAGTATACAAGTCAGCCACTTTTTATTAAAGTTTTTCATTTATTGATCTACCGCTGGGCAAAAGCCCTCCCCCGTATTTTTCCAAGTTATACAAATGTAATAAAATTTTTACTTACAAGTCTAATATGTCACTAACCAAGTAAATTGGACAATTGGAATTAAGGTCAACTCGGCGAAGACCATCTGGCAGGTAGGAGCATACAGTGAGCAATATAACATAATCTGAATAACCACAGCAAGACAACACAAACTTCAAAAAAATTAAGTTTTAACAGTTTAAATCAACCATTTTTTAATTTAATTACTGCGGTTATTCATACTTTCTTTATTGCTTATTGTACAGTCCTACCAGCCAGGCAGTCTTCGCTGAGTTGACTATAATGGCATTTCAATTATGACATGCCAATCTTTTGGATACTTAGCAGGTACAGTAAGCAACATGCATTACAGGAACACTTTTAAAAAGGGACTGTCTAATTTTTTTTGGTAACAATCATCTTTCAAATAAACAATTTGATTTATACAAAGACAAATAGTTTACATTGAACTTAAACCTATCCTCCTACCTATATAACGTAAAACAATTATGTGCTACTATTCTGCCTACTGGCATTATATTGTCGAAGACTGGACCATGGGTCTTGTAACATTGAAGGATGAAGGTAAGCATCTATATTGTATCTTTCTTGATAACTGTTGTTGCTTGAATTGCTCTGAAATTAAGTAAATGAAATAACATTATTTTATTACCTTAAGAAAAGTTATAGCAAAGTTACAGATAGTTGAACACTAGCCAAAGAAGTACCAATTACAAGAATAAGGAAACACAAAGTTATAAAGTGATATTTGGTGAGCCAAGCACAGCTTGTAACATGTACACACAGCTTTTTTTTTAGCATGTTAAAATCATCAAATTAGTCCTCTCGCCGGGGGCAGTGCAGGAATGACTGTCAGAGTTGTACTGACTAAAATCTATGGTGTCCTTCAATAGCCCTTTACGTTCGGGGTTCATTAACCTATATTGTTTTAAGCTATCATGGCAAACCATGATAGCTAGACCATGATAACGGAAGATATTCCGAAAGTGACATTTTAAATTGTGAAACAAATTTCACAATTTAAAATGTCACTTTCGGAATATCTTCCGTGATTATTTATTATTTTGATAACCGATTGTGCTAAGTTCAATGTGCAACCTTGTGTACACATAACAAGCCTAAGCTTCATACATGGTAAGGCTGATTAAAGAAAGGCTTTTATGAACGACTGTAGATGAGGTTGGGCTGGTGTTGATGATGAAATTCAAGGGTGGAAGGAAAAAACTATGGCTCAGTCTTATATCTTAGTGTAAAGCCAGTATTATAAGTAGTTAGCTGATTGTTAAAGCCGAAACGAAAAGTGTACCTAAGTTTTAATTTGGATTATTAAGTTTTGCTTTCACATGTCGTAGTTAGCTTTGTCAGAGAGAAAAGAGAACAAATGTTACTTATATCATTTACTTACTCCATAGCTACTATTCCGAGAGTTATTCCAGTTAATATGACCACTTCCGCGCCATTTACCACCGTGTTGCCGATTGTTAAATCGTTGCTGACTTTTGTCTTGTTGCTGCCATCTGTTTTGAACAGGCGTACTCTGATTTAAGGGTATGAAATTATCAGACATTGTGGTAGTTGATCTTTTTATTCTTTTTTATTTACTATAACAAAAACTATTGATAATTTTAGCAACAAAACAACAAACACAAAATACATGCAAATGCCATACGTCAAATTGCAATGTCATATTATTATGTCAGTGTCATGTCAAAAGTGATGCGAATTAACCTCAAAAAGAACATAGATGATTAATAATGATAGTCGAGTCACGCACCAACCGTGCCTCATTTTTTTTGAAAGAGAGGCACACACGCTGGTTTCGTTCTACTTCCTTCTGTTGTTGTTTGTAGAGTGACTAATATTAAGGCAATAAAGGCAGGTTTCCTGCACTACTTGTATAGATGTGATGTTATTTTTTTCTTTTTTTGCGGCACGTAGTGAGCAACAAAAGCCTATTGCTTTCCAAATTACTAAGAGGCTCATTCTCGGAGTCCGTGTCAGGTTCAGGACTTTCTGTTCACTTTCGGTGTTACCATCAGATTCCACTCATTGATTCAGTTACAAGGGCTACCTGCGATGCGGCTAGGTGTGCGAGGTTTCATACATACACAGACTAAGTAAAGAGTATGTTTCATAGAAACTCATACTAATGGTGAACGCACACCTAGCCGCACCGCAGTCTCCGCAGCTCCGCAGTCTGTTTTCTAATGGTGAACGCACATTTAGCCGCACCGCAGTCTCCGCAGTCTGTTCTCTTACCGAATTCTTTGAATTTGCGATGCGGTGTGCGAGGGATCATAGAACTTCATACAAAGAATTGGGTAAGAGAACAGACTGCGGAGACTGCGGTGGGGCTAAATGTGCGTTCACCATAAAGGTGAACGCACATTCAGGCGCACCGCAGTCTCCGCAGTCCCCGCATTTCGAATTCTTTGTATGAAGTTCTATGAAACCTCGCACACTGAGCCGCATCGCAGTAGCCGCAGACCCTGAGACGACCGAATTCCCCAACCGCAGCTGATGACGTCACCAACGTCGGCCCGCACGCAGCGGACGCTGCGGCTAGCGCGGTGCGGATGACGTCATCCGCATTTTTTGTCTGCCTCGTCGTCTGTAACTTTTATTGGAATTTCATCATCTTTGCAGTATTTTTCTTCAATTCTTAAAAACTACAGCGTATGTATCAATAAAAGTTCTCCTGACAATTAAATGAAGTAAAAATAATATATTTCGTTACGTTTCAATAGCTTTGTCTAAGTGATAGCATTTTAATAACTGTAAGTAAATTCTACTAAACCACTAGAAAAAAGCCCCAGCCACTAAAAGCAATATTACGCTACTAAAAGAGGAGTCAAAACCAACAATTTTAATTAGTGAAAAATCCACTAAGTGACAACAAAATGCGTGCGGTGACTGCGGAGACTGCGGTGCGGCTAAGTGTGCGAGGCCATTAACAAAATGCGATGAGTGCGGGTACTGCGGAGACTGCGTGCGGCTCAATGTGCGTTCACCTTAATTCTCAATGAGAGGTTTTCTTTTTGGAGTTTAAAAAAAAAAAGTAGTTTCCAAGAACTCGATAGGTGGCGTTGAACTGACTATGTGACTAGGTGCCAAAGCAAAAAAATTAAAAAACATTGCGTCATCACGTTTTGGAGCAGTGTATGATGATGAATCTTGATCTTTGGATGTTACGGGAGGTTGAGATGCATTTTTCCATGGAAATATGGATGGAATGGCTGCTTTCTTCAATATTTTTGATGCCACATCTAAGAATAGGTAATTTGTTAAAATATAATTTGAGATAGAATAAATAAATATAATCTCTGCTTAAGTTAGAACATATGAAAGTATCTATAATACTGAGCTAAAATGAACTTACTTGGTTGTAACACGGATAATGGCGTTCTTATAAAATCATTCGTTTAAAGTGTGCTGAGCATATGTACGAATGCTTTTTTATGGTACGTCCAGGCTTAAAATGTACGATGGCTTGTACCCATTGCGCTTTACGGCTTTCATCTTTGGGAAAAAGATGTGTGCCTTCATTTTTGCAAAATCCACGATGCACAGACTTTTCTTCTTTTTCTCTTGGGACATTTTCTTTCTGGTGTGGCAAACTCATAAATTTGTTATTTATTTTCAAAATGTCATTGATGTGATATGACCATTGAGTTTTAAATTGTTGTTTAAGGATGTGTACGTTGGGGTGCTATGACAGGAAACCTCCACGTGCGCCCGTGGACTGGAGTTCCCTCTCGGATAAGTCCGGGGGGAAGACCAGTTTTTCGGGCCGGTGCACCCTGGGATGCGGGCAAAAACTCTTCCTTAGGCACTGTGTGCCTAAGTGGTCTCTTTGCCCGTATGCGAATAGCCTGTCGTGTGGATGCTCCAACGCGTGTCCCTCTGATCAGCAGAGGGCACAGCGGCGGAGCGGGCTTGCGGACGGTGAGTGATGGGTAGCTCGCCGTCCGACCAAGGACCAAGCCCGGGTCGGTGGCGCGTCGTGTTTCGCGCCAAACGCCTGCTGGGGTCGCGGGTTTTTTCTTAACCCAGGTTACCGTGGCCCCAGAACGTAAAGGGCATAGAAAGGAACACGGGTGGATTTTAGTCAGTAAGAGTCTGACAGTCCCTCCCGCCCCACCTAGGGCGGGAGGACTCATTTGATGATTTTACCACCTAAAAAAAAAAAAAAAAAAAAAAAGGATGTTCGTTTTTAAAGATCTCAAAATTACATACAAGTTTAGATCAAAAAATGACGTGACGTTCCGTTCATTGTAGTCACATGCCAAGTTCAGCGCCATCTATCATTGACTAGGGAAAACATAAAAAGAAAATCCCTCATTCTGCGGCTACTGCGATGCGGGTAAGTGTGCAAGGTTTCATAGAACTTCATACAAAGAATGGGGATGGCAACTCAAAGCTAATCGTAGATGGCGCTGCGATAGTTGGTCCCCACGTCTACCTTGTACAAAAAAACAAACAAGGTTATTTGTTATAAAAATTGAGTATAAATACAAAACAAATATGGAAAATTATTCGTCCATGCAAGTACTATATACTAAAAGAAGAATTAAGACGCCGCGGCGCATCTACAAGAGGAAAAAAGCGATTTAATTGAGTGGTTATACATTTAATTTTACCGTAATAAATCCACAATTACTTGTAGTTGAGGTTTCAATTTTTGAGTTTAAGTATTTTTTACCTGTCCTCTCCTTTATCAAGAATATAATGGTGGTTTTGACTTTCTATTTTGATAAAATATCATAATGTTTTAAGTCAGTAATTTTGACCTTTTTTTCTATTTAGATTCGAGAAATATCACAATATATTTAATTTCTTAACACCACAACTATTACAAAACTCGTTCCAGGTGATAATTCTTCGATTTTCGAGCGATGCAATACTGGTACATAACCTCCAAAAGAAAAGTAGATATTATTTTAAAAAGTGTATTCCATCATTTTTACAGCTTATTACACAACATCTAGTCATTTTACATCAATAAATGGTTTTTTTTCTGAAAATTCCTTTGATTTTACAGTTCTTTGGGGACCAAACTGTCATTTTCACTTTGACACTTGCCTTCCCCATTCGTAATGCAGGGACTGCGGAGACTGCGGTGGGGCTAGATGTACGTTCACCAAAAGAATTCGTAATGCGGAGACTGCGGAGACTGCGTTGCGGTTAGGTTTGCGTTCACCTTTACCCGCATCGCAGTAGCCGCAGAATCGGTAAGAAAAAGGACTATGGAGACTGCGGTGCGCCTAGGTGTGCGTTCACCATAAAGGTTTGCAAACTACGTGCTCATTACTAAGTAAAGCGCTATATTCACGATCCAGCACGGCTGTACAGCAGCTAAAGGTTGCTTTGCTGGACGTAGCAAAAACACCGTGAATAGGCTTGACGTACAGCCGTGCTGGATCAAGCCTTGACGTACGTCAAGCCTATTCACGGTGTTTTTGCTACGTCCAGCAACGCGACCTTGAGCTGCTGTACAGCCGTGCTGGATCGTGAATATAGCGCTTTAATAATTCTACTACAGCTTGACATATAAAATGTAGAAAACCGGAAGTCGCCACTGTCTTCGCGCTATCAGCACTTTGAATGTTTTTTTTATATTTTATTTTATTTATCATTTATATCAAAGATTTTAAAACGCTGTCAGAAATAAAAATTTTAGTTCCGTTTCAATCCGTCCTGGCCAAACTGTATGTATGTGTTTAAAAAAAGCAAAAGTACAAGTTATCATTTCATACATGGACCTAACAACCGATTTTCATCAAACATGTCTAAGAACACTCGCACGTAAATCACCTTTAATACAAAAAAAACTAAATTGAAATCGCTTCACCCGTTCGGGCTCTACGGTGCCACAGACAGACAGACAGACACGTCAAACTTATAACACCCCTCTTTTTCCGTCGGGGAATAAATAAAAAGGCGGACGGAACTTCACTAAGAAACGATTGAAGCACCACAATGGCGGCGGCGTATAAATGTGTGAGTTTGGGATGCCAGATGAAGGAAAAAATTACCCATTTTTAAACAATATTTAGTTAAGATCTCCCTTGAACTTAAGTTTAATTACAATATTTTTTGTGACGGATACCTATTTTTAAAATAAAGGTAAAATAATTTAAGCACAATGGATTTTAAAATATTTACAACTCGTTTAATGTTAATAAAGTTTTACAATCCCTTTTGGTGATTCAAATTTTTGTAGACTTGTCTTTTGCTATCGACACATCTAGAAATTTACATAAGTGGTGAAAACAATAAGTATTTTTCGGCTATAAATATTTAATTAAAGCTATTTATGTTACACTCCTACACGTCTACATTCCTATTCCATGTCTACACTCCCTTATTATTTTTATACAATCATTTTTCTATGCATCATTTGCCGTGGGGAAATCTGTAAAAATATAGAAGAATACAATAACGATAAATAGTAACATAAAATATAAATCTCCCAATTTTAAAATAATTTGAACCTTGAAATAGTTGCAACACTGATTGATTTCGAGATGTTTATAAAATTTATTGACGTAAAATCGAGAAATAAGCTTCAAATTGACATGCTTAACTATGAAAAGTGATCCCCTGGCTTTTTTAATTGAACTACTATGGTTTAGACAACTTTGATTTTTATTAGACAAAATAACACCGTATAAAACCGCGAGTGTCGTTCGAAGCGTAATGGCTGACGGCTGACTTACTATGGTGTGAATGCGTGCGTGCTGGCTTGTCCGCATTAGTGCACTGACTATATAATAAAAGTACTCTGTGGCACTGACTTAGCGCTATATTCACGATCCAGCACGGCTGTACAGCAGCTCAAGGTCGCGTTGCTGGACGTAGCAAAAACATCGTGAATAGGCTTGACGTACGTCAAGGCTTGTCCAGCAACGCGACCTTGAGCTGACGTACAGCCGTGCTGGATCGTGAATATAGCGCTTTTGCTACTTCCAGCAACGCGACCTTAAGCTGCTGTACAGCCGTGCTGGATCGTGAATATAGCGCTTTATTATGGGTGCTTCAGTTGTTTCTTAGTGAAGTTCCGTCCGCCTTTTTTTTTAGGTCCATGATTTCATATTGACATTAATTGTACTCGACTAAATGCGAACTTTTTTTTATCTATTTTGTCTTTGTCTTTGTTTAGTGAATTCACATCACTTCTGTCAAAAAATTTGATCGAACGCAGGTTTTGTTCGGAATTGATTATCTATTTTCGGATGAAAATAACAATTATTCAATAATGATTCAGTGAATGTTATGAGAAATTCGTAGAAGCTGGCAGCGTTTGGTGTGAAAATGTGGATTCCTACGAAATCACCAAAGCTAGCTGTTGGTAAGTTGTAATTTTTTTAATCAATCATCATTACGCGGTCCGGATACATCCTGCCAATTACAGCGGAAACGTAATAACATGTTATGAATTTTAACTATTTTACGTGAGATATGAGAAGGCATATTAGATAGACCCATGATCTTTTGATAAAATCTCATGCAACTTGCTTTACTACTGAATTCATTGTTTGTCAACCATGTCTGTGTTTTTCCTAACTTTCCGGCCTTGTTTTTGAAATCAAGGTGTTTTTTTGTACCTATTAATAGAACAAGTATGACTTTAACCACAACTTCAAGATATGACTGGTATCAATAGAGATTCATGCATATCTTAAAACTATGAAGGCAGTATTTTTAATAGTTTTACTTATATTTCCCCAGTAGTATTAGTATTACTATTTTGAATATGTGTAGTGTTAACCAAAGCTTTAACACAGTTCCAGAAATCATTGGAAAAAAATTTATTGTCTACAACACATTTTGAAATAAAAATGAAATACTGAAAGTTTCTTTTGATCTCAGCTCTTGTAAACTAGGTGTCTTATCTGCCTTTGTTCAAGGTTTCATTAACTGTCCCATTCAAGAGTTGTTATTTACAACACATAAATAATACATTGGCAGTTCATTCTCATTCATTCACAGTCACACCATTATAATGAATGAAAATGATTTCTATGCATGTCCAAAAGCAAGCAGGAAAATTAAATAAACATAAATTAAAGCTTGTTTGTGGTCAGGCGGGGTATTAAAACATCTTATAACCAGGCTTGTTCCAGTGAGTGAACGAGATGGCGCTAGACAACTTGAATAGCTCTGTCACTTTCACTCGCTGGAACAAGCCTGATTTTAAGATGTTGTAATTACCGCTAGGCATGTAAAAAACTTTAATAAATACTAGTCTTTAGGCAGCTGTTGAGGAATGCCTATAATCAAGCATGGTAATTGGAGAGGTGACCCAGTGGAATACACTCCAGTTTATGAAGTGGGTTGTAAATCAAAATCTGGCCTTTATTTTTTTGTGCTCATTTACTTAAAACATTGTAATAAAACTGAAATATCCTAGTAAATTCAAAAGACATGACTGTGACCACTGCCGAGTCACACTAGTCCCACATGATGGGTTTAGGGGCCTTTTAGATAGATAATAAATAGATAGAATATTCTATATTATGGACACTAAACCAATCAAGGGTATTTACATATAAGTAACTTATAAATAGGGTGACACACTGGGCGGTCTTATCACTAAAAGTAATGTTTTCAAGACAACCCTAGATTGGATTTGAAAGAAAAGGAACCATTTGAATAACAAGATAAATATACACACATACACATACAAACATTTTATAGAAGGTGTTAAAAAATAACTGCAGGAAACTTCAGGAGTTGTTTGGAATCACAAATATTTTTTTAAGTAATAATTGGTTTTTGAAACCGAGTATGTACACAAAATTCCTGCAGTAAATGTTTTAACACACTTTATTACAAATATATCATAATAATGTAATTATAACAAAACAAAGAAAATAAACATTGCAGTCACATGTTTAAGGAGTGAAATAGTTTCTTCTCCATTAGAAGAAAGATTTAACCGTGAAGTTGGAATGTGTAAGAGGATTTTACTAAAGGCACACATATAATGTGTATAATAATTTAATTACAGCTGTTTATAACTGGAAGGGAGATGTCAGATCTGGACTGCCATTGGAAATTGGAGAGACGGTCCAGATATTGGAGGAAAATGGAGGTAATTGAAACATTGAATTTGTTTTTTTATTTAGATGGAAACTGTAAAAATGTAGTCGCAAAAAAAGGTGGTCTAAGCTAAGAAGTGTTTGTTCTTTTTCAACAAAAATAACATTGACATTTCCTTAAACTCGGACATTCTTTGGATAGGTATTCTAAGACCGAAGCTATGATGATGTCTGTATTGCAACATTACAATATCATTCTATGTTAATATTTATTTATTAAAATTCAGATAGACATTGACACAAAAAATACCTACAATCTGAAATGTAAATTAGTTACAAATTCTAGTTCTCTTTATAATTTTATCTGTAATGGAATAGAAACATTACTATGTAATTATGTACCTATTTATTATCATCCCACACAGTTCAGGCAATTGACCCATAGGAAGAGACCTAGCTCTATTAATTAGACTACTAGAACACTAAATTACTTCATAAATAATGTCATGGATGATATAAAAATTGCCCAAATAAGTTCATCTTCCTGTTTTATTTATTTTTGTGTTGGCGTAATTCCTGGGTGCAGGAAATATGTGATAACTGGAGATTAGAATAATTAAAAATAAGACAACAAACATATCAATAATACTTTCTTCTAATTTTACACATTTCCTTTTTTTTCTGACCAATTTTGCTGTAGTGTACAGGAAAATAAATCCATTGTGACAGTCACTACTGTTGATTAAAGTCTTTGGATGTTATTGTGTAGAAAAGTGTGGCAGGAATATCGGAAAACTTTACTTTTACCAAAAAATTAAGCCTTTATTACCTTTAGTTCTCCACTGTAGAAGAAAAAAGATTTATTTAATCCCAAGACACACAACAAGACAGGACATCTACCAACCCGCACTGGGGCCGCGTGGTGGACTATGGCCTACTCCCTCTCATAAAGAGGAGGCCTGTGTCCCAGCAGTGGGTACATTATAGGCTGATGATGATGATGATGAATCTCAAGACAGTCCTACTCATAATCTAGCTATGGTCTAGGCTTACATAATATTCAGCCACCCTCTTCTAGGTCTGCTACAATACCCCTAGTCACATGGTGAAAAATTCAATCCATTGGTAATAGCAGATTGTGGATGTGGAATGCTCTTCCTAAGGTTAACAAAAACTAGAACCTCAGTGGCAATGACAGATTACAGTGCATATGCTTTGATTCTATCAAAATAGTAAATGCCCATTGCTACAATACTATCTATGAAAGCATTTTCATCAAGCATATAAAACCAGTTTCACTTGCAGATTCTTAGTCCAGTGTTCAATAGTCTAAAGGGCCATTTAGACGGGGAGAGTTTCACGACTCGAACATACGATAATCGAAGGAATATAAAATATCGTCTTCGTCTAAACATCGCCCGTTGACTTGGGCGATAATCGCCTCGAATAGGAAGATTTCTCGTAAGGGAAAGTATCCGTCTAAACAGAACGTCAAGCAATAATCGCATTTCGAGTTTTTATGACAGTTGCTAACATGAGTGACATAACAAAACAAAACGGTTCAAACTGATTTGTACGATACTCGTATGAACGAGAAAAAATGTCATACGAGATCGTGTTTAGACAAGTCGAGTTTCTCGTATGCGATAATCTTCTTACAATAATATCGCCGTGTAAACAAACATAGACATTATCGCCTACGATAATGTCATATGCGAATCTCGTATGATATAATCGTAGACGAGATTTTAGTATTTGCCTGTGTGTTAACATCTTGATACGATTATGTTATGGCGATTATTGCTTGCGATAATTGCTTAGACATTCTCGAACGGAAACGTTCGAGAAACTCTCCCCGTCTAAATGGCGCTTAATTCATCTTACTGTATGAAGCCTTTAAGATATTCATCAATAATTTATTTTATTATTATCTTCTAGTGTGGTATAGAGGCTTCAGCTCAAAAAACAGATCATCATGGGGTATATTCCCATCATGTGTGGTAACAATCCGGCCATGCATTGTGAAGGGATCAGGAGCCACTGCTATTGCGGAACTGAAAGATGATCCTCTGGTTAGGGAGATAGCCTGCGTCTTGAGAGAATGGGCAAGACTATGGAAGAAGCTTTATGTGGTAAGTCTCACATCTTTGTATCACTCTTCTGTCAAAAGGATTCGTTCGATCCTTTTGTCATCTGACGTAAGCGAGCACATAGCTCATATCGCGAACGGCCGATGGAGTCGCAAGATGCGGAGGCGGCTACATGGGCGCGTAGCGAGGTATGGGCACGGTGGTGACAACTGTCCCGTTGGTAAACTGGAGTTCTGACGGCTTCATAGCTTGCGACTTTTGATTTTTATACATATATTTTTAATGACTCCTTCCACTATGTTGCGATTGACACAACGATCAAAACAATATAATCGAGGATTTTCTTTGTCTGGCCCCCATTAAACACAATTCTGACTACTAAAATAAAATACGTCTGAACTCCAAAGCGTTGATTGACTACCACGTATTGGACCGACCGTTGTAAAAATAACCCGGCAAAAGAGTCGCTGGACACAAGAAGGCGTAATACTTATAGTTCCAAATAAAAGGTGAACATGTTTTCCCTAGTCAATGATAGATGGCGCTGAACTTGGCATGTGACTACAATGAACGGAACGTCACGTCATTTTTTGATCTAAGCACAGAATATATAATAGTACCTTGATCTAAGCTTGTACCTAATTTTGAGATCTTAAAAAACGAAACGTACACATCCATAAACAACAATTTAAATCTCAATGGTCACATCACATCAATGACACTTTGAAAATAAATAACAAAAAATTTATGAGTATGCCACGCCAGAAAGAAAATGTCCCAAGAGAAAAAGAAGAGAAGTCTGTGCATCGTGGATTTGTGCAAAAATGAAGGCACACATCTTTTTCCCAAAGATGAAAGCCGTAAAGCGCAATGGATACAAGCCATCGTACATTTTAAGCCTGGACATACCATAAAAAAGCATTCGTACATATACTCAGCACACTTTAAACCAAGATTTTGCTTTGGCACCTAGTCACATAGTCAGTTCAACGCCACCTATAGAGTTCTTGGAAACTACTTTTTTTTTTTTAAACTCCAAAAAGAAAACCTCTCATTATAATGTTTTTCCACTGCAATGATAACATTGAGCGAAACTGAAGTTTGACTCAAATACAAACTATGACAAAGCATTCTCAGTAATGTTCCTGAGTAGCATATAGCAACGGAAACTGATGCAATAGATTGATACTTATCAGTTCTGAATATTGGCTGAAGAGGGATACTTGAGATGAAAATAAATATGAATGGTTTACAATCACTACTATTACTTGTATCAATATTTATACTGTCCGAACCGGTATCTAATCTACAGTCATGTAAAGTAAAAAAAATAAGCCCTATCAATTTATTTTATGAACAACAATTTTTATCAAATGACTCCTCGGTCGGGGCGAAAGAAACCGTCAGACTCGAACTGACTAAAATACACGGTACTTCTTCAATAACCCTTTACGTAACCTGTTTAGACAATCCCGCCTTGTTAGTTCAATGGTATAAGGCATTAGGCATTTCGTGGAGTTCCAGCAGGGCTGTGGTAATGTAGGAAAACATCGTGAGGAAACCGGCATGTCCTAGAACCAAAAATTCGAAGACATGTGACATTCACCAATCCGCACTGGGCCCGCGTGGTGGATTATGGCCCACCCCCTCTCACAGAGAGGAGGCCTGTGTCCCAGCAGTGGGAACATTAATAGGCTGATGATGATGTTGTGGTAATGTAGGCTTTCGGGCATTTTTTAAGTAGAGACTGGGTGGTGATGCTGTAGTGGCTTACCGAGATGAGAAAGACTTGAGTTGCTAAAATCTCCTGCCTATAATTCGGTTATTGGGATGATCAAATATATCTCTTTATCTGTACTAGATTGATAATGATTACACATGCCAAACATCTGTGACCTGTGGATCCATATTCTCGTCACAGCTGTGTTTATCTGTAGGTCAGTAAAGCTGCAATTTTAATTGATTCAGTTCAGTCAATGTAACAAAGTAATGAATCATACTGCACAACGCTTGGATCGTCTTTGTTTTGAAGCCTACCCATTTCAGTAGGACCTTAAATTTTGCCTTTTTTTTCTCTTTTTTATCTCAGAATATAATAGCATTTGGCAAAAGAGTTGACTTCCTTTCGGTATTTATAATCTTTTTTTAAATAGTTTGAGAATCATTTTTCTTTGATTTCTTTATTGGAACTACTTTTTGAAGTAACTAATAATATTTTATTACCAATTAACATTAAATAAAATTGGAAGAAACAAAGTGTTTGGCTACAAAGGTAATTGTCGACTTTGTAGCAACGACATTACACAAGCTACACTAGAGACAGGAAGCGATTCACGTGCATAGAATTTCTAGTGCTTTATGATTGAACTTTAATTGCTAGCCATACGTTTATATTTTTTATATGTACTTAGGTATTGTATTAACTTTTCCGTTTTCCGGTACAGATAGTGTGGCAATAACAATGAACTGTTTTATTAAAAAATAATTAATTTATGAAAATGAATCATCGGTATTAAATACATTGCTGCATGTATAATTGTATAGGGCACATTCCACGTTTACAGCAAACAATTCCACATGATACTGAACCCTAATTTTTTTATCATTGTTTTTTTGTAGTTGTTGAAAGAACAGCTGTTTTGCACAAAAATGCCGAACAGTATAAACTATCTCTGTATCTGTTTCTTCGTTGCGCAGGAGTTCTAGTCCCTTCTGGCTGAGCTCGCTCCATCTTAGGTCTCAGGTCTCATCTTGTATCAGAACTCTTAGTACGAGTTTTCACTTTTTTTTTTTACTTTACAGCGTCTTTCCAGTATTTACAGAGTTTCTTGTATGAAAAAATGGAACAGCGCCTCTGGTGTGCGAAGAAGGAACTAATTTTTTCCTTGAAAATTGTCAATTTGAAATTTTCAAAGTTCCAGTTTACTTTACGTCTCAAATACTGAAAACTCGTGCTAAGGGTACTGTACCTCATAAATGTAAAAACAAGTAAATAATTTACCTCAAAAATGACGCTGTGTTGTTTTTACCCAATTGCAAGGAGGGATTATACTTTTTTATTACTAAGTAAAAAACGCTACAAAATAGTCGATTTTTTTTTTAATTTTTGGAACTAGAATCAGTTTCTGATAACATGGTAACAAAAATTACTGTGTCCACCTTTCTACCGTGTTTATTTTATCACTAAATGCTCCTGTAACTCATATCTTTGTAGTCAAGTGTTGTATGTATTTTTTAAAAGCGTCAATTTTATTTTACTGCAATGGTTGACTGATAACTGTAGATCTGATTGTTCCGCACAGATGACTCATTTCTTTTTATCTTGGGTCGGCGCAGCGTGGCTTCTTTTTCTGTATGGTCTATTACTCGTCAACTCTTTAGTTACCTCCTTTCTATTCCTTCGTCCAATCCATACATGCATTTCCTTACTCATATAGCCTTCTTAAAAAGTTTTGAGTTTGTTCTCACAACTTTCCTAATGACGTTCAGCCGTATCACACTGCACTTGTGAGTCATCAGAGTAAAATGAGTTTAAAAATCGATAATTAGTTGGAGCAAATTAAAAAAAAAAACATGTTATCTCATCGATATCTGTGCCCATTCAATCGTATAAGACGTGTCACTCGTTTCTAAATTAAATTTTGCACGTGTTTTTGCCACATTAGGGTCGGAAATTATCTCGCAAGAATATTTATGTAGGATCCTCCGAACTAGATCATATTTTTTTTTTAACCAGGTAGGTAATATTATGTACTACTGATTTAAAAACATTAGTTATGTTTACTAACCTAAATCATTATCTGTCTGCAAAATATCTAAATTCGTGCAGCCGTTACGGAGATAAAAAGTTACTGATAGATATACGGACAGATGACAAAGATATTTCGCATGGCTTTGCTTAGTGCCTTGTAATATTTGGTCAGCATAGCAACATTCTTCAGAAGTTTTCATCTCGCCGTATTTTAACAAAAGTTGGACACACTGTGGCTGCTATTCTGCATAATGTTTGTATAGGTCGTAAGATTTGTCATTTAAATAGCCTCTTCACAGTTTCCTTTGTTATTCATGAGTCATTGTTTGTCGTTTTCCGTGTGTAGCCTTTTCTTACTTAGTAGAACAATACTGAATATTTGACACCAATATTTTCGAGAATGTACTTTTGTTTACATCCTACTTTATTCGCTTTTTGGTTAAAGTCGTTGAACTCTCCAAATGCGATAATTCTTTATATTTTTTTTTATTTTAACTTACCTTCGTTTTTGACTACTATCCCGCCTGATGGTAAGCGATGCAAAGAACCACAACCAAGTATGTCAGCAAAGTACTTATAATCAGCGTATAACGTTCCCTTTGCTACACACTGCACCGCAACACGCAGCGGGGCGCGTGTCGTCGAAGTCCTGTATCTGCGCGTAAATGCGTTATCTGTGTGTATACTACGTGTGTTTTTTGTTTTCAACGCAAATAGGGATACTTTCAAGCAACGTAAGGACACGCCCTCCCGCATTACCCTGCATCATAGCCAATGTCCCAGAACCTGCTTGCGGAGTTTCACTTTTTTTAAAATCGGTTTCCGGTTTTCTTCTGATGTTTTCCTTCACAGGAACAGGTCGCATAATAGATAACAAGTAAACATGTTATTAATTACCTGTAATGTAGTGGAATCATGTCACACCACCCCGGTGATCACCATAAGCACTCGGAGGGGAAACGGGCCCTCTTAAAAGACCAACCTTGTAGAACACCTGCTAGGGCACAACCCGCACAACCCCTGGGCAGTCTCTAAAGGGGGTCTTTCCTGAGCCTCGCTGTGCACGGCAGCACAGCACGTGACCACTATGATACCGTAACTGAGATCACTCTGTGGCCTTACGAAGTGGTTGTCAATAACCCTGGCCAGTAACTTCTCTCATCCATATTCATCCAAAAACCAGTGCTAGCCATGGGAACCAATTGAATCCCAAGTTGTTACTCACGGTCGAAAAATTTACCAGCTGATTTCATTGAGTAATTCTAATATCCCATACATTGTCATGGACAATACTTTAAAAGCATGATATATGTATAAAAACTAACAATGGTAGATAACTTTTCGGTCGGTTCACAATAACAATGTGTGTAGAATACGGTACTTGATACGCGTGTGAGTGTATTTCAGAATTTAAGACAAAATTATCATTTCGTCTGACGGTCTACTGAATACAAACTCGACTGCTGAACCTAGACGAAAAGATTGCCAAGTCGTAAGAAGTGGTATTGGGTTTTCCATTAGGAGTTTGCTTGACGGAATGGAATATCAAACATTTATTTGATATTGGACACACACACATAATTAAAAATACAATAAGAATTTTGTTCGCCCAGTATTATGTAGTACTTAAACTTAACTGGCGATTTTTCAGTGTTCTACTAGCTCACCCATCAGATGCACCTATGCCCAACCCTTCCAGGATGACAGGCGTGGTTTTTACAACAACAGGAACTAGCCACTTTAATGCCGGATCCACACGCTTGCCGTGTTTGCCAAGCAGAAGGAGACGGCGCTATACTAGAAAGCAAGACGCAAATAACTCTATCTCGTTTCATAGTATAGCGCCGTCTCCTTCTGTTTGGCAAACAAGGCAAGCGTGTGGATCTGGCATTACGATGTAATATCTCGGTAGCAATTTGAATCCCGATGTTTTTCTGTAACCAATCAATGGCCGAATTAAAATCCAAGTCTTAAAGATGTTCTATCTCGAGCAACCGTCAAAGAAGTCGTATCAAAATGCGGTATTCATTTCACTAATAAGCACCCCTCATACCTCGTGATTCATCTTCAAACAATTATCCAGTCAAATAAGTTTACCATTCCACCCCCTTTTCCAGGAGCGAGAGACCTACAGATTCAGCGCAGTAGCGAAGGTGATGCGCGAACTCCTGAGTGGCAGACGAGCTTTACTGGCCGGCACGTTGACCCAGGACCAAACTCGGGCATTGAGGCTCAAGCTCGTCGCCAAACTCGACTGGGGGAACAGGTGAGTGTAGTTAGCATGGTTTTGGCATGCACTGATGCACTAGTTTATCTGTAGACTGGAAATTAACAATCAAGTAGTGGGTTTTTGTACAGTTCAAAAGCTACCCTATTACACAGAACCTAAACCTTACTTTCGTAATATTTTAGCTACTGTTGGCGTGATGGCACGGCGTGATTAAATCGTGCGTACCACAGGATCTTGTGGCATACCACATTGTGATTCGCAAGCGCTAGGGTTAGCATATAACCTTATTTGAATTATTGTCAGATTTCATTATCGAACTGAAGTTACCCTTGTTTCGGTGCTGTGGCATCTGAAATTATCCGTGTTGATAGAACTTCAAAGCTAGCTTTATTGAAATAAGGTTGAAAATCATTTGTTCAGTTAATATTTAGTTCCTTGCCGTCAGTGGGCGTCGGTATCTACTAAATGTATCTCAAAGCCTTCAAAGATTGGAAGGCAAGATGTGATTAAACGGTGCAATCAATGTTATTTTCTGGGCTGCTTGGTATCTATTCATATGTAAGAATGTAGTACGGCAGTTGTGGAAATAATTTCCGTAGCTTTCAAAGTCACTAATACCAAAAAGAAAGAAATAAATCTAAGATGGTAGACTTACAAAACTAATCGCTATGGATATCGTTTCCATGGTTTCTAGTGGTTTCGAAGGTGATCCTCCAGGTGATGAAACTGAAGAAAATGTACAAATCCAAGGTGGTGGTGATTCAATTAAGAGTAGTCGTCGTGGTTTTAAAATTTGGGGGTTACTTAAAGCAAAAATAAAAATGAATAGGAAGTGAATTGACAGAAAAGGGTTAACGTTTTAAATGTAGTGTTGTAATGCATGTTACATTATAATCTTATTATAGTCTTCATAATATTATTTTTCTTAATTAATCATTTTGACACCTATATTTACAATCAAATCGTTGTTTTTAAGTACCCTGGGTTTTGGTGCTAATCATAACTGTGTTTTATATTAAGAAGCTTTTGTTTTTCACAATAAATCAACAAAATCTCTTATTATTTCTTTTCTTGACATATCTGTAAATAACATTCTCAATCTATCGTACTAATAATAATAATATCATCCCTTTGTTGGTATTTTTTAGGCTGTACCTCCTATAAATTTTGGTTGCCTGTTCAGTAATCTAAAAAAAAAAAAAAAAAAATGAAATTTCAACAAAATTAGGTTTGAAAGGTTTTTGTGTTTCCTCCTTTTTAGTACAGATACAGGATGGATTCTCTGAAACTAATTTTCACATGAAGTAATTTTTTAAATACTCTGTCTTGTTTTGTAAGAAGTATTATACGTGTTTATCTCTGGTATTTAGTACATAAATAAAACTAAAATAAAATTATTTGAAGTCATTTATTACCAAATATAATGTAGACAATGTAACACATTGAAATAATGATTGTTGCAGTCTCAGAAATATTACGTAGGAAGTAAGGCAGAATCGTTTATCAACTACAAAACATTTTATATAGGAATGGCAAAGTTTATATTAAAAACTAGTAAATACAAGGCAAACTGCACAAGTCAAGTACCGTCTAAACACTGCTCGAGTGTATGGAAGACATTTTTTCTAGATTTCAAGAAAGTTTTTCAATTCAAACACACATCTATTAAAATAATGCATGACTCAAAATCTTATTCTACAATATCATTTGAGATACGTTGAGAATCGTGGCCTTCCTTCTGGAAATCTTATTAAATGGCACATTTGGAACAATTTATGAGTATAATGTGTTCACTTCGAACTTATAGATAGATGTTCCTTGATTATTTCATCCATTCACACTTCATACATATTTTATGATCCCTTTTTCTTAGTACCAATATACTTTTGATATCAATCGCAAGATTGAAGTAACATTATATAAAATTTGACTATCAGCAGATACTCCCAGACGTAGCTATTCAAACACATAATTACACTACTAGTTACATGTATAAACACGAATACTAAACCAATGGAACAAAAGAAAAGCACGTATAAAATACTCTAATTATATAATATCTACTTAATTGTAAATGAAAGACTTAATATTAAACTCGATATGTGTATTCTGAAGCATTGTTATAGTTTTATTTCTACTACAAATAACTCACTGAATATTTCATATTAATAAGATCATCAATAGCGAAGACCATTCGGCATGGTTGCATTGGAGTATCACTTACCTATCTAATTTCATTAAAAATGCATTGCTATGGTCTTATATATTTTATCAACCTTATCGTAAAAAAGAAAAAAATATAAAGAAAATGTTAAAATTAAAAATGTCTTCTATATGTCACGTAAGGCAGCACGATGTGGGCAAGCCATTTACTGATACATAATAAAAATATTTGATGAAGGAAATAAAATATCTACGTATAACTTGCTCAGATCTCACATGCTGCAACCTTTATCAATTTCATAAAATCCTAATACAAAAGATATGCTATACTTAAAATAAAAAATGAATGTATACTTTGTATGTACTTTAAATATCAATTGCATTTATCTGCGAGTTGTTTGGAACTTACAAAACTAACTAAACATGTAATTCAAATATTGTTATTCAGTAAAAAGTATGTGTCTTATTCGCAAAGTCGTAGTACCACAGCAAATTCCATATCATAATAACAAACAAATTGATTAGTAGGTTATACGAAAAGTTTCAACAATTTTATTCTAATTAAAAACCGTATAAATTCACTTAATTTAAAGCTCAAGGCAAAAAGGCAATTGTTTGTCTTACATAAACAGGTAAAATAAGGAATGTCATGGTCATTCATGTCGTTGGAACTGAATTTCTTACATTACTGCGAACGAGCGTTACAAATACTCAAAGAACAATACACTGTGTCCCATACCTTCTTCACAGAAAGTAGTCTCGGATACAAGAATCGAGATCAATCGTAAATGGATTGTATAGGAATCTCATATGTTTTCTCGAAAGTCGTATTCGAGACAAAATTGCAATACATTTTCTAGGACTATTCTGAGAGCGCTGCGTGTATTGTCTAAGCTCAGTCTGGAAACTTACGTCTCTGTTTCCTTTGCGTACTTGTCAATGTTGGGGTAGATGGGGGCCATCTCGAGGGTTGAAGGGGCTGAAGGTGCGTTGGAGTTCATGTGCAGTCTTCGGGATAACTCGTCTAGAACTTCACCGAATACTCGCAGTGACATGTTCTGTCCTAGCAGGTGCAGAAGTAGGAAGTCGCCCACCTGGAAAGACAATGGATTTAGTTATTAAACAATTCGAAATTGCATTGAAAGTTTTAACAGATTCAAAGAACAGCGTTTTTATTAGTTAAGGAAACTATCTTAATAAAAATCAGGCTTTGGTTTGACAACAATCAACTATGTTCCTGATAGTAGATCTATCTTTTAATATACTCGTATGTTAACACAAACCTGAGTTTTCCTAACGAGGGACTCGACACCAGACGGTGTTCCGAAACGGAATCGTCTCTTGAGGATGGTTTCGCGGGTTCTTGGCAATAGGATTACTGCTGCTGAGTACACCAGGGCCAATCCGGTCACCACTGATAAGATGATGAACCTGTAAGAATAAAAAAAAACAATTGAATAACGGCAGTTCTTTTGAGGTTCTCCAAAGTTAGTCTTGTGTCATTGTTTTAAAGTATGAAATGCAATGACTGACGAGCATTGAAATTTAACAACTACAAAGCAAGGAAGCACTAAAATAGACCTTAATGGCAAAGTTATTCTTTATAGCTTTATTATTTAAAGATTATGCAAGGAAGTAAAAAGATAATCATCTACAGCAATATTTAAATTCACACAGTACTTAGCAACGCATGAAATCATGCAGGTAAAGTAAACGGAGGTCAACGTACCAGAACCACAGGAAGATGAAAATCTTCTCATTGAGGATATTCAAGGCTAGCACACATAGCGCATCGTGTTTCTGGATCGTTCCAGAAGCACCAAACTTGTGGAATGTACACTTTGTTATTCTTGGGAAGACTTCAATCTGGAAAAGACAAAGTAAATTAAACATTTAACAACAGCAGGCATATATTATAAGATAGTGAAAAAATCTGACAAATAAGTATTCTATCAGATAGTCGCCCCTGCTTCACTTGATAAGACTGGCAGCCAACCATAGTTAGGAGAAAAGACTAGGCAGAAGTTGTTATATCTGTTTATGGTACAGAACAAGCAAAAGGATACCTTCATAAAGAAGCAGGTGGTCGATACAGACACCGGTGCAGGCAAAATAGACCCATGTTATCATGCGCTCGCGCATAATAGACACATGTTGAGACTTGCCAAATTGCCGGTTTCTTCATAAAAGCTTTACCTGGCCAGACTAGTACCGATCTGTCTGTACCGAAAACCTGCTATGTAGGGACCCAATAAATTAAAATGGTACAGATATTCCAAGGAATTATTTAGAAGGATATACTACATGATAAGATCATAAGTTTCTATGGCCCAAAGTCAGTTAGTACTTAGGAATGAGATTGTTTTACTCAAATATTCTATGTTTGACGTTTAAACATTAGAATACAAACTAGAAACTCAAATGTTGGTGCAATAGACGTGACTGCTGATGCTATTATAATTGCTTCGTCAAATGCTATCCTAATTGCAACTGCTTGCAGTAAGATTTGCAAGAGTTATAGTTCTCTCATACACTACTTACCAAGTTAGCAACCCATTGATAGATGTACACATACATGGAACTTTAACTTAACAAGCGAAATCTAGGTGTACTACAGGGTCCACCTTTGCTAGCCTTGAAATCACAGGCATTATATTATGAAGGATGAATTAAAATGTTTCACTTACCATAGGATCAGTTCTTTGCTCCTGGTTCATGTTTGAAAACCTGACAACATCAGTACCATAAGTCAAGAAGGCACCACCGAGAAATGTGTCCAAGAAAAAGATGTTGCCCACCTGAAAACAACAAACGGGGTCATTAAAGGAATGAAACTACTATCTTAAGATCATTTCATTATAGGGAGATGAGTCTATGGTTAAGACACGCCTCCTATTATATAGGATGTAATCTTTGTAGGCGATCTGATGTTTTAGGACAATGCACCCTTGATAGTATAGCGTGACGATATATTGACTGGTTGTCTTCAACTCACAACCGTAGCAGACGAAATGTGGGTATTCTATTATGTCATTTGCCTTTGAGCAATGGCTTGGAGTTATGAATTATCTACTTACCACATTGATAAAGTTCAACGCCTCACAGAAGAAGTAACCGAAGGAATAAGTGTTGTGCATGTGTCTGGTATCCACCAAATACTGGACAAGACGATTCTGTAAAATACAATCACAAATATTAGCCTAGGAACATGGCCGTTCAAACAGAACAGAATATTAGATAATAGACGTTCCAGGCTCAGTTAATTTGTCTTATTAGGGACGTTCATCAAGTTTCATTAGTATCGGGACTTATCTCAATTGTTCCACTTTATTAAGAAACAAGATACCTATGTATATTGGCCTTATTAATGTACTAACATTATCTGTTTGTTATTGTTCCACCCACGGGATTATTCAAGGAGTAGGGAATGGTCTGTAACTTACCAAACGGTTGTTCTTGTCATCAGCTATGCTGGCAGCAGTTCCACGCATACCATCTGAGATCATGCGGACCTTGCCTTCCTCCCAGTTCTTCCATACCCAATGGGGCACGTAAAACAGCAGACCCTGAAAAATGAGGTTAATTGTCAATTACATCAATTACGAAATTATTCCGAAGTCCACATACGCCATTATGTATTCAAATAGAAAATATATGATTGAACTTTAAACCTGTTTGTTTCTACCAACAAAAACTTGCAGGCAGCAAGTCATCAGGTTTACTTATTGTAAAATTACGTCATACTTTACGTAACGTCGTAATACAGAGACCTCTCGATCAAGTACAAAGAAATCTTTAATGATCGGTGTTTAATGATGATGAAAATAAACAAAAGTGCTTACTTGGAAGAACAGCATGAACGGCACCCACTGGTAGTAGGCATGGATGCGTTTCTCTTCGTCATAGTCATTCCCGAGACCAGGATGTGAAATGCCCCTGGCCGGGGAGTTCGGAAGTGTGAACGTGTAGGTAATCCAGCAATAGGTGTTGAGGACGTGGGCTGGGACCGCTCCATCGTTGATGCATGAGATCGGGTCGCCTGAAAGGAAATAGACGATAAGGATTTCTGATGCATTGTTAAGTATACACTTACGCTGTCTATGTAATAGAAATAATCTGTTCGTATTTGTAAAAACAACTAAGAATTTCTTGTAAATTGGCAAATGGCCCATAGAAAAAAGATGATAAATCTTTTTCTCGGGTGTCCAGCTTTTCAATAAAACAATAAGAATTTAAACAAAGTGTGAAACCAAAAAACCGCAAGCTGCATTGCGAAAGTCAGTCGAACCCTAACCAGGCACGTAGGCAAATCGTGTTCTGCGGTTTTTTACCTGACGTGGATTAAATGTAAGTCGTGATGAATCACTGTTACGAGATTTAGGGTAGCTAATGTCTCCATTTTCTTTGTTAAAAGCTTTCGAAGTTGGTAGCTTTCTTAGCCCATGACCCCTGAGTCATTAAACGTCTACTTATGAGTTTACAGTTATGTTTTAAAGTCCGGATTAACATACTCGTTATTATTAATGTCAGGCCTTGAAGGGCCGTTGAAACGCTTCTAGCTATAGATTAATATTATTCGTTCCATGGCCCTGACATTGCAACAACGATTGCGGATGCGTTAATATCGTCACTAATAGTGCATCTGCCCCACAACCTGTCGCAATTTGTCGACCGTGATTCAAATCACCTTGGTCGTGTCGAGGGCTCAGGTCCGGCGTTTTATGTTCCTGTTATCGGTTTAAAAATAAACGGTCCGATCACGTGGAAAACTTGTTGAATTTATCTCAAGAACGGGTCTTGTTTAAAAAACAGATTGAGACTGTCGTTGTTAAAATATATGTAATGTATAAAGATTACATTGGTTGACTTCGAACTGACACAGTTATAAATACCTAGGTATAATATTATTTACCTTTGATATGTGGGTAATGTGCATAATCGCATTAAAAATAGACGAACGAGTATTTAATTTGTCCTGTTGCATCCCGTCATATGATCTCATTTAATTTAAACTGGTCTGTCTCGAATAGCATTGAACTGTACAATACCATGTCAATACCGACAGAAGTGTTGTTCGGTACCTAAGTACACGTGACAATGTTGGGAGTGACCAGCTTGCTAAATAACAGATGCTGCAAGGCACAATCCTGGGAAATTCACGTTTTAACCAGAAATAGCACATCATGCGACAGGCGATCTACCGAGCACCTGAATTTTCCGGTTTCATCGTAGGAAAATGTTGTTCCAATGTTATCAATCAAATTGATTTGATTGATAGCAATTATTATTGATCACAATCAATGACTACCTACTAAATGAGGCAAAGGCTGCCTCGATAGGAAATTGTTTTATCAAAAGTCCCTGGCTTTGACACTTTAATAACAATAGGGAAATAATTACAATTTCTTAAGAAAAGTAAATTCCGCTATTATGTTCAAATATCTAAGAATCTACATGTGTAAGGGTCATTTCACATTGCGAAATATTGTATCATTAATATGAATACCGTTAACTCTGACTCAACAGCCGAGGTGTCGAATTGACTAAAGTCACATGCTTGCTAATTGCTCCATAACGAGCACTTACAATTGTTACTGCATTTATCATCGTCTTGAGAATCTCAAACGGACATACAAATAAGAATGAATTAACAAACAACGTTGTCAGTGACATTTATATAGCTGGAGGGTCGAGAGATAGTGACGCAACAGCTGCTATTGCTGATGCCGAGATATGGAAGCCTATCACAGACCATCTTTGTACAAACATCAAGACTCACAATGCTAGCACACAATCAGACAAAACAAAAAGTAAAGAGGCCATGTAAGACGAAAGTAAGTTAGTAGCAGTCTTCTTTATCGCCACAAAGTGCATTGACTTCATAAATTCTAACAGTTGAGAGAAAACGCAAGCGACACATAACTGCACTTTAATCGCATAGGTTTGTAGACCCATCAACAAACCGAGCAAATTACCTTTCGAATGTTTTTAATGCTATCGTTAAGCTATTCAAGTTATGCTAATTCTAACTTATGAAGTGATAAAAGTACACGATAAGGACTTAAAACGGTTCCATCAATAGTACCCTGAAATACTCGTTTTGCTGCGATTGTCTGGTTACTAGTGGGTCATGGTGAGCTGCTGCATGAACTTAACTGTCATATAAATAAAACACATTTATGCTCGTATACACTTGCGCATATATGGGTACAAAAATATTATAATACGGAATGAAGAATTTAGGTCGTGACGTTGAATAATGTTCGTCGTAATAATTTTGACGATTGCAAAATGTGCTCACTGTCAGTTTTGTGTACGACCAAAAATTATGAACCTATTGTTTGTGAAGTACTTGCATGGTTATATCTACCACACATCCCTTTTACAATCCAATTTCTAATAAAGCATCAAATGTGACTCATCCCAACTGAAGTGATGAACATCATAATTATCGTATTTAAAGTAGTAGTTTCCCAAGTCAGGTTTTTAATGATCATTCATCATCAAATCAATATCCTTAGTTATATATCCTTATTTTTTTTACTTAATTTAAACGATAAAGAGAAATTTATTTAAAGTTCAGTGCCCATATTGGCAAAATAATATTAAAGCTCGTTAGCTAGTTCTCATAGTGAGATGCATAGTAACAGCTAATCTGTAACTGTTATCGTTGCTAACGACTATGTTTTGATTACTAACACCTGAAGCGCAAATGTGATTGTTCAGGTTGCATGTAGGGCAAAATATCACGGACTGCAACGCTGCAATAAACTACATATGGACTGCTGACTAACTACCTATGAGACAATGTGCACCGACTACGTGACTGTAAGGAACCTGGACGCTTTAGTATGCAGGTTTCTTCGATATTACTATTGTTGGAACGTCTATGTACCTGCATACAATTGGAAAGTTACAGACAATGCTACGGCCTAATGACCCATTAACTATCTCGAGACGTGTAAATTACCAACATACTTGGACGTAATTGTTCATTTTAGAATTCAAACTGTCAGACCTGATTTCTCTGTTGACTGTTAGACACTAAATAGATTTACAAAGGTAAACGCAGGTTAGACTAATTTGTTTGCAGTCAAATTGTTTGTCACGAACTGGTCAACAACCTGCTCAAATAAGGAAAACTAATAATAGAAGTAGTTGCAGCACTAAGCAGAATAGGTTAGGCAAATTCTAAAACCAGGAAGATGACTTAAACAATGTCGTTAGTTAACTTAATAATAGTCCACTTAACGTACCAAAAACCAGTCGTGCAATAGTTGAATAAAATAGTTCTTTGTAGTTAATACAATTATTTAATGTGTAAATACTGTCTCACGAATCACGATTTAATTTACTTACTGAATTCGAATAGCTATTCTATTTTTATCGTTAGCTCACACAGCAATAATCGTCAGAAGGTTAATAAGTATAAGTTACAAGTGGCTATTAAGCAGTAGTTTGTTTGTGTTTGTGGCTCATCGAATGGGGAGCTTGCGATAACGTTGAACGTAAACATCGTTTGTTCCACCGGCGTATTCGAACACTTCCTATCATCACGTTCTTTACATAATAACGGATAATGATGATCTTCAATTTGCTGAGAACTAGTTAGTTGCATGATACCTTTATCTGGAACGAAACGTTAATCTTCCAATAGATAATTATAATTTAACGACCACTGCTATGCATATTTGCAGGGATGCTTCACTTGAAGATATAAATCTCAAACACAATGTAACTTAACAAGTCCTGATTACAACAAATAACGAGCATCAAATCAGCCGTGCAAAAATACAGTATGTCATAATCGCTTCATTAACACACAATATCGTTAGGTAATTGGGGATAATGTATACCTAATGTGTACACGACATGTTTAACGATTGTTTATGGTCTTTATCGTGTGTATGATAATGCTGACTGTTATGATTCTAATAAGCCTCTGTCTGGAACCCGTCCAGATGTGCGTTATGTAACAGAAACTTGAAGTGTGAATTAGATATGATTCGGAAGTCACGACGATTCAGTTGATTCACTAGTAGACTGCACTAAAGATTGATTGTTGAGAGAGTTCAGAATCAGAATCCAAATTCCATGAAAACCCAATAAACTAGTCTATAAAGGCCTAGCGTTCACACAAGCTGGTAAAACTCATCAGAATATAGACTTTAAGTACTATAAATTGGTTAGAGATGATGAAAAAATAGCACCCAGTATATCATAGGAAGGATTTCCACAGGATCCAACTAGTAAGATAATGTAAACTTCCGCAATAAAGGTTATTTATAAATTAAGTTCAACATCTAAACGGGAGCAGTAACACGTTCTACATTGTATTTGACTTTGAACTGTAGAATAGCGTACAGTATCAGTAGACCGTGAAAAGATTTCCATGGCCTTTACTTTTCTATGTTTAGGTGATCAGTCGACACAATTAGATCGTGTAGATTTTTTATGAGTTCATAGTTTCTAATTTCAAGTATTAATTGTTCTGGAAGGCTTGACAATGAAATTATCAAAACATAAAAGGAAGATAGGTGCCAAAGTTACAGAGTTTAATAATGAACGAGAGGGCAGACGTGTCATCATAATCGGGATTCGCTTATCTAGGAGATAACACAAACTTTTGTTTCTACGATGCAAAACTAAAAAGATGCAATGATGAGTAGCGGTTCTAAACGGCCACTTTAAGCAATTCTTCTAAGTTATACGCAGAAGCAGAATTGCAATTGGTAAGGCGTTCTGGAGCACGGACCCGGAAGGATGCAGGTTCGAATCTTGCACGCAGCTGAATCTTTTAACAACATTGCTCAAAAAAAGCTTTATAAAACTATGAGTTTTAAGAATGTTGACACTGATGCAGCTGGTACGCTCCATGTCTCGGCCGCCTACGCAAATATGTATATGCATACACTTTCCACAATCGGTTCAATCAAATACACTTGTTGCCTAATACATAATCTTGTATGCCTTGTAGGTTCACTGACCCGTTTCGCTCCAGTGAATTGAATCTTATCACGTACGTATACGACTCTTGTTGTATGTTTGTACAATCAATTTGTCATGAACTCATGACGTCTCAATTTAGGTAACTGTTACACACACGGTGTTCCTGTTCTGAACAATGACCTGAAAATGATTCACACTTTTACGGTAGTTACGAGATCAGACGAGACGGACTGTTATTTCTCGTTAGACTCTTTGTGTTATTCGGTCTTCAGGTTAGTGTCTAGGTCAGACTTTGCATCATTTTAAAAACACAAACGTTTGCCAATTAGGGGATCTCTTTTAATAAGCTTTCACTCGAATGTTACAATTTCTCGTTTTGCTTTCTCACTGGTCATTATGCTCAAGATAATTTTGTAGTTTATTACACAATTAATAATTTAATTTATGGTTGCTTTGTACGTTCTCATGCTCGCTTGAAATGATTGTGGTTCAGAAATTGCAATGACACGTCAGTAATGAGAGGTTGCCTGTCCATCGTTCTGGAAACTCGATTACCTCATTAGACCCCTTTAAACCTTGAATAATAGAACAACTGATACACTTTTCTAAGTAATCCTTGTCACCTGTTGTAAAGTAGCAGTCTTCTCACAGTTGTAAATTTAAAAATAAATTGCTGACTAACTTTATACAAAGAAATTATGTTACCTTATTCTACTCCACGTTAAAAATAAAATGGAACACGTAAAATAAATTGTCAACTATGTGGTTTTTCGTAAGTAGGTACCTAATGGCAATAAAATTAATTATAGTAACAACACAAATAGACGTCTATTTCAAATAATAAGGTAAAAATAATTAAATACTAACTTATTAACCAAATTACAATACACCTTATTAAGAAACAGGTTGATTCTCCACTGAGCGTGAATAGGGGAATAATATTAGTCAGGTTACGTTCAGCTGACTTAGTCACTTGTTTTCATGGGAACAGTCTTCTCTTGAATTCAATAGTTTACTATTAGTATGAGGAAAAACGTTCAGAAGAGGCTAAGTTTATCTTATTTGTTCAATTGTTATTTCCTGGGATTGTGTCTTAGTGATGTTTAATTGATTGTATTTATAAATTTAACTTTAATATTCGCATCAGTATTTAACTGTGGAATATTCCCATGTTTGGCTTTCACACGCATTCAAAACTGTTTATCACATTGCATTGATATGACTACCAAATACCTTGTAGCATTCAAATATCGCTAGTTTATATTCATGGTCATTTCTCTTTGTACTAGAATATATTCCTCGGTACTATTCCGCATAATAAATTATAGAATTTAAAGACAATACGTATAGAACAGTTGTAACAGGTTGCTGTCCCATCGTCTGTCTGTCTAGCAATACGACAATGACCCATATCCCGTTTACGACTTCCGTGAGCAAATCACTAGCTGATACAAGCTATTTTCTAACATTGGCGTATCTACTTTATTAATATGTTATTTATTGCCTTACAGATATTTTATTTCTAGGAGGTATACCTAGTTCATTTCTATATTCCCCGAAGATTGAATATCTAACGATCGCAAGCACAACTTAATACTAGAAAACGCTAAGAGTATCACAGGGTACTATTTTAGGTCCTATGCAAAATCAAAATTCATTTTAAACTTACCAATAAGATTATTAGCGGTGACAAGTATACAGCACAGGAACAATATGGCTGATGTGATGCGATAGTGCATTCTGAACACCATGTTGTCTATAACAGCCTTGTCGATGAGGTAGCGGACCTTCACGAAGCCCGCTACTGATGACACCAAACCAAATACCGCCATCTTGAATGTGTTAAATTACTTCGTTGTCTGAAACAAAAAAAATGAAGTTGAATTTTCATAGAGCATCGAACTTTTAATAAGGCAACACATTATGTAGTCAAAAGCCCTGTGCACTTGCAGATTTATAATGATTTTGTATTTTGTTAACCATCATACATTTCTATATGAATTGCCAATGAATGTTTTACTTTACAACGAAAACAAACTGTAGAGACGTCTAAAACAACCCTTTGTCTACATTAGAACACCAGTCACAAAAGACCACTATAAATACATCGACGCGCCTTAACTAACTTCGTGACAAGTGCCATACGCCACCCATACGAAATTAGAACTTAAACGGTAAACTTTATTAGTGTTTTGATTCCACCAATGTGCGTAACAGCTGTGTCGACTCGTCGTTCTCATGTCTTCATTTTTGTATAAATATTTTCTTTATAAGTTTATCCCAATTCGATAAACAGTTATGTGAAAAGAACACGAATCCATTTATTAGGGCTGGTCTTCTCAATCAATGACCTCAGTCATATTTCAACGTTGCAGCTACCTCTCGCCCACGCCTTGTCCAGTCGGGTCCAGCGGTTTTTTATAAACTAATATTGTTTCTTCGCCGCTAACACCACGTGTCAATAATGTGAAGTCGTCGTATTGACATTTATTCTTAAGTAACTATGCTTGTGTTCATTCTGGTCTATTGCTGTAGGATGTGTATAAATGAATGAATAGGTACTCTCTAGTAGACAACTCATGATAAATGGATCTAACCTTGGCGACTTCTTGATCTCGTTCCTACGCCCGTGTCGCATGTAGCATGTGCTATTTAGGTCGCTCGCAGGGGGCAATATTAATTGATCATTGGTTATGAAATCAGCTCGGAGACATACGTGTATCATAACTGTTATTGATAGAATTTACTACATTTATGTGATAATCACCATATCAATGTCCATTTCATTTTCCGCAGCTATTGCATGTTATTCACACTATAAATTGTGCATCACGATATATGTGGGGCATGAAACTCATTTTTAACTATTTTGCCAACATAATCGTAATCGTGTTAGGATGGAGTGCGGTGGAGGCGAATGGTGCGCCGGCGCAGGGCATGTGGCGGGTCGTCGACCGGCCGCTGTTCGTGCGCCTCCTGCGTTTTTAACCTCCCTCCTCCCCCGTGCCCCCTCGCTGCTTTACCTCAACCGACCCTGGCTGATGCATCGCTTGGCAACGCGAATTTTACGCGGAAACCAGTTTGAGCGGCGACAATCTTTGCCGGCTGTGCATGTCGCGATCTCGACGATCGATTAGCTTCGGAAGAAAGTTCGATCTAGTTGTTAATATTTGATTACTTAACTAAGTACCAACTTAATTTTCTACCTGCAACATTTTCAAAATTTTGCGAGCAAAGTTTCTCGCACATATCATCAAAGTAAACACAAATATTTGCTCATATGTCATTTGTGTATTCCGTGAGATATCGATGCGTCGACATATTCCCTGAATGATAAATATTTTAAGGAACCCGCTGTTTGCTTACGCCGTGACTGATAATGGGTACCGGAGGGGGAGAGGTGAGGCGTACATTCCGCTGTTTATGACATGCACAGGCGAACAGGCAGTGGCGGGTGGGCTCCGTCCCTGAACCTTTGTGCCGCTCTTAACTGCATATCCTTGTTCCACTCGCTTGTTACCGCAGACCATTTATCACCGTCACAGGCGGCACTTCGAGCTGCTAACTCGATTTTATTATCTTTTGTTTTAAATTACTTTGGCGTTTATGGGTTCCTCTTGTAAATCTTAATAATAAAGCGCTGTGAAGCGTATGAAATTTCTTGTCCAAGCATTTAAAAGTCAGATTTCACTCCCAAGCTCGTGATAATGAGCAACATGCTTCTGCCGTACTTATTTGACTCAAACGGCACGCGTCGGCTCTCAACTGAATGGACACTAATTGCGGTAAATGTGAGCCGCTTCAACCTGCACAGCACACGTTCAAACTTAATACAATACCGACTTTCGTGGGAAAGAATCTCAAACCTTTCGTATCGATAGCTCAGTCGGACAATAAGCATTTCATCAGAAAGCGTGGCTAATGACGTGGAACGATTGGTCCGAATATTAGGTAACGTTGAGATTTGCAGTGCAAGTGAACGGCCCAGTTTGTCGCTTCTGTCGTAATTTACGTCTCAGCCTCGCGGCGAAGCAACATACTGATTCAGTTCGGTCGGTCGCTGTCGTCTCGTGTCTGATATAATTAACTCTCATTGACTGCGTTGATTGTTAGTGGCATTCCTTCTCGCATTGTTTACATTGTAGAAAAACAATGTGAAAACACGTGGTACTTATCAACGTAGAAGAACCTGTTCAAATTATAGGCGTTGACCAGATAATCCAGTGTGTGGGTCATACATAACATCCGCGGTGACTATGGCTGCCTTTCGTCATGTCATGTTTTGTGTCCATTCATACGGAAATGCGCTTCCAATGTGGACCTGCGGTTGCGTTAATGCGGTCCGGGTTATGTTTCATAGACCTTTAAACTACACGCTCTGATAAAATTCTTTATAATATTATTTATGGGCAGTATTGCAAATGCAAATAATCGATACCCTATAGCAGATAAAAATAATTTATCGTCTGAGGTGAAAGATATGCTTTTAAATTCTATATGGCTTTGTAAACAAAACATCGCTTTGTAAAACTTATACGGGCTAATTGATAGCGCGTGTGCAGCGTACGCAATGAGGGATATAATGTAGGTACTTTCTTACGTTCAACGTGCTTAGTATTTTTCTGCATTTCTTTGCCATCTCTTTCAGTCTCAACATAAGAATCCTGGTTGGTATAATTTACTCAAATTCCATTCCATGGATTCTTGGGATCATTTGAATATGTAAAAAAGCTCTGGAGTCAAAGAAAGACAAGAATAACCGTGACTTTACTGCCAATTAGTGTAACTAATATTTTTATATGAGAAACACGAATACTTAAACAAGTTTGCAAGTTCAAGGCGTGTTTTAGAGGTTATCGCCAGGCGCTTCGCCGTCATCATGGATGCAGGTGCCGTGGCCGCACGCCGTGACAAGAATAATATGTGAGACCGGTTAAAGATGCCCCCTTTTGTGGCATCATACCAAAGAAACTCTCACACGGTACCTATTGAGAACCCGATAATTTCCTACACTCTTTCACGCGTTATTTGAAATTCAAATGTGCCGTACGGTAAATGTTATGAAATAGCATTTAAACTACTTGATGTACTGACCTTTAACGCTTTAGATAATGACACTACTGCGTGATTATATTAACGTCATTACTTCGGAAATTGCTGTTAAAATGTATTAAGTACTCCTAATTTGCCAAATTGTTATTAATTATGTCGTCCAAATTGCGTCCAGTTAATATATCCACCTAGCTCTGTAAGTTATTATTAGTACGCGGTAACTCGTACGGTAGGAAATTATTTTCTACAGTCACTGACAATGTGATTGTTATTGTGTTTTGTACTCGAACATGTCCGGGTTGTAACGAAATTAATCGGGCACTGGTTTGATTGTTTTTATTTCTTTATTCACTGTGTCCTTGGTCGGCTCATCTTCAATGAAGCTTCGTGGACCGTGAATTTCGCGTGTTTAGGCACATGTGTGGCACAGTTTCTTATTGAGAATCTAGAAATAATACCTCACGGTTTGTTACTTCACAACACATCCTAAACTTCATTTTTATGAATCGCAACGTGGTAATTATTTATCTAAACAAGGTGGTATTTAAACACGTTCATCCCTTTAGATGAACTTGCTTTGTCCATTCTATTCAAATGGAGTTCCCGGTAAATAGTGCGGCGTCCCTTTCCCCCTCAGTCGTCGCTCAGGTAAACGGGGACACAGCCGCTACCTGTGACCATGAGAAACTCTACACTGGCACATCGAGGCGTCTTTAATTCATAACATCATTACTTTTATATGAACCCATTAATCGTTCGTTCATTACTTACCCGCCATTCCTACCTCTCAAGACAGCGGGCGGAATAAAAAAGAAATGTGATGACTATGCACAAGGCTTTTGTTCCCGCACATGTATGCTGTCAAACAACATTCCTCGCGTCGTCGATATGAGTTAAGCTCGACTCAATCCATTCCAGTAAGCTTTTGTGACACAACTCACTTACCTTTTAAACCTAACTGTTACTTTCCAGCCACTCTGTTCTTAAAAATTTTATGATCGCAAGTAGCTCGTTCTTTTAAACACAACACTATTCACAGTCTCACTTATACGTCTAAAATACTTTACTACAATGGTTCTACGTCATTGTATTACAAGGGAGATGTCATACAATATAATAAGCGGAGTAAAGCGAGTTGCAACTGGGGGGCCGGAGCACAACGCACCAGCTGCTCGTGTGTCGGAAACTTAACTGAACGACCGAGCGTCCGATTCGATCGGCCTCGCACACGGTGACTCGCGCGGGATTTTCTACCGATGTCTATGTTGCTCACGCGCATCTATAGCTGTCTCTCTCTTCCCTTGATCAAGTTCGTAGGACTCTTACATTTGCTGTCTCTCTCTAAATGCACAGTAGCCACTAGCCACGGGTACTGAACGAGTTGTGAGTCGAGAGGGTTTTGACTCCAGTGTGAGGTTGCACCGTGAGCCATACTTTGATCTTCATGTCGATTTTTTTGGCGAGATTTTGATGACTGGTTTCGACGAGTGAGGACCGCTCGCGGCTGTTAATTAACACATTTTCGGGCCATAGTAATTTTGTTAAAAGTTGCATTATTTTGTTTGTGCTTTAGTTATATTAGGTCATTTAAATGAGCAAAAGCTTCACCTGGTTTTTTTAGGGATAATCTTAACAGTAATCAGATTAGGGATGATTATAGGGCAAGAGTTATATCTATTGCAATAAGGAACATGACGTAAACTTTTGAAAATATTTCTTAAACGGATTATTTATTTGGGCCACCTCTATAATAACTATTCCGTAAAATAGCAATGTGGCGCTTTGGGACTACTTACTAATTTTAGATATTACCACAGCAAAGTTAAAAGATCATGCCATCAGTACATTAGTATCAGTCAATAAACAGTCAATTATATGTCTTAGTAATGACGGGTCTGGCTGCAAAGCGCTGGCGGCCGCTGTAGCCTCATTGGACAGGCATGCGACTTACCTGTTCCTCAGCGAGTATAAAAAAGTTAGATACAGCTGAGATGTGGTTTTACCCGATTGCCCATATTCAGTACTTTAAGCACACGATTACGTAACTTGAAGTACTTGAGCAGCTTATCAGCAAGCTTGGTGCGTTCATTATTTTTATTTCTGAACAGGACATTTCTAAACGTTTTATCGTCTCATAATTTTCAAGTTAGCAGACTAGTTTTTGCTGACTCTGGTGTAACTTGCAATAATTTTTTGCTTCTCATTCCTCTCGTATGACGGTGATTTATCTTTTTGGGCTTCACATTTTTTCTTTTCTGAATTTCTTTAAAATCCATTTATTATTTTGAGTGGTGTCCGAGCATGAGGAAAATGCAACTTTTCCCATTAGGGGTGCGATTTTGTTTTGCACTTTCTCTTAGCTAGGCAATTTAATTTAAGTAATTTTATGAAAAAATATTCATGCATTTAATCATCATCTTCAGACTGCTTATCAAGCTTAAAACTATCTTGACATAATATAAGTGGTATTTACACGTGGTATTTTACCGGCGTCCAGAATATTCTTGCGATTCAAATCAGTCTGAACTAGTGGAGCTTTCAAAAGCTTTCAGCTTCTATTTTTTATGATAATACCTCAGAATTTTACCTTATGTAATCTAGACCACATCGTTCTTTAGCATGCAGCATGGTGGGATGTCTTGTCTTAAACTTTACGTATTTTCGTCATTACAACTTAGCAGTATTCTTGAATAATGATTTGGTTAAACGAACATCTAATTAGTGATTTTTCTTTTGCGTTTCACATCTTTACGTTATATCTATTCCTGTACAATATATAACTACGACTAACTACTTTAGGATGATAAGTTCAGTGGGTTAGGCGTAAAAAAGTAACAAACAAACATAAGTCGGTACTCATTTAAAAATTAGAATTTCGGCCTTTCTATCTATTTTCAGCAAACTGCACGATCTTTAAAATCAACGAAGACCTAGACAGCATTTAATAGGAAGGATTACGAAATAATCATCTAATGAAACGTCGTAACGTGATGAAGTTCGATGCGCCGGAGTTGTGCAAAACTTGATTTACCTGTTTGGTCTGTCACGATGAAATCTAGCTTCATTTCTCGGTTATTTTCGGCTGGGTTCCAAAGACACAGATTTCTTTAGTCTATGCTTAGGAATTCCTATTTGGGTAGGTGCTTTTTTTTTTTTTTTTTTTTTTGTTTTTTTTTTTTTTTTTTTTTTTTAGCGTGGTAAAATCATCAAATGAGTCCTCCAACCCCGGGCAGGGCGGGAGGGACTGTCAGACTTCTACTGACTAAAATCCACGGTGTCCTTCATAGCCTGTTAAGTTCCGGGGTTACGGTTAGGGAATAATCCCGCGACCCCGGCAGGCTTTGGCCCTCTGAGAGGGGGGCCCCGTCATTATGCTGACGCTCTTTGAGGCGCGCGTGGGACACAACGCGCCGTCGACCCGGGCATGGTCCTTGGTCGGGCAGCGAGTTGCCCTTTACTCGCTGCCCGCATGCCCGCGCCTACGGTGGCCGGAGATCGTCGCGCGACGTCCGTCGCCGTGGGCGCCTACCACTGCGGCTGGGGCGGAGGGAGGACGCTGTCCTCTCTCGCTCGCGGCCTGCCTCCTCCTTTACGAGCATTACTGCCTCGCAGAAGGAGCTGACCGCTTCCCACTCCGTCTCGCCCCGCAGCATGGCCGCAACCAATGCCGGGCGCGAGAGGTCTCCGCCTATCGCAGCCGTGAGGACACGTCGGTGCTCCGCCCAAGCCGGGCAGTCTTGCACCGTATGCTCCACCGTGTCCTCCGGGCGATCTTCGCAGTGGTGGCACCCAGGCGTCTCCTCCTTTCGCATCAGACACAGGTACCTCCCGAAACTTCCGTGTCCGGTGAGGACCTGCGTCAAGCGGTAGGTCAGGACGCCATGACTTCTCTCCAGCCACTCCTCAAAGAGGGGTCTTACCGCCGCAATTGCGGCGTGCCCGTTGGGTAGGTGCTAATGGTCGTATAAAAAAATCCTTTTACACGTTTTATTTTAATTTACATATTTATGTGTCCGTCCATTCATATAATTCGATGGACTATGTGAAGGATAATTTTGGCTAGAAATGACAAGTATCTATTCTAACATTATAAAGGTGAAAAGTTTTTTTTGTTTGATTGAACGCACTAAACTCAGAAATTACTGGCTCAAATTGAATTATTCTTTGTATTGGATTGTCCATTTATCGAAGAAGTTTACAGTCTATAAAACTTTAGGCTACGACCAATATTAGCCGATCTTCTTCTTCGATTCACTCTTGACAGAGTAGTCAGCATGTTGCAGCGAGACATCGTGCTACCATAATTCGCCTCTCAATGCGACGCCATCCCTCCCTGCCGGCTGTTATTCTTGTGTACTCATGTAGCGGACCACCTACTGCAGGCTTGATCTGGTCAGTCCATCGCATGGGTGACCTGCCGCGTGCTCTCGTGCTTTCTACTCTCCCCTGGACAACAAGCCTAACAGCGGGGTTGAAACCACAAGGAACAGTAGAGCAATATAGGTAAAGATGACACGCTGCCCCCATTCCAATCTAATAGGGGGCAGGAAAAAATAACACAAATATTATCATGTCCTTATAATTAACAAACAATAGAAGTATTGTTGATTTTATTTTTAATTCGTGCGCTATTGTTTTTGCCTCCAATAAGATATGAACATGTTCATTTAAATATACCATATAATAATAAAGGTAATATAATCTTAATTCTGTGCATACCATCCTGTTAACTTTGTGTGATACACTTTTCCTGTGTCCACGAGAGCACATAAAGGACCCCTAAACTGCAAGCAAGTAATATCAGAGCTGTGTTGCATCATCCTTCTTTAACGGACAGGTCAAACTATAGAAAAAGGTTTATCTAATAGTTTTCCTTTGATTTAGAAGAGACCTAGACTCTGTATTTGATGACTTTTATTTTTTGTTGGCCTGGGAAATCATAGGTGGAGTGAATGAGGGTGTCAGACTCTTACTGTTAAAACCCAAGTTGTTCCTTCTTTGCCATTATAATTCATCGCCACGGTAACTTTCAAGTATTCCTGGAACTCTGGCAGACATTGGCATTGTCGGGGCTCCAAAATACACATAGGGTGACTAAATGTTGTAGATGAAGACTCCTTAACGTATATCCATATCCTTGAAATGCAAAGCACAAACGAACAAAATCTTGCATGTCATGCAAATTGCAAGACTCAGATAAAAATACACTAACGCACTACATAAATCTCGTAATATCCATGTCCTTTAACTACTTCAATTGACTAACTTAGTTGTAATGATGACGCTGAATTTATTAACATAAGCTATGTCATAGCAAATCATGTTGGACATTAATTCATAACGTAAATCACCTATTTATATCCTCTACATAGAATTATCACGGATAGGATTTATAACGTAGGCATGGACGTTTGTATATACGATGATCTAGTATTGTAGTAGCACCATACTTGGCTATTTATATGTCCGTAAAACTATATAGGAATTTGAATAAAGTTACCGTTAGATATCCAACTCGCACTGGGAAACCTTTGTGGTGGATAACAGCCCACTCTCACACCTGTGTCCAAGCAGTGAACTCATTATAGAAAGATGATGATGAAATCTTTATGCTTACCGTTACAGTTTGACAACACCTTATGCACCAGGTTTTCTCTGCTGTCTAGCTAGCGTGCAGTTTCGTAATTATACCACGAGATCGTATTCAATACGACCTACAAAACTCAAGGATAATTTTACTTTCCAAAAGTGAAAGAATTTTTGGAATCAAATCATTAGTTCCGAAGATTGTCTTTAGACAAATAAAATTTTAACCTGTTCATGTGGAATTGACAAGCTTTTGTCTGCAGCTTTGTGGGAATAATGTTAAAAATAAATTCACGGGAACGGATAACTATTTTAACAAGTCTACAGCACATTTTTATACTGAAGCTTCATTAAATTATAATAAAAGAATTTATTTTATCAAATAACTGAATTACTTTACCTCCAACGTCTCACTAATTTAACTTAGCCTTTTTTTTAAGTGTAGTAGATAGATCCTATTCAAATATTTTTGAATGACGTCACATCCTGAGATATTGGAAATATTGCCGACGTCATCGTATGTAGACAATTTCATGGTCTTATATCAACCGTCGATTAGACAGGTCATTCAACTTCGAATATTTAAGTAGGTGGCTATGCTATGTCAATTGGTCGTTGACCATGAGTGAGGAATATTCACACTATGTATCTATGCATAGCTGGTACTCGTCTGGTACATGAGGCCACACATCAAGCTATTCAAATCCAGTTAATCATGGTCTCGCTTTACTGGATCCTTTCACACAATGAACGATCTGCTTATATTGGTATTGTATGGCTTGATGTGCAGTCTTGTGTACCTTCAATTAAGCCGAATTGATGGAAAATGACTGGCTATATTTTGGTGATGTTATTATTTGTTTTGAGCTTAAATGTACAGGAAGCTTCTTTCGTATTATGAATAAGATTTATTAGCACCATGTCGATACAATGTCTTCCTTTGCGTCTATGTATAGTGACTGCCTATTAAGTAAAACTAAGGTTGATTTATCGACCACGTGCAAAATCGTCACCAGCTCACTTAAAAAAGCGCGTCCATTCTCATCCGCCCGGAATAACTAACATACCTCGTCTGCATCGTTTACTGCTTCGTTCAATATACCAGTTATGTAAAAAGAAATCAACAATTCCTCGGAAGTAGCACAAGCGTTAAATTCGAAGAAAAACCTTAACAAATACACGAATCCTGGCCATACAATGATGTGAAAAATACTGTTAGGTGCAGCAACCGAATAAATGTGCGTAGCCTTGAAATTAAAAAAAAAAAACCTGTTAAATTCTCTTCGTGGTTACTGGCCGAAAATTAAAAAAAAAATCTTATTCATGTTTTGAATTCCTAGGAGAACTATCTTGAAAGGTCCGATTTTAAATTTTTCGAGTTCTTAGTCGCTTGCTCATTGGGTGGCGTGCCGTGACCACCTCCAGACATCAGCCAGTGTCGCTTGAATAACTGGTTTGGTGACCTTTCTGTGTTGCACATTGAACGGTCCCATACCATGGATTTATTTAGGCAATCATCAGCCAATAAGAACACTGTATTCATTTATTTATTCTTATTAATTATTAACAATGTAACCACTTTAAAATGTTCAGTCAGCTTTTTTTGTCTTAGGTCAAACTTATTCGTTACTTTAATATCCTAGCCACACCATCATGACTTGAACTTCGCTGAACTATCAACTTTATTACTTACTGCTTAAGTGTCTCTTCTAGAAATAAAAAAGTGCTCATACCATTTCATGTATTATGCAGAGAACCTTTAAATGGTGAATAATAAAACGATATGTATGGATGGAGGGGCTTATTTTCATTTTGTAAGACCCGATATAGTGTCCCACATGGCTAGGCTTTATCGATACAGGGTATCAGAATTACAATCTTGCATATATTGGCCTTAAACAAATTGAAATGTCCTGGAATGTCACTGGTGTGGGAGAGCGTTTGCAAATACAAGCAAGCCGGTTATTTCGCGCGCATCGAAGGCATCCGAGATTACCACGTGGCCATGCTATGCCATACCTTTGTTAGTCTGGGAATTTCTCAACATTTTTGCATGTTGCTTGGAGCTTTGGGATAGGAGTAACAAGGACATTTTTGCACGTCTCAAAAACGAAACTGCTGAAGTATAAAACAAACCAGAAATTTATTTTATAGTTAAGTTAATTCTTGAAGGACACTAATTTATCTTAATTGCAATAGGTTCAGTAGATAGTCTGGTTATTATTCGATTTGAAAATTTCGCAAATCCAAATATGGTATGGAAAATTAATAATTTTGACCTCATTTCCCCCGCAATTATATAAAAGTGATATCTAGTTTTATCTATAGGTAGTGGGTAATGTGGGTATATTAACGTTATCCATAGTAGGTTAAAAATCATAGGTGCTTAAACAACTTATACAAATTAATAAATATTCATACCATGTTATTCTTGTCACAATACATACTTAAAATAGTTTTTATGTACAAACTCCTTTGAGGAAAACCAATGCATATTGCATAGGTAATATTATCAGTTTAGAATTCAAATAGGATTTGCCTGTTTGAAGACATCCGATCAATTGATCAGAGAACGACAATTTATTCTATAGATTCTGACTCCTGATTCTGGGTTGTTTTAGGTGTAAAATAGGACTGTGAAGTCTTCTTGACTTCGTGTTCAACCATGGTCCCATGGGTATTTGTTTGTTATTGTTTGTTAGATTTGAGGGAGTGTGTGGTTGGATCAAAGATGTCAAATACCTTCTATACGGAGATGTTCACGTTCTTCGCCAATCTTTTCTGATTAATTTTTTAGGTATCCAAGATTTAGTTAAATTATTCTACGAGACTTCGTCGAGCTTTATTTATTGGCACTTATCTGGTTGTCGTCATTGTTGATTCGGATTTTCTCAAATATAAAACAATACCAGTTTGTTTTAATTACCTATCTATGACGTCTTTTATGATTCACTTTGTTTGTCTTAATTATTTTTTCCCTAAGCAAGTTGCATTAGAGGGAATTTTAACTGTCATTATGCATTACTGATTCATAAAACAATAGTTTTCAAAAACTTTGAAAGTAATCTGTAATAATGTCGCAATTATTTAATTAATATGGTGAAATATCTACTTATCCTATAAAGATTGGGAGAACTTTGACATGGTCTATGACTCAGAGCATAAGTATAAGCGCATTCATAAATGCTTATTCATAGCCAAACAGTTTTATAAACCTGCTTATCATCATTTTTAAATTACTCGCTAAAGATGTATTTTGAGCATTATTATTATTTATTATTACTGGCTTGCCCTGCGGTTTCGCTCGCGTGGCGCCATTTATTTTTGTGTTCACCGGGGAATAAGCTGAAACAATCTTATACTGATGTGATGATTGGGAAACCCAGCACAATCTAAGTCAAAGAGGTTATCATATTAAAATACTTAGTTGTTTAATATCATTAATAAACAATGCAACAGTTTAACACCGCAACTAAGTAAGGTCTTACCAAACATGTGGATTAAATTAAATACATAAATCAGAGAGAAATAGCGTTTGTTAACTTTTATACATCTTCGGAAAATTATATTGAACACTATTAGCGGTAAGTATCCGCTTTGCTTGGTTTCTTTTTAATGTATCATCTACCTAGTGAACTTTCCGTAAGCTTTTACATATAAAACTTGCTTTGCTGATAATAAAGAACACAACAAAGCAAGAATTAACCAATTTGGTGCAATCGTTTCGAAGTAATGCGCGTGCTGAGCAGCTTAGCTTTTGTAAAAATGCCAGCATGTTATGCTACCACAATCTATCAAATTTATGTAAATTTGAACTTTATAACAAAACAAGAAGGTTCACGTTCGATTGGGAAAATTTTACAGATTCGGGTAGGTTGATGTGCGCCAGCACATCAACCTACCCGAATCTGTAAAATTTTTCAGTCTTTAAAAATATGAGCTTTCTCATGTATTATCGGAAATTATTAGGTACTCTGGAGTGTACTACCGAATTATCAAGTACTAACTGACCCGTGCCCACTTCGTTAGGCGGTAAAATATGTATGATATCTTTATAATTTGTAGCCTATAGCACTCACGAATAATGTGGCTTTCGGCCAGTGAAACAATTTTTAAAATCGGTTCATTACTTCCGGAGATTACCCCCTACATACAAACTTACAAACAAATTTTACCTCTTTATAATATTAGTATAGATATACTAGTTGCTAAAACGCAGACCACGGTCTACCTGTGCACTAATTTTGAGATGTGAAGACTTGACAAACAAACTTGTTTTTTTACTCAGGTAGGTATAATACATACCTACGAAGGTTATTTAGTATTGATGTTAGTATTTAACAGGTTTTTGTTTATCTTGCCTTTTAAATAAGGTAGTATGTTTGAGGCAAATGTTGCAACTGAATAAACCACTTTCCTCCAAAACATTTTTATGGTCGCGGGTCGCAGACTTATCTCATAAGTGACCCCGGAACATAAAGAGATATAGAAGGACACACTGGATTTTAGTCAGTACGAGTCTGACAGTAGAGGTGGGAAGACGCATTTGATGATTTTACCACGCTAAAAAAATACAGTTCGGAAAAGGCTAGGGAGATGACGATGTGTATGAAAGCTTGTATTATAAAAATGTTTTGTTCTGAATTTGTTGTAATTTCTGCACCTAAACTTCCGTTTACCTGCCATGATGGTGGAAATAAAAACCCAACCAAATTATTTCACAACAATTAAATGTTTGCATTGCAAATTCCTTATAAACATTTTGCTTACAGGAAAACTCATAAAATGCATGTTTATAATGAAGCCTTCGTGCAAAAAACAAATAATGGAATTTATACCTTATCGTTTGCCAATAAAGTTTATTTTATTCTTGTCACATTTGAAGTTGAATAACAGCATGCGCGTGAGTTGATTGAAAGCTCAGACTACAACGGCGGGCTCTTACGTGACCGTTTACCTGTTCATCTAATTTGGCTTTTAAAATAGTTGTTCTAAAACATATAATTATTATTTATTTACTATCTCCGCTTCTTCAATTAGCTGCACGACCATATGGAATTACGAGTAGAACCGTTTACACCAAATTGGTTTTTAAATCTTGATCACCGTTAATTTACTTGATGTTTAAATTGGATCAATGTCTTTACTCGAACACGTATTGTATGGCAACATCAACAGTAAACGAAACATCGTATACAATTGTTAATTGTTATAAAGTTTCCATAATATCTTTTTATTAGGTTCTCATAACATTGAATAACAGCATGCTTACTCACTCACATTCAGATTGACCCAAATGATCTGACGAATTTTGAATTCGTACGATATTAAATAGCAATTTTTGCTTCTAGATCTTAAGGCCGCTTGTACATGAACTACTTGAGCAGCTACCCAGTAATCAATCAATATACATGGACTGTTCGAGCAGCCAAATTCATCTGCTTGAAGTTGCCATTGGTAACTGCTCCAGCACTCAGTATCAACATCAACTGCTCCTAAAGCAGTTCGATTGCTCGAGCGATTTCGTGTTTGTCCGGCAACTGCTTGACTGCACCAATCGCCCGAAGTAGTTCAAATGCTTGAGACGAGACTACTTCAAACAGTCAGTGTATGGTCTCCTTAGGTGTGTACGTGGAAAACTGTAGTTTGCTATGCTTTCGCAGCTTGAAGCAGTCGATACTGCAGTTAGTATCGTTATTATCCAAGCAGTTTGTAAATAGTCTAAGACACCTACATCGATGAGAAGATATGAATTCGATGCTCTTTAAAAAAAAGAACGTTGCCCCACGACACTAGAAATTGCGGTTACAATCATTGAAACTCACATACCTACACAATAGACTAGAATAACAATAACGAATACCAAAAAATAACAGTTCGCAGTTTTAATAAAACTGCGTTCTTCTGACATTTAACGCAACAAACTAAACTATTCCAAGAACCCTTTTTTTCGGTGAATCATAATATTCGCACGGTCAGGTATGCACGTAAGCACGTAGAAGGGGGTTTTATAAGAGGAAATCGGTTTCACTAACCGGTTTTCTCTGTGTCATCAATCAATTAGAATACTGAGAATACCTCCTTATTGGTGTCAATAACATTAGCTTTTGTTTTGAATTAATTTGAAACTGTAAACAGAAAAAGAGTGACCTCAAGAAGATACGATAAAACCAGGGAAAATGTCCCTGGTTTTAAAACTAAACTTTTTTCATCGTGGTACAAGCTACGTAAGCTTAAAAGAAACTTGCTTCCTCAGATTTTGTTTTTCCTGTCGGAAAATTTCAATGACGATGTATAGAAAATTAATTACATCAGGAAAACGCTATGGGATATACTCGTATCCCTGCTAATGCGTCTTCGTTTGGTGTTTTGTAGATATTTTCCTTATCGCCTTATTAAGTGATTTACCGTAACAATAAATGCATATTTGCGTCATTAACACCTTTGGCATTGTCGAAAATTAACTCAAATAAACCCGAAGCGTGTATTGATTTTCCCAGACAAAACAATTTACCTGCTTTTGAACTTCGCAGTGAACAGTAAAATATTATGTAGGCCGACACGTAAGGCTATTGTTCACCATAAAACTGCATTTGTCTAAGTTAGAAACAAAATAATATCTGTGAATCATTTCAAGCTTCTTTTGAATAATACTAAACTGCTAAGAAAACAATCGCCCTGTTTCTTTAGCAACAGTAACAGTTAAAGTAATGTTTGTGGGTATAAACAAAAGCTCCCCACAATCTTTGGAGACACTACAATGTATGTTTTTTAGCAAATCTATTGGTTAAGCTGTAATGTATAAATAAGCACATTTAAGGCCCATTTACATTCTGCAGAAACTTGCAGATAATCCGCATGCAATTTCTTGCATAGTCTAAATGAGTTTAGACGGTTAATGAACTACGACTTTTTATGAATTCAGATTAACTTTTCCTTGACAATTAGTAAAGTTTTACTGTAACTTTCGTAAAGGAAAAGTGAATCTTTTAGGTATTGAAACGTTTAGCTGTTGATGAAGAACGGGCTGTTATACCTGTGAAAGTCATGAAGTATCCCAAAACTAAACGTCCTGGTTTCTTTCTTTTCAGAAAACTCGGCCTGGAACTGGTGCCTCGCCGTGGCGCGGAAGCAGTTGACCCTGAGGATATGAGTCTCGTGGAGTTGTACAGAGTTCATGTCGAAAGCGCAGAAAGGGCAGCGGCTGTAAGTTGACTTGAATAGTAATATGAATATGATTCCATAACAATTTTGAGAACTTTTATCTGGAAGATGATATACTTTCTCTAAAAGAAGTATCTAAGGTGTACGCTACGACTAGTCCGTCGACGAGATAGTGACGCAACAGGTTGCTGTCAATCGCCGCTCAATATCTAACAGTTAATTGGTACAGAGGCAGCGCTTCTTCCAAGGCTGAATCCCTATCGGGCACGCCGCAATTGCGGCGGTAAGACCCCTCTTTGAGGAGTGGCTGGAGAGAAGTCATGGCGTCCTGACCTACCGCTTGACGCAGGTCCTCACCGGACACGGAAGTTTCGGGAGGTACCTGTGTCTGATGCGAAAGGAGGAGACGCCTGGGTGTCACCACTGCGAAGATCGCCCGGAGGACACGGTGGAGCATACGGTGCAAGACTGCCCAGCTTGGGCGGGGCACCGACGTGTCCTCACGGCTGCGATAGGCGGAGACCTCTCGCGCCCGGCACTGGTTGCGGCCATGCTGCGGGGCGAGACGGAGTGGGAAGCGGTCAGCTCATTCTGCGAAGAAGTAATGCTCGTGAAGGAGGAGGCAGGCCGCGAGCGAGAGAGGACAGCGTCCTCCCTCCGCCCCAGCCGCAGTGGTAGGCGCCCACGGCGACGGACGTCGCTTGATGATCTCCGGCCACCGTAGGCGCGGGCATGCGGGCAGCGAGTAAAGGGCAACTCGCTGCCCGACCAAGGACCATGCCCGGGTCGACGGCGCGTTGTGTCCCACGCGCGCCTCAAAGAGCGTCAGCATAATGACGGCGCCCCCTCTCAGAGGGCCAAAGCCTGCCGGGGTCGCGGGATTATTCCCTTACCGTAACCCCGGAACGTAACAGGCTATGAAGGACACCGTGGATTTTAGTCAGTAGAAGTCTGACAGTCCCTCCCGCCCTGCCCGGGGTTGGAGGACTCATTTGATGATTTTACCACGCTAAAAAAAAAAAAAAGTCTGAATCCCTATTGAATAGTATTGTAGAACCTGCCCCAAACTTAATTTCCATTCGGGAGTTCGTAAATCTGTGTTTTAGTAAGCAGGTATTAGAAAATCGAACAAGTTCAGTCCACACTGCCTATCGCAATTTACTGCTAGACATAGGCCTCTCCAGGCTGCGCCTCATAACTCTGGCCTCCGATTTCCGCATCTAATGTCTTATCTCAGCCACCTTCTTAATGTCATCGGTCCGTCTAGCCCAACCTAGGGTTGCCCATACGCAATTTACCTACCATGTTAAACAATTTTGGTACCTTTAAATATGGGCAAAACAGGCAAATGCTAAGTAGTTTTATTTGAGAAAAGACTATATTATGTAGGTATGTAATTGTATTTCAGCATCTTGCAAGGCAATTTATCAGTATTCAGTTTCAAAATTGCATCACTATGAAGTAGGACATGACACTAGTTGACTGCTTCATCGCGAGGATTATGAATGGCCCCAATTAAACGGAACATTATCTAGATGCTTCGTGAATGAGCTGATGTAAGATAAGATGACCTGCCTAACCTACTCTAACACTGTGTTAAGGACCATTTGTAGATCTTCATAAATTGGTATAGGTCCCCTGATCCAGTTTATTTGTTTCTTGGGTTATTATTTTTAGGCCACAAACAGGTGAAGATTTTATCGGAGAGCAAAAATTTTCTGCAAGCTAACTAGAACCTGCGTTTTTCTGTTTAAGTACTCCAGAAGCTTAGCCAACTAATTTATCGCAGGACTACAAGCGAGGTCGAAGTTTTCATGTCATTGTTAAATGGCTTTAGGTACAGTTGTACCTTCGAATGCACTGTAGTAACACCCTCTTTAATAACTAAGGGTTAACAAATGCGCACTACTGAAGATTAATCAGCCAGGCCCATCCGGCGTTGTTCAAGAGATCATAAGGAAAATTAATAAAATGTAGGTTATAATGTAAACAGATGAAATCATTTCACATTAGTTATGCAGGTGGGTTAAAAGGGTTTACCCCATGCCACATTATTCCGACATAGTACCTATCTATTCATTCATAAACACTTTCCTGTTTGCTCCTACCACGTAAAACATAGTAAAATTAATCAGGAACAATAGTAAAATAAAACGAATTCTTTTAGATGAATGACGTATGTATATAATAAGTAAATACGTATCGGGTTGAAATATAACGGAATAAATACCTTGTAATCAATGTGATTCATTCATTTCCCAAACTCAAACAATGAAAGGATCGAGCAAAGACTTCAGCAAAAAGTAGGTATGCTAAACTAACCAATTGATATTCCCTAACCCTGGAGTGGTCGCGTGGACTACATATGTAATCCACCTATACAAAACTGATAATTTCCAACAATCGATTTGCTTGAATTAGTTGAGCCTCCAGGTACTTTCAAATGAATGATTGAGCGACACACTCCGTGCAGCATAAGCGTAGGACTCACTCGGTTGTGTCACAGGACCTCAGTAAAGTGCGTGGACTACAAATGTAATCCGCGCGACCAATTACGTAAGTATTTTTTTTACATTGAATTGTCATGTTTTCGCTTATTGTAGACAAATAATACCTTATTTTGTTTTTTTTTTGTCACACTATTGTTGTATAATTATGTTTGAATTAGAAAAAAAAATGGATTATGGATGTAATGCACTAATTTAGTCGTGGCTAGCTGAAGTTGATGTGGGAAATGATGTTTATGAAGCTGAATCAAACTCCGACGGAAAAAAATGATAATTTACTGGAGGAAGACCATAAATCAGAATCCCAGTAACAGCAAGAGATACCAGGTGATGGATCTGACGAAAGTTCTGAAGAAGATATCCATCTCAGCAACGTCGCCAACGCACTGACTTTTACAAAGAAGTGAATGACACATTTTGGTCGAAAATAATTCTCGTAAACAGAGAGATAATAGAAAGCCATAACATAGTATTTATACCCGATAAGAAGAAAATTGATTATTTCGAGGAGAAACATAGAAAAGAACGATATGCCACACAGACCAATGAAACTGAAATTTGAGGCTTTACAGGAATATTACTAATGGGTGAAGTAGTTCGAAAAAGAAAATTACTGGTACTTTGTATTTTATATGCAGAAACTCAACCCACTACCTCGGAAGGAGCATCGAGCAATGTTGTGCGCTGTTGCCGTGAGTGTGGATGAGCGCGCATTATAAGCACCAGGGAGATGTGCACCAAGTGTAGTAGGTTTGTATGTGGGGTTCATTTTAAGATTATGTGCCTATCCTGTGCTAAAAATAACATTTAGATATAAGTTTTTACTATTATTTATAAATTGAGGGCTCAATAAGACCAGTCCAAGTGATTTTCATGCTATGATAGAGAAGATTTGAAATACTTTTGATTATTTGTAACACAAGGGTTGTGATGAAATTGTAATATTTGTATTTTATTAAGAAAACTATACTGTTTAAAATTTCAAATAAATAATAAAGAGTTTATGAATAAATCTTTTGTTTTTTTCATTTTGTATTATGGATTACGTATGTAGTCCACGCGACCACTCTTGTAACTTTTAGGGACGCGCCTACTGCAGGGCTAATATACAAAACGGTCTACTTATACCTATATGTAGACCTTCTTCACAAAGTAGATTAGTTACATAAGCCACATGAGAGCATACGAATCACAATTACAGCGAAGCTGAAGCAATCGCCTTGGTCGAAGTTGATCGGAGCACATCATCATTCATCATCATAAAATAGACCCTCCTCTAAGCCATCTACCTACTATACATTCTATTCATAAATCTTAGTAACTTCTTCCTTTGAGCTGCGCAAAGGCGTTGCCCATATTAAATAAACAGAGCACTATAGACGGTACTTAGCTACCTTGAGTGGTTTAACTTTAAAGTAAAATAAAAACGAAGTAATGAAACCCTTCTAACCTATCCAGAGTTTGAGTGCGATCAAAGGAGACGAAACGGTGCACTGTCGAAAAACAATACCTTCCATTGGTCGATCCGCTCAATTTTGCGACAAAAGTTTACTGGGCACATCGTGAAGCGCCAGCGTAACACAATGTGTCTAGGCATTACTCAATGTAGCGAATTCAACGACCGGCCTACGACATGTACATACAACAAGATATATCCTTAAAACACAGCTGAAAATTATCGGAATAATGTACTGAACTTTCGACCTCCGAAATTCAAATAACAAAGGTTTCGGACGAATTGTTATCACTGACTTTTTAAAACACCGAGCTGCCACCTTACTTGCAAATAAGCAAGCTAGTGTAGCATAAAGTAAGATAAATAAACTTTACTTGACGCGACGACTTCGTTAATGCCAATTCAAGTTATCTCCAACATTAATAGATGCCCCTAACTGTACATTAAAACCAGTAAACCTAAGAATATATACACAAAGCCCTCAGCTGATTCAAGTTATTCTTGTCCAACCAGAATACTCGTATAATTATAGGAATTTGCGATTAAAGCTGTTCGCAATGCTTCTTCAAATTGTGATCTAAGCGTAAGTGGGTGTTACGGCCATTAGGCATACTTGAAGTTGGCTTCCTTATTCGGTAAGATTGTGAGACCAAAATTAACCTCAATAAAGAAATAATAGGGATGATGGAGGCTAATCAGAGGGACGCGTTGGAGCGTCCACCCACACGACAGGCTATTCGCATACGGGCAAAGAGACCCCTTAGGCGCACAGTGCCTAAGGAAGAGTTTTTGCCCGCATCCCAGGGTGCACCGGCCCGAAAAACTGGTCTTCCCCCCCGACGTATCCGAGAGTGAACTCCAGTCCACGGGCGCACGTGGAGGTTTCCTGTCATAGCACCCCAAATCATGACATCTTGTCAGTTATGAACACCTGCATGTGCATTTGCCAGAGGATGGCGGGTTTATGCGTCCTGCATCCAAAGCCTGCATATAATACGTCTCACGGAACTATCACTAAGTATTTGTTATACAATTTAACACAAACGATATTGATGATCATGTCAAAGCTCAATTATTATTTCTAAAGTTAGCTCATGACATCAAATTCTAGTGTTATTATACAAATGCAGTAATCACTATTTTTGACAAACTGGATATTAGGTGGTCTTCGCTACCAATGTTTAGAGTTTCTAAACTTGTTATTTGTCAAAGGTCGGAGTCTGCTAAACTTGTATAGAGATTAACTCAGCAAAATATCTTTCGTCTTTTAAACCTTAAGCTTTTTGTTCCACTAACGTAAGGTTGAATGACCATAAATTTGCAAGAAGAAAGAGGATACCTTTGACCGGAAATGGGACGTGTACCTACTTGTAACTTTAGTGACAATCGAGAGTGATGAGAGGCAATGTTCAAAAGGTCGCGAACTGCTGTAATTGCTTAGATTCGCGCAGATCAGCGAAATAGGACGCAAAAGGGAGGTGACCTTACTCAGCAGAAGGCTGAACACGGCTGCCGATGATTATGATGAATCTAAGCTTCAAATGAAAATTGGTGCCAATTGTTGTTAAAAATTACGACAAATTACTTTGACTGATTATGCCACGGCAGGTTTTAATTTTATTATATTACTTGGAAATAAAAAGCTGACGAAAAGTAAGTACGTTATAGGGTTTAAACAGCTGTGATATCTCTATAATTCTGATAGCCAAAAAGGTAACTGGGACAAAAGTGCACGTGTCTGCCTTACACCTATTAATTTTAAAAGCTATTTTTCGATCTAGTATCTCCTACAGCCAATCTCATAGAAAAGCATCCAACTCATGTTTTATTCAGAACGCAAAACATGTCCCTGTCATATTCTAAACAGCATCAGGTAGGATGCAAAGTCGATATAACTTTATGGGCTCCCTTAATCTACTTGCAGTACATACATCTGCTCACGGCTGTAAACGATCTGTATGGGAACATAAACTATGTTTTATATCAGTACCTTCCCACCGGAAACCTTAGTACCTATTCATTTACTCCCGTAACTAATATTTAATATCCTAACTGTTATGAATGCAAGTTTATTGCTGTGTTTAGGGTTTTAGGCTTAATTGCTTTTGACGCTGAATAAAATGGAAGCTATTTTTGTAGTCTTATCTTACAATAAAAATAACAACTCATAACAGCACTAAATTGCAAGTCTAATTAGTACCAGAGCTTTCAAAAATAATGGAAACAATTTTCAATATTAACCCATCAAAGCTCGGGATTGTGGATTCGTGGCTTAAGAACTATGAAAATTATACATAGACTAGTACCTATCGCAGCATATCTTCACCAATTCTCGCTTCCGTCACAGAAGAAAAAATAGGGTAAAAGAATTGGTGTCCGTTTCGACCGCGCGGCCACGACGTTTTTTTTAAATAAAACTCATCCCAAGTTTTTGTAAAAAAATGTAAAAGTCGATTCCCAAAAACCATAAATTTGTCAAAGCAATGGTTAAAAAGTTATAAGGGTTTGAACGTGGCCGCGCCATCGGCACATTCCGAACCGCGCGGCCATGGAGATCTTTAAAACTAAGAGTCGCAAAGACCTGAAATTTTGGGAAATAGTAGATTGAATTTGTAAACCAAATGTAAAAATATAGAAAAATATCCTGTGTTTATATTTTAGGAGCTGCAAGGCTAAAACCTCATGGCCGCGCCATTGAAACGGTGACGAACACGTTATCGCCGATATCTCGCTGAAAAAACATCTCAGACGTTTGAAGTTCTTTGTAAAATATAGATTTTAATTTGTCGAAACATGTAAAAATACAACAAAAATTCCTAGGATTATATTTTAGGAGCTATAAGACTAAAACCCCATGGCCGCGCCATCGAAACGTTGAAAATTTAGTTTTTCACCAATATCTCGCTGAAAAAGCATCGCAGAGGTCTGAATTTTTTTGTAAAACCTAGATTTGAATATGTCGAAACTACCAAAAATACAAAAAAAAATCCTAGGTTTATGTTTCAGGAGCTGTTGAACAAAATCTCTAATACATCTTTAATATCTCGATTAGGGTGACCACGGATTATTATTTACAGAGAACTTTCCACCTATTTTTATATTAGAAATGATATTATCTCAAGGATTCGAATTTAAATGAAACAATAAGGTACGTAAAAAAATAATGTTATTTCTTTAAAAATCACAGATTGTTGGCTTACACTAGGACATACATTTATTTAAAAATCACATAAGTCACAGATTGTTAGCTTACACTAGGACATACATTTCTTTAAAAATCACATTAAACACAGATTGTTGGCTTACACTATGGCATACATTTCTTTAAAAATCTCATAAATCTCACTCATACGCTAAATACGTAACGAACAAGAAAACTTGAATTTCGCGGGCTATCATTACGGTTCCACCAATGGTACTTGGTGGAATCCTTGAGATAATATCATTTCTAATATAAAAATAGGTGGAAAGTTCTCTGTAAATAATAATCCGTGGTCACCCTAATCGAGATATTAAAGATGTATTAGAGATTTTGTTCAACAGCTCCTGAAACATAAACCTAGGATTTTTTTTTGTATTTTTGGTAGTTTCGACATATTCAAATCTAGGTTTTACAAAAAAATTCAGACCTCTGCGATGCTTTTTCAGCGAGATATTGGTGAAAAACTAAATTTTCAACGTTTCGATGGCGCGGCCATGGGGTTTTAGTCTTATAGCTCCTAAAATATAATCCTAGGAATTTTTGTTGTATTTTTACATGTTTCGACAAATTAAAATCTATATTTTACAAAGAACTTCAAACGTCTGAGATGTTTTTTCAGCGAGATATCGGCGATAACGTGTTCGTCACCGTTTCAATGGCGCGGCCATGAGGTTTTAGCCTTGCAGCTACTAAAATATAAACACAGGATATTTTTCTATATTTTTACATTTGGTTTACAAATTCAATCTACTATTTCCCAAAATTTCAGGTCTTTGCGACTCTTAGTTTTAAAGATCTCCATGGCCGCGCGGTTCGGAATGTGCCGATGGCGCGGCCACGTTCAAACCCTTATAACTTTTTAACCATTGCTTTGACAAATTTATGGTTTTTGGGAATCGACTTTTACATTTTTTTACAAAAACTTGAGATGGTTTTTATTAAAAAAAAACGTCATGGCCGCGCGGTCGAAACGGATACAAAGAATTGTTGACAGTCAAATTATAATTTTTTCAACACATTTGCTCGAAAAATGCATTTACGAAGCCTGTATACATTGTTCGAAAGTTAAAAATTACGCACCATACAACGGAGCGTGCGGTAAAATAGGTACTCTCACCTAAGTACCTACTTTACCGCACGCTCCGTTGTATAGCACCGTGCGTTTTCTTTACGGTTTTTTTTTAATTTCCATTAAAAAAAAAAAGAATTCCACCAAAGAGTTTTACATTATGAGAATAAACAGCCTGACTGATCGAACCTCCTTGGAAGCTCCTTTTGATCAATACGTTGTCTCACTTTAATACATAAGAGTAAATGAGACGAAAGATGTAGTTCTAATTTCCACCACGTGCATGTGGCGCCATTTGCAAATTCACGCCATTTTCATATTAGGAACTTCAAAAATTGTTGCGACTTTTCTACTAAATAAAGTTTGTTTAATTACATATTTTACTGTTTTCTCGCAAATGTGTTGAAAAACGTTGTATGATACACGTGCAGAAATTGGTGTTTACAAACTCGTGACTATGGTAAGCCCTCGGCTTCGCCTCGGGCTTACATTCGTCTACTCGTTTGTAAAAACCAACTTACCGCACTAGTATCATAAATAACTATTTCAGTCATCGCCAATTGCCTAGCTAAATGCCAATAGTCTTGCCAATTGTATACCGTATCCTCCTTCAGAGACCCTAACTGCGAAAATTCCCGAGAATTCACTAGAATTCTCCTAGAGACGCGCAATTACTTTTTCGGCTCGTTTTTAGTCTACGTAACACATTAAAAAGTTCATTATGCTTTGTAAGCTTTCGATACCAAAATTCCCTTCCATTCCAATCTGCAGCAATATAAATTGATCCTAAATTATACAAAACCTTAATTGAGGAAACCTCTGTGGGATAAATATTAGACTTGTTTTCGAACCTGATGTTCGTACGTAGGTATTTAACCAGTCTTTTGTTCCAAAAGGTGAATAATTGCAGTTACTGCGTATGCGTTGTCTTTTTTCCTTATTTAGACATTTGTCACCTGAGTTTCCAATGTGTAATTTATTGGTCGAGGAAACAGACTCCGGGGCTTTAGTTGTCTTGCATCGGATTTGCGTAGGTATAGTCTGTAATGAATTCGGGTTCAGGTGTAATAAGAAGTATACCAACTAACTATGGAACTAATGTACCTAAAATACGTTATGTTGTGACCATTTGGACAGCATAAGAGGAGCAGACAGCTTTACCAATATTCTGTTTAATCGCAGACTGGAAGCCGACCCTAATATTGTTAGGAAAAGGATGGATTGTTTTTTTTGGAAAAGTTTCCTGTTTTGTACTCCTTTTGTTCTGGTTAAACCCTTTCTTCACTCAAACCACTTTTCCCAACCCCGTATTTTCCTTCTTCTGATGAAACCCATCTAGTTCAGCCGCTATCTCCTTCATGGCCCGCCATGACCCTATCGATATTAAAATTTTCTCAAATATGTGTACGATTGCCTTTATAACACGACATCGATTCAACTAGTCTGTTTTACTCTAAGTTATTAATTTCTTATTCCTACAACCGCCATATATCGCAAACTTGATAGCAGTGGCTTCACAAACATGGCAACGTATCTTTTTATATGAAGTCAGCAAATCTGTGCTTGCGAGCTTACACCATAAATACAGATACTCCTGCCTTCTATGGAAGTATGTGTGTAGCTAAGTGAGTGATTTAAGAGGTCGAGTTTCATAACTTATATGACCCTTTTTGGCTACCATAAAGAAACACCTGAATGAATGCCTAATTATTGAATTGAATTTCAACTCTCAACGCTGTGACTTGAGTTGAAAATCCAATAGTATGAAGCTGTCTAGAGCCATTAAGAACGAGTGTGGCATATGTTGCGTTTTACGTTTACATTATGCCAACATTGTTTTTTTTTTTTTTAATAATAATATTTAAGAAAGTTTGATAGCTACAATAGTTACTAACTGGTTATATCATAGACACGGAACAGAGAAAATTTGTTGACGAATGAACGGGATTATAATATTTAATTTTGTTTACCTTCAGCGTTGTTGACGGACGCATAAATGTTACACACATTTACACTTTATGAATGAGCTTAATGAGAACCAAATTAAGGGACGCTTTAAAATTATGTAACAGTTTTTATGAGGTCAAATTGATTATACAAAACAATACATGACGCAATGTAGCACCTGGACAAATCCTTGTAATAAATTAGACAAACTATAACATGTTCCGTGTCACTTGTTGTCTATTTTGTTGCCTAGCCTTTCCCCACTACATTGGTTGATTTACGGTCTAGCAAAATGCAACTGAATACCAGTACATACTTTAATTCAACAAAGGATGTGCCTATCTGTTCTCCATATCCCAGTTACCTCTTTAGTAAGACTTACTGTCAGAATTTTGGGCCTGTCTCTGTAACGTGACTCAAAGATCTACACATAACAATTGCGACAACGGCTTAAATCTGCTTTCCAAAGCACTAAGACAGAAATCAACAGACGCAAGTATTATAATTTAGCCACGACCTCCTCACACACTATACTTACTTATTACACCAATCTGTTCTAATTATTTTAATAGACAAACCCATGATCTTCATCGCTCCTATGTTGGCTACCTACCAGTGTTGGGCAAATTTTAATTCAATTAACAATTAAAAACTAACAATTAATCAATTGTAATTGTGAAAAATACAATTAACAATTAATTAATTGTTAGTTGTGGTTTTTACAATTAACAATTAATTAATTGTTAGTTGTGGTTTTTACAATTAACAATTAATTAATTGTTAGTTGTGGTTTACTACAATTAACAATTAATTAATTTTCAATTGTTTTGGGAATTTTAATTAAAAACTAACAATTAAAAAATGCTGCTGTATAATATACAGCCAGTTTATATAAATATTTAATATACCCATGAGCAGTGTGAGACTGATAAACTTTCAGACTCTATCAGATTGACAGACTGATCTACACTGTCCGGCTGATAAACTGCCAAACTCGGTCTGACTGTCAGACTGATAAACTGTCAGACTCCGTCAGACTCTCGGACTGTCATAATCAGTCATCATAGTACCCCCCCACCCCCACCTATTCCTGTAGTAATACACATGTTGGCAACAAATAAAAGACAGATTAGACAAATTTCGTTTAGATACATAAAGTTAATTGTTAGTTTTAATTGTTTCAAAAAAAACTAAAAAAGTTAATTGCAATTATTTTAATTGCGAGTTACAATTGACATACGTTAATCAAATTAATTTAATTGAAAGGTGCAATTAAAGTTTAAGTGCAATTAAATTTAATTGCAATTAATTTAATTGCAATTACTTTTTTAGTCAATTAACAAGACAATTGACAAATTAATTGATTAATGCCCAACACTGCTACCTACCCTACTATCATAATTAATAACAAATCTCGAAATGTACTGCCACATTAGTTCTCTATACTGCACAGACCCGGTTTCCATAATAGATGCGGATGGCAGACGGCAGTTGCTCCACATAAAACTTGTCTGGCAGTGATACTAAGTTGTGTATGGATCAAAGAAATAAGTCGTGCGCGTTACGAACTCACGACAATATTTCTTTTAGTGGAGCGGACATTGGATATAAGCTAGAAAAAACTGATCCACTAAGTCAATGTACTCTAAAACCAGCGTATCTAATTTGTACTTCTCGTTTTCGATAAAATGTCAAATTCGATCGATATTGGTGTCTAGATGACACGCACAGTGAATTACTTATACCAGTCCATTACAGGGTTTGAGTCAGATTTCTACATTCTTCTTCATTTTTCTCTTAGAATAGTTACAGTCGAAATATCAGTATAATAAAAGGCATATTGACAACATTAATAAATTTCAAACCAAAATAATGAATGAAGGTGAATGTTAAAAAACAAATATGCACAAAAATAAAACGGTTTGAAATTCGAAAACGGGTATTTCGAAGTGAATTCGTCAATTCCGGTTCACGTAACAAAAAAATTAAATGCGTCAAATATTTTCTACTTATCTACCTGACGGACTAATAAGTTTTTTCAGCCACACCCTATATACAAGTTGATAATCTATGTATTTCAAGGAGCTAGAAAATAAAGTTCAGAAACTCATCATATTTCCTTCTTCCCCAGTGGCGCGGAACACTCCGTCGCGCAGGCGGTTCGGGCAGCAGTTTCAGTTCAGGAACGCTCACCTCAAACAGCTCAAGTATCACCACCACCACGACCGTCCAATCCCACCACCTCATGTGCAGCATGCGAGACTTCGGCCACACCGCGGGAGGGGATGAAGCAGAATTGCTACTATGGCTTCACGATGCCAGGAGAGCGCAACCTTTATCTGAGAGATTCCGGATCAGGATAGCCAGGGATGGATTCTCGAATTACGTGGATCGATTGCACGCCAACAGTACCTTGTTTGCGGTAAGTACTGCAATGCTAAAAATCCCAGGCAGATTTTCAGGTAATTCTTACCTGTTTTTAACAGCGAAACAATGGTAGGTAGGTATGGTAAAGAGTCACTCTTTGTAGTGTTTTTATGCAATTTTATTAAAATAAACAGTGGTTGTGTGTTCTTCGTTTGATAAAAACGACGAATTGAGTGAAATCTCATTAATCTTTATCGGGGTCTTGTGCCCCGTTGATAACAGTCTTAAAATAAAATGGCATTTGAGTTGTTTTTTTTTATGAGCATTGGTTATATTTAGCACACAGTAATCAGGAATCGTTAAACGCTCCAGTACCGATATGCTTCGCTTCGGTAGAATGTTATTCAACTAGAAACAATACAAGCCTTAACAGTATCGATATAACATTTAGATACCGATACAATTCAATTCCGAACGCGATCAGATCGATATATTTGAATTGTTGTTTTAGAATTATGGTCAATTTTGTGGTAATCTTGCTGACTTTAGTGCAAATGTTTATAAATACTGTCGCCTCTTTGTTTTCAAATTAGCGACCGGCCCGCAATATTTACTACCCAAAAAAGCAAGTGGATCTATTTCTTTTGGGTAGGTTACTTGTAAAATATGATACACAACATTAACAATCTAAATTGTGATGAAAACCACATCATCATGACTATCCATTACGTGGTTTTGAAGAACAACGCTGTCATTCTTTCTACTTTGTTTCTTTTTCATAAAACGTTGCCCTACATTAGGGATTTCTCGTGTGTCGTGGGTGCGTTCACAAACAGAAACTCACATACACTAACGCTCAGACCCGGAACAACTACCTGCAGGCCATACAACTATTATTCCGAGGATCGAACCCGCGACTCGCTGCGCAACAGTCGATAATTCAACCGCTGCGCCAACAGTACCGTTGTCATACACTCAGACGCGCAACTTATATTTTATTTTATGGGACAGTCTGGTTGAGTTTACTGTTAACATTTATCGATAAATTGTCGATAACTCTTTAAACACATAAACTTAAGCCTTTTTCCGTGGAGGTACACAGAATTACAGAACGTAATCATGCACAAGCCAGGACATTCTATCAAAATGTTTACTCTTTCAACAATTTTTAATAGTAACTTGATCGTTTTGAAACACGTCATTGAGGTGAAGGCAAGAAAACTGGTTCAGTGCAGTGTAAATCGAGGTGTCGATAACAGAGGTACAACTCTTTTTAGCCACTTTGGCTTAAGGACTAATGGTCATTGCGATAAGCAGGGCTATTTACGTATAGATTCAAGTTATGGCTGACTTATAATTTGTGCGGCCGACTTCTACTTGTATAAGGACCTAGTTATTGTTACTTATGTCTTATTGCATGTACTTAATAGGCAACTACAGTAGCCTCACAAGTTATTTCTTTTTTTTTTGACAAGCCTACATTCCTGTAATTGTCATAAATACTTTGAGTTTGAGTTTTTTTTTTCTACTTACTTTACTTTGGTATCCTAAGGTTTTATGAACGTTTATGTATGTAGGTATTTATAGGAATTTTCACCATTATTTGTAGTGCAAAGTTGTTACAAGATTATTTTCGGCAAAAAGCATGCTGTTGCTCGTGGCGCATCCTGGCCCTTTCAGAAAAAAAAGTAGTTATCTTCACGGTACTATCTGTTCCAAAATTCATCAAATTCAGTTTAGTGGTTTAGGCTTGAAAGCGAAACAAATAATAAACTTAATTTCGCATTTATAATATTAGCTAGGATACGAATTACAGCTAGGCCACGAATTACACGAATTACAGAAAGGAAACCAAAGGTAATAAAAGCATAATATCCTTATTGAACAATTAATTAGCGAGCTTATTGAGGAAAACATAAAATCTATAGTTATTATGGCAAATCGCAAAACTACGTCAATATTCAAGTGCATATGCGTGATTATTACTCAAACGTGCCGAAGTGGTAGGGTCAGTTCCAATACAATTAGTCCAAGACACGAAGCTTCATGCAGGTGTTTAAAGGCCAAGATTATCTTGTAGGTGAAGGACTTTTGATTGGCCCCTTTATTTATGTGATCGATTTATTTTTTATACTGCATGGATCGTATAGTCATTTGGCATTAAAAGATATTAGTTTTAATTCGTTTTAATGCCAGTTTACACAATTTTCTTTCTTTCATTTGTAGATCTTGAATCGTTATGCACAACAAGTCTGATAAACCAAGGGGTATCGTGTTATCCAGTACTAATGTGCTTGTAGAGATCAGATAGGCAAATGCTCCATGTAAAATATTGGAATTGGAAGATGGAAAAGGAAAGAACTTATTAAACAGAAGCGCTTTTAGTGTCTCTATGACCATCTGTCTATCGTTCTTCTGAACTACATATATACATCGTCATGATGCAATTTCCAATAATATTTAGAGCCACCTCCTTTCAAAAGCTTGTTTAAAAAAAAAGACAACGGGTGGTTTAGAAAGAGTCACTTTAGCAACCATTAAATGAATTGCGATTAAATACGTAAAAAGCTATAGAATAGAACACCATTAGCTATAGAACAGTCCATTAAGCTAATTTAATCGCATACCATAAAATTAAATGGTATCATTAGAGAGACCTTGTCAATCCAGGCGATTTTTACGAACGGCCCTTTTTAGCTGCTCTAGTTATGTTTTACGATATTCAGCCTTTACTAGAAGTATGCACAGGCTCACGTATGAGTAAAACTATAGGTAAGCATCTGAAAAATTCTTTGCGCATTTGTCAAACGCCACCACAAGAGTCACTGCTTCAGCGGAATTTCTCTTTGATGAAGTATTGTTTTCAGTAGTCATGCGCTGTGATTAATTTGTTATTGCATTAATTGCATTATGAAAATGTCACGTACACCATTCTTGTTAAGGAAATAGACTGTACTGTCCTGCTTCTACAACCGATATACAGACAGCACATCAAACTTATACCTCTCATCTGTCAAATTTTTGTAATAGATTTTCAACCTTGTCGCAATAGTGGAAGGTAAATTTTCGATTGGTAAAATTTGACGGACTCGGGTAGGTTGACCTGCTGGCGTCTGTACAATTTCATGGTTTTATTATTGAAAGATCAACATAATGGCAATTTTAAGGCAATAAAAAGCATGTTATGGCTTAGACCAATTGAAAGCCGTTCAGCATTTAACTTCTGATTTGGCACAGATTTGAGGAAACGTCTTCGAAAGTATCAAAACTTTATTTTATTTTTTCAGGTGTTACGCCTGGGAACCATTTTTTTTGTACTTTTTTATTATTGTATTAGTTCAATAAACGTACATTGAATACTATATTTTTATTTTTATAAATGCGAAAGTACAGGATAGATGGATATTTCTTAGTCTTGTCTTTCCCACAAAAACCTACCAGAATTTGGATGGAATTTGGTTCACATTAGTTAATTACCTGGATTAACACAACGTAGGATACTTTTTATCTGGGTATGACGTTCCCATAGGATAATTACCTGCCTAATTTCATTTTGGCAACGCCGCGGGCAAAAGTTTATAATGAATCTGCAGTGTAATATCTAACACAACCATTATTCCAGGACCTATCAACAACAGATCTCACTCGCGAGTTATGGCTGGTCGCGTGGGTCATACGCGTTGGTCGATGGGCAGGCGCAGGCAGCAGCGGCAGTGGTACTGGAGAACGAAGGGGCCCAGTGGCGAGGAGGCCTTTGGGAGCCGGAGTGTTACCTTTAGCTGAGTTCCTAAGACAACCAGGACAACATCCTGGGGAGAAGGAGTATACGTTTAAAGTAAGTGAATTTGGGGAACTGTGGGTCTTTTTTTTTTTTAGCGTGGTGAAATCATCAAATGTGTCCTCCTACCCCGGGCAGGGCGGGAGGGACTGTCAGATTTCTACTGACTAAAACCCACGGTGTCCTTCAATAGCCCTTTATGTTCCGGGGTCACGGTAAGGAAATAATCCCGCGACCCCGGCAGGCTTTGGCCCTCTGAGAGGGGACCCCGTCATTATGCTGACGCTCTTTGAGGCGCGCGTGGGACTCAACGCGCCGTCGACCCGGGCATGGTCCATGGTGCCCTTTACTCGCTGCCCGCATGCCCGCGCCTACGGTGGCCGGAGATCGTCTCGTGACGTCCGTCGCCGTGGGCGTCCACTACCGCGGGAACTGTGGGTCTAGAGAGAGAGAAGGGCCCAGTGGTTAGAACATTTTAGGAGCTGGAATATCGCCTTTAGCGAAGTCCCTAAGATAGCTAGGTCAACATTTTTGCAAGAAAGAACATAGGTACTTCTAGCGAGCTTCGCTCATGATGTGATTTGTGCTATTAACAATTTGTACTAAGTAAAAATGAAAACCGTTCTTACTGCTGCGATATAATGATGCAATTCGACTGACTTAGGTCGCGTTGTGGCGAGGGTATTTTGTTTTTTCAGCTACCCATAGATAATCGAACGTTTTATGTGATAATTATGTCATAGTGATAACGATAATTTTCACTTTCAATCCAAAGGCTGAAGAGCTGATGTAGTTGGTAATATACTTAATTATCATTTGCTTTCATTTCTTTTATTGTTTCTAGGTCTACCAATGTGAAGAAAAGGACTTCCATCAGTTACACGACATGCTAATACGAAAACAGACGAACAAGTGCAATATCCTACCTGGACAACCTAACTATGGTAAGTTGATTACTTCTTAAAATACTGAAATGATAAATGAAAGAGGATTTTTTAAACGTTGCTCCATACTAGGATTTTTTCCTGTGTCGTGGGTGCGTTAACAAGCATAGAAACTCACATACACGAACACCCAGACCCGGAACACCTACTTGAAGATCATACAAATATTTGTTCCGTACGGGGACCGAACCCGCGACACGCTGCGCAGCAGTCGATCGCTCAACCTCTGCGCTCTGGGCCATCCGCATTCAGCCATTTGGAGGAAATGACTGAATGCATATCTTTGATCGAAAGCTTGTTTATATTGAAACTATCTTATATACTAAACATAAACACAGTGTCCTGGCGAAACATTCCGGAAGCGATCGCGAAGCGAAGTGGCGCGAATGAAACAATACAATGACGAAGCGAATTCTTACGGTACGGCTTGTTTTTTTTTTGCCGCTGAACCAACTTATTCGCGCGCACCTAGACAGAGTCGCCGCATTGCAATGAATCGCTTCGCTTTCGCGTTCTATCGCCTGCCTAGGACACCGCATTACTGATCTATTAAGGATCAAAACTGCCGCAAACACCAGAACAGCGAAACGAAGTAACTAATCAAGTCATAATTGAATCAGCGAATAAATCGCGAATGTTAGATAACGTTACTTATTGCGTCTAGAACCAGTCTGGCACACCGGTTAGTGTGACAGAAGAGAATGTCGATTGCATATCTAATAGATGTTAGATATTATGTTATTTATTGATTCATGACTAGTGATCTGCCCTGGCTTTGCACAGGTGCAAAAATCCTAACTTCTTTTAACGAATGGCTGATTTTTCAATAGTCAGATAACTTTTATCTGAGGAATAAAAATGGCGGTTTGACAGCTTATCTATGGAAATTATGTCAAACCGTTATTTTAATCCCTCAGTAAGAGGTTATCTGACTATTGAAAAACCAGCCCTTAATATGTATTATAAATGCGAAAGTTGGTTATCTTTTCACGCTGAAACCAATTGACTTGAACATCGTAATTTTTTTTATATGATAAGTAAGTGATTTTTATAAGCTTTGCCTTCCGTCCAGAAACGGACATAGGGTACTTTCCAACCCAAAAACGGCGCCACATTTTCAACCCGAATTATTCATCAAGCTCTAAATTAACGCGAGCAAAGCTGGTAACAGCTACTTTGCTGCTTTTAAAATAAAATATAGCCTATGCCACTCAAGAATAATGTAGCTTTGTACTGTTGAAAGAACTTTCAAAATCGGTTTAGTAGTTCCAGATATCACGTCCTACAAACGGACTAACAAGCTTTACCTCTACAATATTAGTATTATATAGATTGGAAGGACGAAGAAGTGATTTGTCAAGTCGAATATTTATAAATGTTAGATATTTTGATTATTTTAATATTTTGCATCAAATTTACTATACCTAGATGCTAAGCGAATGATGTAGTCTCCTATAGTTAGAAGTGGACACTGATATTTGTCCGTGGTCATATTATATTAAACGTTGAATGTAATTGTGTAATCAATGGTTGGGATCCAATGAATAAATAAAGAATCTCGAACTGTTATTACTACGTATATACAGACTAGAAGTCCTTGGGTTGAAAGTATTTTTTTTTAAAACGTTGCCCCGCTTTAGGAATTTCTTCCTGTATCGTTGGTGCAACAAACATAAACATCACAAATACACAAACGTGTTTGGGAGACACGAAACAACTATGTGGTGATCATACAAATATTTTTTTCCGTGCGGAGATCGAACCCGTGACACCTTGAGCAGCAGTAGATCGCTCAGCCACTGCGCTGATCGTGTCGTCAAATTTTTTCTCATAGAAACGTTAAAAATAAGTTGTTCCAAATACCAAACGTTTTCTTCATTTCTTAAAATTTCTCCTAAAAATAAATAACTACTCTACATTATAAAAATGTAGGTATTATTAAATCTTAAAAAAGTTTTTTTTATTGGAACGAAGTTCCTTATTCTATAGGACTTTTCCCCACACTAGTAACTTTGCCCCTGTATCCTGGATGCCACTATAAAAATTTGCCTTTGTATTGTGGTTATGTTTACAAAAATTTAAACTCACAAATACCCAGACCCGGAACAAGTACTCGTAGATCAACCAAATAATTGTATGAAAAGGAAACGAGTAATTATCACCTGTTTAATTATAATTTATCATCAGCATCTCAAATACTGATTTATGGTTTCCCTTCTCAAAGGATGAACCAAGTTAACGTAAAGATAGTATCTTCAAAAGATTACAGGAAGGCGACAATTTATTTTGCATTGTTAATTGAACTTCACAGTGCCATTTATGCACTTAATAGCTTGCATTAGCATAATTTATGCATAAAGGTGCAGCCAGAATGCGAGCTGTAGGTATTTGAAAATGATCAAATTAAAGTTACAATTTCTTGAGACGATAAACGTTGTGGATTATCTACCAAACTTGTCAACATCGACAGTTATGAAATCAATGATAGACCATTTGGATGCCATTGTAATAACAGAATTTTATCTCTTTATTTATTGTGATTAATCACTCAGTGGTAATGTCATTTTCAATGTAATTTTTCCTCAAAATTTGTCTATTTGAAAATGTCAAAGTTCCAGTTTAATTTACGTCAGAATAACTGAAAACTCATGATAAGGATCACTAATCAGATTGATAACATTCAAGTTGATTCAGTGTGTTACATACATGTTGCTTACTGTACGACTTGCTCACGTCCAGTTCGTATAGCGGAAAAATTATTGCAGATGTCAAATTCTTCCTTAAATATACACATACATGTATATTATTATTGATTGAGAAAAATATATTCAGAACTTAATTACGAACATAATTATTTAATTAAATACTTAATTATTCCTTAGAAATACTTTATTAATTATAATGATGCGGTAAGTCGAACATGTTCTGTGGCGAAAAATAAACATTGCTCAAAACGATTCCCGGATTATTGAGATTGTGGGTTCTCTGAATGAAGTTTTTCAAAAATACCTATATCTTTTGTTAACATGTTTAGACAGTTTTTTAAATAGTTGACGATTGGAAGTGGGTGTTTTTAGGTAGTTGACGATTGGAAGGTTCCAATGGTCAACTACTGACACTCCGTTAAAAGTAATGGTATAGAATGGTAGTCTCGTACAAATGCTTTTGCTATTTACGAAATTCTTACTGCTTCAGATTGCTTTTAACACTTATAAATAATATGTAAAAATATAAATAAAATCTGATATGAATAGATATTCAAATCTCATTATAACACAACAAGACCATTAAGGGGATAGGTCAGTAAAAATACGGTTTTTATTTTTTACTTTTCTTCGTACATATCTGGACTACAGATCTTACAACTTGGAATATAGTTATTGACTATATGATCTAAATTCTCACAAAGTTGAAAACACGATTCAATTAAATTTTCTCGATACAAAAAAAATGCAAAGTTCGGTCTATCTAATTAATTTTTTGGACTTTATGGAATAACTACTATGAGTTTTTGAAAGGATGTTGTTTTAAATTGTATAAAATACTAGTATCTAAATTCTGTAAAGACATTTTTTCAATTAATAAAAATTTTAATTCATAAAAAGACGTCAATATATTTGGGCACATACGCCGTTTTATTCTGAGCACACATTCACTATCGTCCTCTCATCTTTTGCCTTTTAAAAGTAGTGTCATCACTTTCGTTCCATGACGAATCAGTCAGCCAGCGTGGCTCTTACAGGCTAGACCTGCGACACTTTTTTTCAGATCGCGGCTGTCAGATTTTCGTAATAATAAAATTGGAATGGATAAAAAGATCGAGAAAATAAAAACGAATGATACGTAGGCTTATAGATTGTTGAAAACTATGTTCCGCTGTGTTACATGGGACGTGATTAAACGGACATGACTGTAAATAAGTCACGTAAACTTTCTATTTTAAATAACACATTATTTTGATGAATAAATAAAGAATAAAATAAACCAAACTCACTGAAAATCATCGCAGGAAATTCCTGACGACCCCTACTGAGCAAACAAGGGAAATGTTAGAATACGTATGATTCTATACATTACGAATTGTTCCTATCATCAATTATAATAAATTACTCACAGTGATATTATATCAATGCCATCGTGATGTCGTACTATTGTTGTCGGATGGATCCTCTGTGTCCATCCTCCTCCCATCTAATCTTTATGCATCTAAATACCATTTCACATAAACTAATGATAAATGCAGATTTGCAGTCAACATTTTGAGATAATATGTAACTGAAAACAACTTCTAATCGTATCAAATTGCGATATGGGATAAGAAGCACTTCACTTTTATTATTATTTATTTAGTTTCGTCACAGATTTATAACAATTTCTAAGAAACAGGATTAAAATAAATTAAATGAAAACTGCTGTTGTCATTTTGAATACTTCAAAATTACTTGTCAACTACAAATAAGGCATAGCACCCATCACCCGGTTAAATATCGTCTATGATGAGAAAAATCGGTGGTCATTGCTGTCTCACCGCGTGTTCGGTACAAGTTGCTTCTCGCTCTATTTATTGCTTTGGAGTAAAAAAAGATCAGTACTGGGTTCATTTTGGAGTGGCTGGAGAGAAGTCATGGAGTCCTGACCTACCGCTTGATGCAGGTCCTCACCGGACACGGAAGTTTCGGGTGGTACCTTTGTCTGATGCGAAAGGAGGAAACGCCTGGGTGTCACCACTGCGAAGATCGCCCGGAGGACACGGTGGAGCATACGGTGCAAGACTGTCCAGCTTGGGCAGAGCACCGACGTGTCCTCACGGTTGCGATAGGCTGAGACCTCCCGCGCACAGCATTGGTCGCGGCCATGCTGCAGGGCGAGACGGAGTGGGAAGCGGTCGCGAAGGAGGAGGCGGGCCGCGAGCGAGAGACGACAGTGTCCTCCCTCCGCCCCACCCGCGGTGGTGAAGCCCACGGCGACGGACGTCGCTAGACGATCTCCGGCCACCGTAGGCGCGGGCATGCGGGCAGCGAGTAAAGGGCAACTCGCTGCCCGACCATGGACCATGCCCGGGTCGACGGCGCGTTGTGTCCCAAGCGCGCCTCAAAGAGCGTCAGCATACTGACGGGGCCCCCCTCTCAGAGGGCCAAAGCCTACCGGGGTCGCGTGATTATTTCCTTACCGTGACCCCGGAACAGAAAGGGCTATTGAAGGACACCGTCGATTTATCAGAAAAATGATTATTACAACCTTGTCCCAAAAAAAATTACTGTGGATAAGATATTATCGAATGTAGATTTAATTATAAAGAGGTTACTGACATTAAATTGTTCTAGTGTCCGTCATTACATCAAAATGCATCAAAAATTAGTACCAACACCAGATGGTGGAGGACAGGGTGTCAAGCACCCGTAGCTTTCCACTCTCGAACATATTAAGATATCACACAACCAGCTTTGTGAACGCACGTTAATAAAAGGAGCGTGTGTTTGGGGCTTTTTTTAGCGTGCTAAAATAATTTACCAGCCCTACCCAGGGCAGGGCGGGAGGGACTGTCAGACTCGGAATACTTACTAAAATTTACGATGTCTTTCAATAGCCCTTTACGTTCTGGGGTCATTGCCATTGTGCTCTTTCAGGCGCGCGTGGAACACAAAGCACATGCCCTTGCCCGTGCGCGCGTGTGTTTGGGGCTTAACGATAATAGGTTTTGTCACTTTCGTAAGGTATGCCAATTGTCATTCATTTTCTACCAAATAGGTAGTAGTTATTTTCGTTATCTCGGGACGTCAAAATCTGTGTCAAAGTGCTAAAAAATAAATTTAAGACTTTGAATGATAAAAATATTACAAAATATTTATCCACATCAATAAGTATTTCTATCATTTTGTTTTAGTAAATGTTTCGATATCCTTATATCAAAATATTTCTACTAGAGTAATACATGTATTTTGGGTAAAGGGAACACTTTATGAAATGTCGAAGTTGACGAAATGAAATACATAAAACTTTGGATTGCGTTAATTTTGCGATACTGGCGCCTACTGGTGGCGGTGCGTGGTAACTTTTCCGACTCATCAAACGACGCTTTCGCTTGACCATACGCCGTTAACCAACTAATAATCGACTAATTTTAGCAGATTACATTTTTTTTTTTGCAAAATGACGATAAGATTTCGAAATTAATCAAAATAGCAGACTAGGGTCAGTTTGGTTACACCTTTAGAATACTTACACAGCAAACATACATTTTCTAAATAATACATATTTACATAGGCACCAATGCACGTTATTTGATACAACTATTTTATATAATTAAGTATTCTTTCAATGTATTTGCACAATCAACCAATCAATCAGTTCTGTTCACAGTTCAGAGTACAATGAAATTTGTAAACCGATTCGCGATATTATGTAAATGTGTTATAATTTTCACAAGAAAACAAAATTTCTCACGTGTTTTACTTTGAAAGAGTTTTATTTCAATTAGTTTTACAAACATTATGTACAAATGAGTCAGCGTGGTAATTAATTTAAGGATCTTTTATGTGTGAACCGAGACCATTTTCCGTGTATAACAGGTCAAATAAGGAAATACTGCTTACTGCAACTGGTTAATTATGTCAATATAATTATTAATTTGTCTGTGGGTAATAATGTAATTCCGTTACTAAATATAAAAATGAACACACACTCACGCACGCACATACACATTCCATAAAATATGTTTTATATGTACAATCTTATATTCCTATTAAGCGTTCCGTACTTATAAATCAAAACCTAAGTTCCATGTAATTGTCCCGAATCAAGAAATTGTAGTAGAATAAAAGGAATTAATCCGTGTGCAATTTATAACTAATTAACAGGAAAAACAAAAACTTATATTTGCATTTTGTTTTGTAGTTTATTTGATTCGTCATCAACGGATTTGGATAAAAGATTTGATTTTTATAGAACCACATTTGTCAAAAATCAAATTTTATAAAAATAACTTTATCTATGGATGGCATTGGCCATACTATGCGTAGTGGTGCTCATAGTGTCGTCGGAAAAAAGAGCCCTAGTAAGTAAAAAAAAAATCATTTGCAGGTATAGTAGTAGCCCTACGACTCCTATCAAACGCAGGCAGCATATCAGAGGCAGTGGGTTCCGGAGCCACAGTAACAGCCAAACGAGGCTTCCCTGACGTCATCATGCCAGGGGACGTTCGCAACGACCTCTATCTAACGCTGGAGAAAGCAGAGTTTGAAAGAGGAGGAAAGAGTACGGCGAAGAATGTTCTGGCTACTGTTACCGTGAATGATAGTACGGGACAGGTTATAAATGTAAGTGGTTTTAGATAGTCTATTTTTTGTAACACTGCTGGGCAAAGGTGTCCCTTTTTTCTTCCAAACCTCTGGAGACGGAAGTGGTGTGATGATCTGATCATGTTCGCAGGGCAAACATGGCCAGAAATTGCCCAAAATGTAAGTTTTTTTTAGTTCTTGTGTCGTATGTATATTTGATCTAGATTTGCAGCCCCGTTGTTACCAAGAATGAGGAGGTATTAAAATGTTCAAATCTTAGGTTGGATTTAGTTTTGTAAGGTTTTTCAATCAGGAATATTTTATTAGTAGCAGTTGCCAGGGTTTGTGTTAAGCCATACAATATACACACACAAAAGCGTAAATAAGCGGCAATGTGCGCTTAACTGCACCAAATGAACCCGTTCAGTCGCATACCATGATCTCGTTAAATTAGCCTTTTAAGACCCCTAGTACAGACGCCAGCAGGTCAACCTACCTGAATCTGTGAAATACTAAACGAATATTGACCTTCCACTATTGTAATAAGTTTGTAAATTGAAGTTGATGTGCTGGCGTCTGTACATTAACACAACATTACAAAACCTATCGCATAGCAAAAACATAGGTATTATGCAAAAAAATGGATTTTCCCACCACTCCGTCACTGACTCACTGGTCGAACACAGTCGGGACCACAAAAAATTCTTTGTGAATGGTCGCAAGTCACCTTTTGACTGCCAACACCATCTATTGGGCAACCAGTTTAACGAATGCATAATAATGATGTAAGTTCAAGCAACAGATTTCGAAGTTGTGAATCACTTTTTATTTTGTGTGTTGGTTTTTTTTTGATCTTTCGATGAAAAGTCTAGATGTTGAGAATCCTTCTATACATTAATAGAAAACAGAGTTACTTTAGTCTGTCTGTACGCGCATAATTTCCGAACGACTGCACCAAATAAGATAATTCTGTTTTTTTTTTGTGTTCTTATTATCAGGATATTCAGGATATGGTGTATGTAAGAAAGTTTTCGTAAAAGGCGGATAGGACAAAAATCCCGTGTGGGCAGGCGGTCTGCTACTTTTACTAATCTTACTAATATTATAAAAGTTTGTAAGAATGGATATTTGTTAGGACTTCAACCATGATTTATGCGAAATGCAATTTCTATTTCTACTAACACAAAAAAAATGAAAATCGACCTTGCTACTAAGAAATAATGAAGCAATTCGATTGACTAGACATCGTCATGGCGATCATTTTTGGTTTTCATCTACACGTAGATATCAACGCGTTTTATGTCATTATGTCGTACTGATAAGGTTGATTTTCACCTGTAGTTGGAATCGGTCGGAATGCAATCACATCGCGTTGGCCCTTTATATAATTATACCTAATACATACTTCACTATCTCTTCCTCTCACACAGGAATGTGTATGGGGTGCAAGCGGGACAGGCTCAACATCCTACGAATCAGTAGTATTATATCACAACAACAGTCCAGCATGGGGCGAACATCTACGACTCACCGTGCCTTTAGAGACGTTTACCAACGCTCATGTGCGGATAGAATTCAGACACTGTTCCAGTAAGTATTAATGTCATTTTAGCTTGAAGTTGCGGCACTGCTACAATCCTGCTGTAAACCACTAAATGCAAGTTTCTTCATTGAAATTATAGCTAACAGTTCAGACTTTTTTCATTTATTTTGCCAAAACATTTACAAGAACATTTTCAAAATACAACATACCGCACAAACCATCGAGGGTTTAACAGCGGAATGGGACTTTCCAGGCTTACTTGAGTATGTCCTCTCTTTGTGACGTTTCAGGCCACTCCATGTTCCAAGGTTTTGTTGCATGATGAGCAGTGGATTGCCGACTGAAACACGTCGAACAATGTTTGTTCCAAGATTTGGAAATTCGCAAAAAAAAAAAAGATTTTTCATACAAAATGAGAAATTGATCGGGCCCATCAGTTTTTTTTTTTTGGGAATTTCCAAAAGTCTTAGAACAAACATTGTTCAGTAACATGGGCTGAGTTACCCCACGAGAGATTTTGCGGATTTAACGTTACACGTTGTATACCAAACAAAGCTGTGTCCCAATAGCACTAAGTTTAAAGGGTGTCGAATACCGGGATGTTTTCCGTAAAAAAAAATGTTACGACAAATGTCCCGGACGATATATTTTCTTTCTCATTTGGTGAGTTTCGGAGTCAATAAGACATCGTATCGTTAATATTTAATTAAATTTTCAGCGAGGGACAAAACGGAGAGAAAGTTGTATGGTTTCGCGTTCGCACGACTGATGGAAGCTAGCGGGGCTACGTTGAGAGATGGAGCGCATGAACTTTATGTGTATAAGTGTGATGATCCTGCCAAGTAAGTACTGAACACTGAAAAAAAGTTTAAATACAACTGTAAATAAAGTTATAAATTAATAAAATATTCAAAACTACCCTTTGATCAATACCAAACTATATTTTTGCTTGAATTGAGCACAAATGAATTTTGTGTCATGTTGAGATACCAACTAATTAATTTGGCTATACTACAAACAATATCAAAATAAATTAAATAAGCTACAGCTTGGCCAGAACGGAATGAAACGGAACTAAATTTTTTATTTCTGACAGCGTTTTAAAATCTTTGATATTTGATGTAAACAAAGACCGCAGGTTTGTTAGATTTATTATTGTGCCATAAAACTAACATAATAAGTAAAAAAAAATATTGAAAGTGCTGGTAGCGCGAAGACAGTGGCGGTGCCGGTTTTCTACATTTTTATGTCAAGCTGTACAGAAACTGCAGTGACTATGGGTATTGATATCTACCGGCTCGCACGATAAAACGTAATACCGTCTGTGGAGCTTCTCTCTATATTTTTTCATACCTGCTTCTTTTGATTATATGTGAAAATGTGTATCTGAAAGAAGTCGGCAGCGGGTAGATATCTGTACTACAAAATTATAAAACTGAACTTTTTAGTTGTAAGCGAAATCAAGTCATTATAAAGGCACACAATATCAACAACAATTTTATTTTCAGACTAACATCAGCAAGCTACCTCTCGCTACCATCCTGTGCGGCTGACACAGCTCGCTCGGGATCTATCAACGGCGTGGTGCCGACATTCCAAAGAAGCTCCAAAGAAAACTGTACCATCAGCACGTTATTATGTTCCACCAAGTTGACACAGAATGGTGAGTAACTATAAGAAATTCTTTAACATTTCACAAATAGCATAGTGTGGCTAGAACCACTAACTCGGCTCCTCGATTAGTACCTAGTTATATTTAAAAAAAAACTATGATTTGTTCTCTTTTATATTTGAATTGAAACTGCACAAGTTGATCTTGGAGAAGGATGTTCAGTCATCTAAGCTGCTTCGTCATAGCGTGAGTTTATTTCATGGACTAGGAACCCCATGGGATTAGGCAAAGTTCATTTTTTTTTTTAACCCTTGCTGCTAGGCAAAAGCCTCCCCAATTTTCCTCCAGGAAGTCTCTCGTCACCTCTTTCTGGGCAGGCCGCGGCATTAGCTACATCAAAACTCCGGCACTCATTGTGTGGAGACGCTTTCTCAAAAGTTATCGTGTGGCTTACGTCACCCGCCCTATTCCATTTTCTGGCTGAGAATGGTCAGTGTTGGGTTATTAGATGTTGAAATCTTGAAGCCTCCAGGTTGTCGGTATAAAAGATGTTGCTTTTAGTTTTCTTCTTGCCTGAGGACCAAATAGACATTTTTGTTATTTTTCTTTTTATGGGGTGCCCAAAAACATATGCGTAGATATAATGTATTTTACGTCCAATACGTATAATAAATTGTTCGACAATACACGCACGCGGTCTATTGCGTGAGCGCAATGTCAGCATTCTACAAACCTCTTATTACCGAACGTTACACACTCATTGAACATGATAAGGTCACGGCACATATCTGGAAGTAACAGAACGTCTTCACCGACCAAATCCTAATGGCTAAATAACTGGCTGCCAATCAAGAGGTCGTGGGTTCAAATGCTATATTAATTTAACTATTGTAGTGGCAAGGATATATGGGTCATAAGTGTTTGTATGACGTGTGCTAAATTGGAAAAAAAACATGAAGGCTATTTTATTGTTTTTTCCGAACTTCGTTCATATAATAATATAAACTACGCCTTTTTCCTGGTGAAGCAAACAATAACTATAAAGTAACTTCGATCCATATGATAGGTTTTATTAACATAGGTCTACTAGGCGACGCCGTTGAGGCTAGCCCAAAAAGAGGTGGCAGGACGAACTAGATGTATACCTTGATGGCTGGTCTAAAGTGGCACTAGAAAAGAGCACTTGGAAGGATATAAGTTTATAATAAGTTTATTTCGATAACAACAGGTTTTAACAAATACATTATAGAGGCCTTCTTTATGTATGGAGATACTTGTGACAGAAGACCACAGAAAGATATGAGAATAAAATAGAATAAAAAAAAGAAAAGATCTTCTAGGTCATATTTTTTGCCAGTGAGAAACTAGTCTTATACACATTTCAATCAATCAACTCGGCTTATCGTAGTCCACTGCTGGACTTAAGCCTGTGCCTGGCTCTGCCACATCACCCTGTTATCCACCAAACGCATTAATAGAGATAGAAGATGAAGGCTTGACTTATACAACGTTTAACGTTAAATGCGCAAAACCTCTCGTGGGGTAACTCAACTTTTAGAAATTCCCAAATAAAAACATACTGATGTGCCGAATCAATTTCTCATTTTGTATGAAAAACCATTTTTTTTTTGTTGTGAATTTCCAAAAGTCTTAGAACAAATAATTGTTCAGTAACATGGGCTGAGTTACCCCACGAGAGGTTTTGCGCATTTAATGTTAAACGTTTTATAAAAAAAAAAATCTTACTTCTGATTTTCTCTAACAATATAACATCATCTTTACAGAGGATCTCCTAGCACTACTCCAGTGGCGGGCACGGCCAGAGAAAGTACAAGAAACACTATTAAGAGTACTGAGGCTTGGGGACGGACTCAGTTGTGAAGAGCTCATAAAGTTCCTTAGAGATGTACTTGATGCGTTGTTCGCTTTATTTTCTACTGAAGATGGTAACAGGCAAGTATTTCATGAATCATTATTTTATTTCTCATCGAGAGTCAAATAAATATAATTATTCCAAATAGTTTAAGAGTCTGACAGCCCCACTCTATCCAGAGCGGGTGGAGACATTTATATGATTTTACATATCTCTTGCTCTGTAAGTACACCCTTACACCCCTGAATGCCGGGGTGTATGACTATCATTACAGCATAGGTTTTGGAATTTGAAAAAAGAACTGTCATACTCATACTGCACGAAGAATATTTTTAAAAAGTTATTTTTTTTTTCTCGGTATCGATTAATTACTCGAATCGGAATCTAGACAAATTATTTTATAAAGATTTTATTTTAAATATGGAACTATTTGTTTCCACATCGTATGTTAGATGAAATCGATTTAAAAATCAAACTGGCCAGCAAGATTTGACGCGCTTGCGTGCGTGAAAAAAAAAGGCAGTCTACTAGTAGTCGCGAAAGCATCGCGAAAATAATTAATTTTCTTGTTTGAGTTCTTTTTCAAAAGTTTTAAACATGTCTAGTGACGAAGACATAGATCTAACGCCCGATTTTATTAAAGAAAGGGCAAAAACAGTTGTCGAAAATATATAAATACACATTTTTTTCTTCTTAATAAATGTTCATTGAAACCTGCTGTCTTGTTGTTTACTTACCTCACAATCGATATGTAAAGCAGAGTATTTATCTCGGGCGTAAGCATCAATTGCATACTCGGGTTAATTAGCGCCTTCGCTTCGCTCAGGCGCCAAAAACCTCGTATGCAATTGATGTCATACAGCCCTTGGTTAATAATCTACTATTACCACCCACAAAAAAAATGCATTAATTTAATTGTCTTATGCACTTGGTAATATTTCAAGTTTTCGTTCTACCGATTTTGCCATGTGATTTGATTCATTCTGATTGGGGTGAAACAATGGTCTTACATTATTTTTTCTTTAAAAAAAGTGTTGCCATCAACCGGCTGGATACTACTGCGAAATCCTAATTAGAAACCCCAATAACAGTTTGTCCAATCTTAGAATAGAAATCAGAAGGAGACCAACGAGGCAGTCACGCTGATCACTATTTATTTTTTTCAGCACTCCACATTCCGGGACAGTCTTTCTTGTATTGATATCGATATGCAGCTTACTGGATGAGAGTCGGTTTCAGCACTTTAGACCAGTACTCGACGTTTACATCGAAGAGCATTTCTCGGCGGCGCTTGTTTACAAGTAAGTCTTTTTCAAGTAACTCTTTTTTTTTTCGACGGGCATGTGTGGAAGCGCCATAATTTTTTTTATCATGACTTTCCTTTCATTTAGCTCAACAGGATCATTAGTCATTAATTGAATATTGAGTTAAGTGTTCATTACAAACATACAGACACACAAAAATACAAATGTTCCTCTTTATAATATTAGTGTAGAATTCTTCGGAAAAAAGAAATTCTTGCGCTTGGACCAACACATTCATGTAACTTTCTTTTTAATAGTGTTCTAGACTTAAAGATCATTGCTTTCAGTCAAAGAAAATTGTGAAATAAATAGTTCATCATCCTTATCTCGTTTCTTGTAAGCTGCCAACAGTTCAGGTGACCCACCATTAACTCTTAACGCGATCCAGTTTAGGCTGTGGGAAAGAGATGGCGCTTGACGACTTGTATATCTCTGTCTCTTTCCTACAGCTTAGGTTTTTCACGTCCTTTGTTCTAAGGTACCATATTTTTTACTACCTACGCTTATTTTCTCTAGGGGCCTTCTCTCATCAGTCCAGCACTGCGCCGAATGGGCAGCCAGCGCAGAAGGTCAGGAGCCAATCCGCAAGTGTCTCCGCTCGCTGGGCGCGGTGTTCCGTCTGGCGGTGCGCTCGCGCAGACTGTTCGCGCGCGCCACCGGAGGACAGTACGAGGACAGCTTCAGGAGGGACGTGAGGGCAGCGTTACATGCGTTGAAAGCTTTTGCGCAACATCCTTATAAGGAACATCTGGCGCCTGCGCAGGTTTGTAGTCTATGTAAAATATTTGTATGTTTTACTTGCTTGTTCAAAATCATTGTAGGGATTACTTAAATTGGGAAAATAGTACCTGTTGACTCCAGAAAAAGGAATTGAAATTCTATCTTATACTTGTACCTTGCTTCAATGCTTGGGCAACGAATTAGAATTTCAGTAACTTTAATAACATATCAGCGAGCGTATGTATATTAATTAATTGTGCAGTAAACGACTTTATTATTGCTTACTATTTGAATTGTTAAAACAAGTATTATTTTTAATAGCCTATACTGTCCCACTGCTGGGCAAAGGCCTCTTTCCAATGGTCTCGATTGTGCGCAATTGTCAAGAAAGACATCCAATTCATCCCGCCATCTCGTACACTGTCTGCCCCAAGCCCCGCTTTGCCGTTTTAGAATAATTAAAAAAAAATGTTAATTATTGCTTTTAACTTTAGCCCGAACATGTGTATGGATATCCCTAGTCTAAACCAAAACATAATAAAACTACTGATAAAAATCTATAACTGTCACACAGGTGGCCCTAATGTCATCATGGGCTGAAGTAACCCGCGAAGTGTGCGGCGCTTTAGGAGCCAGCGAGGCAGCGCGTGCGGCCGCGCTAGTACTGGACGCACCGCACCACCACCCACCACCACCACCACAACTGGCCAGGGCCAGGCTACATGCGGCACAGGATATACTGAAAGGACCGCTAGGAGAGGATCCGGGTAAGATCATA